>CALNXK010000179.1:120000-410000 GCA_942486035.1 Porites lobata | reverse complement strand
GCAATGTGCCTCGTCTGTTTCATTAGTACTCAATTTCAATATGGCAGGTAAAAATGCGGTGGGAAAGGCATTACACTTAGGGAAATGACGTAAGTGGACTGGGTACGAGATCGACGTCCACAAAGAAAAAGGCATCAATGGCGATAGTGCAGATGATGGTGAAATTAAGATTATTGGTCGTTTGAACAGGCACGTAGATAAGAGTTTCCGGGGCTATGTTTCCTCTAAAAAAGGGACAACTAAGAGCCGAAAAGCCAGCTTGCATATTGTCATGTGAATCCCTTTCAGAGCCCGGCGTTGTTTCTGTGTGAAATAAATCATTCAATACGTTTTCAATTAGCTTACGATTGACGTCATTTGTGATAATTTGAAAACTAGCCTATTGTCACTGGATGATCGATGCAATTCCTACAAATTTTGTCGGCGATAGCGAGTTATTATGAAGAGTTAACCGGGAGCTTAAAGTCTTTCAAAAACTGACAAATATTTTGAATGAATTATAACACGTGAAGAATTAGAGGACATCTAATCAACAACTTTAACTCCTTACTCAAGTTAGAAAAGGAGGACTAGGGAGAGAAACGCCAAAAATCAGGGAGGAGGAAGGGGAAAATAAAAAATAAAAAGAGGAAAATAAAAATTATAATTCTGTTCGGGGGGGATAAAGCAGGGGATAAAGCACGGACTAGACCGTCTCGGTGCATGGGCTGGATAAGTAAAACATGTATTGGTAAGACATGGACAAGTAACGTATCATTGTTACTAACTTATATTTTTCTTTCCTTGCTTGCAAGTGATAACTATTCAGAACCTATGAAATAAGCTAACAGTCACAATCCATGTTTTACTAATCAAATCAAGTCAGTCAAATCCAGTCATATTTTTATCGTATGCCCTTGCCTGTGGTTGTCAGCCTATCGAGGTTACCCGCAACGCGACTTGTGGCTGGTACTTATTTACACAAATAGGTGAAAATTGACAATGGAGGCAATTAGTGTCTAATGACAGTAATAAAGCAATATGGTGATGCTACTCTAACGCGCCGCTATTTACATTTTAAGTCCCAGGATTGTGCGAAGAACGACATCACTGACCTCGCCTCAGTGGTCACCTTTGAAACTGTTTGGAGGTTTATACTTGTTAATTGCCATTATTCCCAAAAGTATGATCTTAAGCTGTAGAAGAGGCTGCTCTTCAACATTGAAATATTTGCCACTGGTAAATATTGCAGTGCTTCTGTCAAAACCCAAACAATATTCCATGACGCAAAACCCAAAAGTGTAAACCTTGAAGTGATCAAAAATTACTAGATATTATTTTTTTTAATTTGACTAAGCTAAAACCTTCCTCCAAGTCAACGTTTCCTTAAACCAAAAATCTTCGCCTTTTTAAACGAATAAAAAAGGAATATCATGAAGATTAGGTCACACGGAATATAACCTTTGTAAATAATTAAAATCAACACATTTTTAGCCAATAGTGTTTTTAAGATGACAGGAAGAGCGCCCACTGCTCTTATGTTGAATGGCGTATCTCTTGTCGGCTTTCCTTATCCCAGTTGGGTTGCCTATGAAATGTAAAATCTAGCAAAATTAGACTACTGGCCATTCTTGGCGATCGAATCGATTTAGACAAATACTGTAAACATGAAGAAGAGAATTTACCTTCTTTTCATTTTGTGTGTCACATCACCGACTACGATTTCAGGTAAGTCTAGTATACATTTCTGTTTACTAGTTTCTATATACAGTGTAGTTCGATTAAAAATAAATGTATATATTAAATTCATATTTCCTCAAGTTTTCTTAAAAGGCAAAGTTCCGCTGCTATCTAAAAGGAATCTCTTCCTAGCGATCGCTTACTTCACAGTGATTGCTTTCTTGTCATGAAATCGGAAAACGACGCATCACAAAACCCGCTCGAAGGCGATGAAATAGTGATTCAGCTGCGGTCAGGCTCAACAATTTTGCTTTGACGACACCTCAACACATCAGTGGCTTAAATGTTCGTACATCGCAGTTCATCGTTAGAAGAATAAATGTCGTGCCAAAAACTAATAGGATTTTTAATTTTATGATCAAGCGGCGGGCGGGCCAAAACCTGCTCTTTTTGACACTGTCTCAATAACTTCTGTGTGCTCTTCTAAGAACTTAACTGGTGGAAGTCAATGACCATTGATTATCAAGCCTTCGCTTTTACGCTTCGGTGAAAAAACACTAGATTTTCGCAGCAATAAATTTAAAATACACCGCCTGTAATATTTAGATCAGTGTCCTTTGGAAGTGTTCTGACAGTTGTCACAACAGACCCTTTCCTTTAAGTTGCCAAGTTTAAAAGTGATTTGTTGAAAACAACAACAATATAGCCCTCTAAAGTCGCGCAATTTTATAGTTTGCAAGGTGGAGGGCAATTCATGTCCCCCACCACTACTAACGTATATACATGTAAAATTTCGCAACCTTGTGAAGCGATATCCTCGCCCGCTTTGGACGTATCACGTTAAACTTTAGGGTGGGTACTTTCCATTTGTCAAATCAAACAGTCAAAAATCAGTGGAATTGTTAAGAGAAAATGGAACAACATTGTTCGATTGAAACAAAGTTTCCAATCGAATAGAAGCGATCCATTTGGGTTTCGATTGAAATTTTGATGACTGCTAAGCAAAGTAGGACTGGAAACGAGAATTGTTGGAAATTGAACGGCAAGTTTCGGTCTGACCGGACCGACCGGTCAAAGAGGACCACCTCTGGAGGTGGACCGCAGTGAAAGTGTCTATTACTGATGGAAAGGCCGTGTCATTTATGAGTTAACTTTTTAATATGCCATCCTTATCGCCCCTGACAAGACTAAACCTTGGGAAGTTTTCTCTTGTCTGTTACTCAAAAGGTCAGTATTTGTGAAAATGGTAAACTTGATCAGCGCGACGAAGTTTCATCGACACTCAAATGAATGATTTGGACAATTTGGACAAGTGCAATATTCACATATTAAATAACTTCTCAACATTCTTACAGCAGTTGTAGATCTTGTAATAGGAAATTAATTAGTTTCTGTTAACGTTAATTTCCGTGCCATTAATTAGGTCAGTGGAGACTTAATTTTCCCCAACATAATTTTAATTACTTGTCCTTGATTTGTCCTTATGCTCCAGACTTTCCTAGCACCTAGGATTTTTTCTCTTAATCTCGAAATTTAGGCAAAGTACCGCAAACATTTTTTTTGCACCTCAGATCATACGCTTACTTTTTTTTGTTTATATATTGGGAAGAAATTTTTCAATCAATTCGTGTGAATTTAAGTTGCGCTTTAAATGGACGTGTCTTGTAGCCTCGCATGACTGAGGGTGGTAAACGAGCGATCAAAAATTCCTTGACCTTTGTTCCAAGCAGGAGCTAATTACTGTTCCAATTAAGTCAATAATACTGTATTTGAAACAAAAATCCGGAGATAAAACGGCCTTTTATAGGTCTCACGGCCATGTTTTACACTTGGCATAACCCCCAATGTGAACAGCTTCTCTACAAACTTTGAAATGTGCTTTTTTGCACCCAAAATAGAAGTATCGTCCTTACTAACGTCCTACCTCTCCGTCGTTTTCTGGCTAAAATAATGGAACGATATTTCTGTAACAACAAGCAAAATTCATTGAAAAATTGCCTTTTATTTTTAAAAGCTGATGAAGTCGAAACGAAAGCAGACAACATGGCAGAAGCAATTGCACAACAAAACAAAAAAGTTGAAGAGGAAAGCAAAGCCATGGAGAAAGCCATTGACGAGAAAGGGAAACAAGTAGATACTAAAGAACAGGAAGATAAATTTGAAAAAGCTAGCGAAAAGGTTGATGCCATGGGGAACGCCGCTGACAAGAAATTTGAACAGAAAGGTAACGTTTTAGTGAGCAAATAGAGCTACATTGCGCGATATTTCAAGTTTTCTTTTAAAGACCTTTTTATCTTTATTGTTACAGTATCTCGGTTCTTTCTGATCTTAAATCCCTTCAAGGGAGAACATTTTCTTGCCGATAAATTTACAATATGGACTGCGTCCTACCACAAGAGAAGATCTTGAAAGAAAAAAAATGTCGTCTTTTTGAGGGGCAGAAGAATAGGGATTTCTCGTAGACGAAAACAGAGTATTGTATGATATATCAATTCTCCTGTAAGGGACCACCCTTGGTACACGATAAAGTAGTCGCTTATGGGAGGTAGTCGTCAACGGTAAAAATCAAGAAAATAAGCTGAAACTGAGATGATTAACGCGATTGCGTAAAGGTATTACCTAGCAAGCTAAAAAAATAAGCAAACAGACAAGGGGAACAGGTAGTTTTGTTTTCCCGCGAGTCCTGGTACTGCTTCCCGTATGTTTTTCTTTGATTCAAGGTCGGAATGCTTATACATGTTCGTGTTGTAAAAACAACTGTTAGCAGGGTACTGGCAGATAATAAACAGGCTATCAAAGGTAATGAAAAGGGGAGTTTGAGCGACACAATTCAAGAAAGGCTGCGATTGTTTCACATTAAAATATATATTCGAAAGTTAAAGGGTCTGAAGACAATGAGTATTAATTAATGTGTCTTAATTAAATACTTTTCGGGCATTGACTGTTCGAACCCCTTATCCTTCCACTTGCCATCCAGTCTTCATCATAGCCGATAAATATTGCAGTCCTCACTAAAGGATCGCATCTTCGTTTTAGCCAGTTTAGTTGACAAGCTTGGTAATGAGGGAAGCGATGCCATCGAAAACCAAGCAAAGAAAGTAGAAACTCTGTCTAATCAAGCAGATTTGGCTGAGGACAATGCAAGTAAACTGGTAGATAAAATAGGTAAGTCAATTATCATTTTCACCGTATTTATTCGATTAATCGCCGCAGTGTTTATTATTCTGAAGCGACATTTATTCAAGGGCGGTGTTTGTAAGAGGGCGACTTTTTTTTTTAAATCCCATTTCGTAAATCATTAACAACAATTTCGATAAAAAAATTGCAAAACAGAAAGATGTTTTTTCTATAGAATTGTAATTGTCTGGATGGTGTAGATTACCAAGTTGTTCCGAGGTTTTTCCATAATCTGATACCATAGTACTCTTTTGATCTTTAAAGTTGTTTAATGCCACATTGACTTCATCTTGTTCTTGTTATTATGCACTTTTTGCTTAAAGATAAATCCTATAAACAAAATGCAAAGCTATTTCCAAACACAAGCTCCTGTGGACCATATTGTAACCAACATTCCAGTGGTACCCCCCTTTCTGTACAAAAGAAACTATTGTGGAATCGTCAAGACGCTTTAGCGTCGCAGGGGACATTGGCTGACATTGATTGGCGCTACATGCCTCCATAAATGAGTCCCCGTTTATATGAGGAAAACCTGTCCCGTGTCGAAAGATCACCCTCTCAGCCGAGATATGAGATATGAGAAAAAAGTTGACCCCTTTTCCCGAGCCAAAAGCACTTCGGCAAGTTCCGACTGCCTCACAGGTTGACCCGGAGAAAATATGATGAGAAACGTTGGCCCGGCTAGGAGAGTGACCCTACCATCAAAATAAAAGGGGCTGGCAAGGTGGGTCACCCTTCTAGCGGAGCCGACTTTTTGTTTCCAATGTAAACAGCTCGCCAAGTTTTGTTACCTCGGCTAGGTGGGTGATCCCTCTACCAGTGACAACGCGTCTCCATAGAGATGAGATCAAAGGCTGTATGAAACTGCAACCTAAGAGTATTATGGTACTTAAGGAAACGTCTATCACTGAGAGTGGCATATACTACACCAATCCACCTTCAGACCCAGGCATTTGTGAATTTTTCTGAGTAAGATCGTGTAAATAAACACGAACAACATTTAGTACTTTTCCTGTACTAGACTATTCCTCTTAGACAAGCAGTTACACCATTGTTAGCAGGGGCACCCAACGACCGTTTTCGGGGAAATATCTGTTCGGAGCCCTTTAGAAGGGCTAAAATTTTCGAGAGCCCAAGAACAGCTAAAAATTTCGAAAATGTTTCGTGGTGACTGTTCGTTGGGCTCAGAGTTTCGGGATTTGTGTGGTTTGTTCACCTAAGAATTTCGGATTTTGTAGTAATCTCTAGATCACCTAGAAATTTCGTAGCTTTCGTAAACTAAAAATAGAGCAAAATTTTTAAACCCAGCTGACAGTCTCATTAGCAAAAATTTCACACAACTCATTCAAAACCCAACGACCCTTTTCTGAGGGTCCCCGGCTTACCAGTTACGCGTACGCGAGCGCTATATCAGCGCGCGCATCGCGTGAATAGCGCCTGTCAGTCCTGTGTATCGGTCGATGGACACTCAGGACAGTATCGTAGCAGGACTACGGATGGAGGGATAACCCAGACAACGCTATTGTAGCACTGTTCTCGGCATCGCATGTATCTGATCTACCTAATTTTAATAAAGCCACATTTCTGACATTTGCAGTTACAGTCAACTGTGTAGAAAATAGGCAACTTTCAGCGTTTCAGTGAAGTTTAGCCGGCGAAAACAGACGTTTTTCCACCGTTTTTTTCTTTGCTCGCTCATCGCCACCTGGGGGGTGTGTGTGGAGGGGGGTGGGGGCGAGGAGCGAGGACAAACTACTGCTGGCAACTTTAAATTTTGGTCATGTGCACTTAAATACTTTTTCTTTTACACCTAGAATTTTCTATACATTCATTAGACGTTTCAACTGGCTTTAAAATCACTTAAATGCCTTTTCTTTTACACCTAGAATTTTCTATACATTCTACGTCGCCCTAGAAAATTCGGAGACATTCTCACACTAGATAAAGTTTTCGGAGAAAACTTGAAAGGACCCCTAAAAATTTCGGTCAAGGGAAAAGCTCGTCAGGTAATCTTACGTTTTCGGAAAGCTTTCACTGTAGGCTGTTATTTTCGGGAAAGGCGAAAAACAGCCCTAAAAAATTCGAGAGGGTCAAACCACTCCTAGGACGACCGAACAGATCAAATTTTTCTAGCGATGCCAATTATTCATTTATATTGCTTTTAAAGCACTCCAGGATGCATAACGAGCCATTTCAGATCATTTCCCAGAAAACGGTGGTTGGGTGCCCCTGTGTTAGTTAAAGCCAAGTATTACAAGCGATAATGTTTGTTAGATGAATGCGTTGAAAACGATGTTGTAAAGATGAAATAGAGAGTATGTCCCCCACACGTCCTTTCTTGTAAACTAACTCGCCTAATGTTAATTCATTACTCTGCCGGCAGTAAAATCAAAACTCAGTACAAAATGGCCATTTGGCAAATCTCCCCGTTCTCTTGTAACACCTTCAGACCCACTGACCTAAAAACAGAATTTACTTGAGACAAAACTCATTCTTATCGCATGTGAAATTAATGTTAAGATCAATAAAGGGGACAAGCAATCTATCCATATCATGTTTGTTTGACCAATCAAACTACGAGTAAATTGGGATTAATTTACTTGACAGATAGGCCATTTACGCCTGAGAATCCTGAGTCTTTCCTGTATTCCTGCAAATCCTTGCTCAAAACTTTACTCTCTTAAACCAATGCAATTAACAACTCGTCGATCCTTGCAGAAATGTTTTAAAAAGACAAACAGACCACGTTTAAGCATTGACTCATAATCAGTTCAAAAAAGCCCTCTTAAGTTCACAAACATTTTACCGTCCTTCTTTAACTGACTGTGCGACTATCTTTTTGACTTTACAACTGAATACGTTTTGCAACACGACATTTTTAACGCACGTGACTCTCATCAAGTCCACGAAGAAGAAAACAAGGAAAAGAACATTTTAAATCTGGTTAGAAAACGTTTAGCCTGTGCGCAAGCTGTCGTAATAGGGGTTGATGTTCCTAGTATCTTGATTTGGTTTACTTTGTAAGATATTCCTCTTTTACTAAACGTACTTTTTAGTTCAAGCATACTTGAGTATCTCTAGAGGTTTTCTTTACCAAACATCCGGGTAGTCCCCCCAAATTTTAGAACGTCGTTGCTAAAGACTGGCAAGAATCGTTGCTCTTTGTACGACAACCAGAGAAAGTGACAAACAAGAACGACATTGTTGTAAGACACTTTAATATCAATATATCTAAGGCCCTTCATGGATCCTCAGTGTGAGGCAGTGATTTCAACAGGCATTTGTGAATTTTTCTGAGTAAGATGGTGTAAATAAACACGAACAACATTTAGTACTTTTGCTGTACTAGACTATTCCTCTTAGACAAGCAGTTACACCATTGTTAGTTAAAGCCAAGTATTACAAGCGATAATGTTTATAAGATGAGTGCATTGAAAACGATTTTGTAAAGATGAAATAGAGAGTATGTCCCCCACACGTCCTTTCTTGTAAACTAACTCGCCTAATGTTAATTCATTACTCTGCCGGCAGTAAAATCAAAACTCAGTACAAAATGGCCATTTGGCAAATCTCCCCGTTCTCTTGTAACAACGTCTGGCTGGATCGCAAGCTTTAACAAGCATTCTTCCGCTATCTCATGCTTGAGTACAACTGTATTAATTTTATTCCGTGAGGAAGAAAGTGTTCGATCAGAGTTGTTTACAAAATATGGCAGAGAAGGAAATAGCAAGCTGCGCGAATGATAGGTAATGTTGGTATTGATGGCTGATGTTTTGACACCATTATTCTGATAATGGGTTCTTCCAAGTTGGGTTGTTGAAAAGATATAAAAGTCGCGCTGTGAAGACTAAAAACTGTTGTAATTGCCGCGAGATTCTTTGGGATGTATTTGTTATATTCGCGAGCTCAATGTTGTGTTGCAATAACGCATTCCGTTGGAGTGAAGAAGATCATATCAAGAATTTTCGTTTTTATTAAACATTTTTGGTATGAATTTATAAAGGCAAGAACATCGAGCAGGATACTGACAGTACCAGTCCTAAAGCACGGATGAGTATATCCTACACTCTGCAGCTTCCTCGAGAGCCTCACGCGGAACAGATGATTCAGAGAATGTCGGCTTACCAAAACCAGATAAAATCAAACCAGGAAGCAGAAAAGACATACCCATGGCCTTTTCGCCAAGAACTTCAGGGGAACAACCCAAATGTTCAGGAAACTCAAGATGATCGCATAAGCGACATGAGCCTCAAGCCGTTTAGTGAAGGTTACGCCGCAGCAGAAAACGACGCCATGTCAAGCGAGGGATACAATCCTCAAAATATGCGTAGTACCTTAAAGAAAATAGTTTACCTGCCCCACCTTCGACTCCCATATAGCAGTCGACACAGACAGCATCATCATCATCATGTTCACCAATATCAAGCTGGATTTTCCCGAGGACCCGAGAAAATTCCATTTGCCAAACCCACTTCTAGAAGCAGTGATCTCGGCTTGCTTGTATTACCGACTGATGGACAGAAACAACTGCCTGAAGATATAAGGACACAGATGGAGGATGATGAGATGCTGAGAAACGCAGCTAAACAAACTTTCACCGGTGCCTCGAATGACGATGAACAAGGTAAAGTAAATACAGTTACCTTTTCAAACAAAAATAAAATATTTCTTTTGCAGTATAGCTGACAATAGATGTCTTGATGAAGTCCTTGCAAGAATTGATCCCATGGTCATCCACAATTTCCTAGAGTGTAGGAAACAAGCAAAAAAACATTAATAAACATTGGTAATTTGAAATGAAACATTTCAAGGCCTCAATAATAAGGTGCGTTCCTTTAGGATGATCCGGATCAGAATCAATGATCCGAGATCACTCGGTTCATGGTAGATCAAATGAACCGATGAATCCGCTCTAAGAAAGGATTCATCGGTTCATTTGATCTACAATGATCAAATTGATCTTGGATCACTGATCCTGATCCGGATCATCCTAAAGGAACGCACCCATAGAGACGTCAGACGTGAGAGACGAAATTAATCATTATCAAATGGTACCGCAGGAAAACACTCAAAAGTTACTCACCAGTCTTCGCGTGAATGGTCACTGTAGACGCCAATTCCATTCACAGGAAATTCCAATAAAAGAACGCGAAGACTTCTTTTCGAAAATTTGGCAAAGCAATCTCTTTGCGCGAAACCTTGCCTCCTTATGTACGTCGAAATAAGGACATATTTCCATTTCCAGTATGTTAACGGTCAAGTCCTCACTATTTCTATGTTGCCACTTCAAAGAAGTATTTTTAAGGCAATCCCAAATCTTTTTTGGTTTAAGTTAGATTATTTTATCTCTAGTTTGTTACAAGCAAAATACTTATTAGAATAGACAGAACAGCCTTAGATGGGGTTGAAAAGTTTAAGAGAAGTAAGGCGATGTCTGTGCTTTGTTTACAGAAGAGAACATGAAAGAAGAATTACGCAAAAATGATGCAGAGAGTGATATGGAGAGAAAATGGATGAAGATCAACGCCATAGGTACTCCGGAAATGTTCATGCACTGGTCACACCCTGGAAAGAAACTGGCCTCAATTGGTCAACAAGAAGTCAGCATTGTAAGTCCAGGGGAGGTAGACCTGCTTCAAACGGAATACCCAGACTATCCCAAGCCAAAGGCTCTGGGAGGGGACTTTCCAGGCGTCATCAGAAGAACGATTGCAAAGAAAAAGGCGGCCACTTCAAAGAAATCAAAGAAAAAGAAAGCTTAACAATCAAACAAAATAGTTTAATAAGGTGAACAATTATCTTGTAGCGCTTATAGAATTTGGCGGAACTGACAATGTATTAATAGTATTTATATGTAAGTCTGGAAGACCAGATCTAAAAGAACCAATCAATTCTTTAGCTCTCTAAAATAAGCTAATTTAAAGAACAAACGGAACACAAGTTTACTAAATAACTTTCGTTTAAGATACCAATGTGATAGACAAAAACATTATTTGCCGTCATTTTTTTCCAACAGCTTAATCTCGTTTGACCAAGCTTTTTAAGTTAGGTACCAACAATACTGAGGTATTTATACAGCAGGCGCATGCGCGATAGTTACTCATACTCTTTTCTCTCAATCTCGTTTCCAGAGTCCGCTTTACCCTTGTCCAGCTAAACGGGCAAGGGGGTCGTTCCGTTGGACAAGGGTAACGGGGATTCTGAAGACGAGATTGCGTATCTCTTGCTCGCGCATGCGCGATAGTCACTGTATTAATGTATTAATTAACACCCTCCAGGATTTCCATTATTCTTCAGATGATACGAAAGCCGGTTTCAATAATAGTTTTATTATTCCTTCAAAATAATTCCTAGTTTAAAAAGAAGCTAAGACATGCTTATCTCCACAGACGTTAAGTTCATCTTCGATAGTGCATGTTTATCGGCAAGTTTAGGAGATAAAGGGTCGTTCAGGTCTGCAAATATTCTCCAAATAGCAGATATCGTCCGTCGAGTTGTCTTCACGCTCTTCTTGTTATGTTTTTAGCCAACAGTTGCCCTATTTCTTCCTCGTGAAACGAGTGATATGTTCCGCCATTTTGTAGTCACTACCAAGATAACTCAACCTCGTTCCCAGGTCTTCTCGATCAGGAACGGTTCTATTTTTGACGTCATTTTTTGCATATCGCAAAATTCTTCCACATTTGGTCGACAACCAGATCCAAAAGTACCCGTTCGATGTTAAGCGCTGTCATATCTTCATTGCCTAACCTGGTCATTTAATAACCGCCCTTTCTATCGCTGCGAAAAAAATAGACCCAGTGGGTCAGTTATTGAAACGGGGTTTAGCCAGTGTTTAACAAAACCGCGTTCTAAGCCATTTTCAGTTTACCGAACCCTCTTATGTAAACACCATTTATCGTTAACAGTTTCATGAAAGCATATAGCGTAGACTATTAATGAGAGATCTGAAGATTTTCTAAACCGTGGCCTAAGCTATAAAACAAAAGAAGCAAGGCTGATTTTAAAGTCGGGAATATATATATATATTTCCCAATATTTCGGAAGGCACGGCCTTCCTTCTTCAGGGTCTTACATATAATCTAAGTTAGACGTCGTTTGAATAGCCGAACCAATGTGTGTACGCTTCGGAGCGAAATGGAGCCTGCATCTTTGATGGAATTACTGGTGGTGCTGTTTTGGACTATTCTGCGTTTGTTCTGCTGCTTAGAATAACAGCTAGTCCTTAGGACTAGTCCCGAATGAACACTAACCCGCAATCAAGGTCTTTTAAGTAATATATATGATTTGCTAGGGGCGAAGTGTCGCACGTTAGCGGTGCGGGAGAGCCAGTCATGGCTTGCTCACGCAGGACCTTTCGTGACTTGCGATTTCCAATGGAGAACTTGCTCGTAGACTAAGTGAACCATCATTGGTAGAGGGTGTCCAATTAGACTTAGCATGCGCGCAAGCTCTCCGGGGCGCTCTGGCCGCGGGGCCTGCAAAGTGAGGAGAGCTCAAACTAAGTCTCTGGAATTTGATTATCTGCATCGAAAATCCGGCAGATGCGAAATGCTGATTGGCGGAGATGACATTAGTAATTACGTCAATACCCTTGGCACGTGTTTTTCAATGCTTGTTTACATTCGCGCTCCTTTCCGCTTCACGCTAATTGGAGGAAATCTGACAACTTAGTCTACGGGGAGGCACAGTGGAATTACAAGTGGAATTCAACTTCCAGAGACATAGTTGCAAGCTCTCCTTCCTTTTCCCGCCCCGCCGCCTGAGCGCCCCGGAAAACCTGCTCGCAGGCTCTGGTCACACAAGCAAGCAACCTAATTCCCATGCGAGAAATCAGTTCAGAATCTGAACTGGGTCGCTGATTTGTTACTCCCACGTCCACAGGGAATTAAAGCTGTAACAGTGAACTTGATTGGCTGCTTCGAAGAACTTCGCCGCATGATATTAAAAACCAGTTGCTATGTTTATAACAAACAGTTCTGCAGTGTTGTTTGCATGATGTCCATGATGATGAATTCTCACGGATTAGTACGCTGGGTGCAAAAGGTTTTTTCTTTGTTTTTCCTAATTCCTGATGGTTTGCGGCGCGGTTTATTTGCATTAAAATGCAGCGGAAATGATGTTTGGTTTGGTATAGTCGCTTTGTCAGGAAACGTTTAGTTTGACCTGTTACAGTAATACAAGTGTCGCGGACCGGAAATTCTTGTTATCCTGTTGACTTTTAAAAAACAGCTAGTTAGAGAGTGTGTACTTCTCAAACTTCTCAGCTGATTTTTGTCCTGTTTATATACCAGGGGCACCCAACCACCGTTTTCTGGGAAATGATCTGAAATGGCTCGTTATGCATCCTGGAGTGCTTTAAAAGCAATATAAATGAATAATTGGCATCGCTAGAAAAATTTGATCTGTTCGGTCGTCCTAGGAGTGGTTTGACCCTCTCGAATTTTTTAGGGCTGTTTTTCGCCTTTCCCGAAAATAACAGCCTACAGTGAAAGCTTTCCGAAAACGTAAGATTACCTGACGAGCTTTTCCCTTGACCGAAATTTTTAGGGGTCCTTTCAAGTTTTCTCCGAAAACTTTATCTAGTGTGAGAATGTCTCCGAATTTTCTAGGGCGACGTAGAATGTATAGAAAATTCTAGGTGTAAAAGAAAAGGCATTTAAGTGATTTTAAAGCCAGTTGAAACGTCTAATGAATGTATAGAAAATTCTAGGTGTAAAAGAAAAAGTATTTAAGTGCACATGACCAAAATTTAAAGTTGCCAGCAGTAGTTTGTCCTCGCTCCTCGCCCCCACCCCCCTCCCCACACACCCCCCAGGTGGCGATGAGCGAGCAAAGAAAAAAACGGTGGAAAAACGTCTGTTTTCGCCGGCTAAACTTCACTGAAACGCTGAAAGTTGCCTATTTTCTACACAGTTGACTGTAACTGCAAATGTCAGAAATGTGGCTTTATTAAAATTAGGTAGATCAGATACATGCGATGCCGAGAACAGTGCTACAATAGCGTTGTCTGGGTTATCCCTCCATCCGTAGTCCTGCTACGATACTGTCCTGAGTGTCCATCGACCGATACACAGGACTGACAGGCGCTATTCACGCGATGCGCGCGCTGATACAGCGCTCGCGTACGCGTAACTGGTAAGCCGGGGACCCTCAGAAAAGGGTCGTTGGGTTTTGAATGAGTTGTGTGAAATTTTTGCTAATGAGACTGTCAGCTGGGTTTAAAAATTTTGCTCTATTTTTAGTTTACGAAAGCTACGAAATTTCTAGGTGATCTAGAGATTACTACAAAATCCGAAATTCTTAGGTGAACAAACCACACAAATCCCGAAACTCTGAGCCCAACGAACAGTCACCACGAAACATTTTCGAAATTTTTAGCTGTTCTTGGGCTCTCGAAAATTTTAGCCCTTCTAAAGGGCTCCGAACAGATATTTCCCCGAAAACGGTCGTTGGGTGCCCCTGATATACTTAAAACTTGAAGTGTATCTTTTGGAAAAGAATTTCTGGCAATTTTTAATAGCACTTTCCTTTGTTAGTGAGCTTTCGCGCTTTCGCGCAATTCTTCTTTATGCAAAGCAGATGCAGAGCCACGCGTCCATCAAATTCAAATCTCAAATCTCAGTCACCGTCAATGAAAACAAATATGCACATCAGCTCCAAACCAGTTTGGTGAGATATATAATCCTTAAAATTGCATGGAAATGAGACTAGCAGCTCCTGTGACCAAAGGTTATTTTTTTCTCTCGGCACTTCCGCGCCTCGTTGACTCGGCTTCACCGCGAACCATCAGTATCGATAAGAAAAAATCCTCTGGAACCCAGGAGTCCGAGTTTCCTCATTTAAAATGGCCGAGGGGCAAAAAGGGAGATAGGAAATTAATTTGTATGTTCATAATAAGTGCGCGCTTTACAGAGCCGAAAGGAATCTGGGTAACTCGTGTCAAGTCGAAATGGAATTATTACTTAATTCTTTGACAGAATAGAGCTCAGTTTTCTCGAATTCGGCACGTAAACTCACGACATCTTATATCCATAATCACAATGGCGTCTCCCTATAAAGTCCCAATATGTCGACCAGAAATAAGCGATGGATCCCAGATCCAAAAAAAAAACACTCTTAGTTCTGTACAAATCAGTTTAATGTTTTTTAAAACAAGGTAGTCAGTTTCACATGACGTGTAACAAAATCACAAACTTACAAAATTAATCACTCCTTAAAATAATTGCATTACTTTAATAAAGGAAATAAAGATTATGACTACTTTAGAAAGATTTTTAAATTGGTGTTGTCTTTAATTTGACTGCGAAAGTTTTCGCTTACAACCTAGAAGTTGTTTTCAGCAGTCTACAAGCTGCCTAGCTTCAAGCAGGGAGAATTTCGCCACTCATGGTTGTAGAGACACGCATTATTTGCTCTTATTTCTTTTCGACAGCCTAATCGTGTTTTCCCACGCTTTTACCTTACGTACTGACAATCCTGAACTTTATCAGAGAAGACGGCGGTAGCCCCGGATCATACACATTCTTCCACCGTACGTATAGTTGCTGGTTTAAATATTATTTTCTTTTGTTTCAAACTCATTATCATACATTACCATACCCCGAAACAGAAGAAAATAAAATTTAAACCAAGGAGAAAATTGAACCACAACATATACAAAGAAACGTACCACATTCTCTTAAAGCGAGGATCGCGTAGCACTTAAAAATAGGAATTTTAATGTATCAACTTGAAAGAACCTCACACCTAAATGGAGATCAAGATCGTTTTCAGGGGCTGCGTTCCCATTGTCCAGTGGATGGGTAACAATGTTAGGTATGTGCTTCATATACTAATTACCATGCACTGGACAAGGGTAACGCAGCTTCTAGGGACAGGATTGAAAATCAACTTGTGGTCACAGAATATTAAGTTCATGGCTTACAAGTCAATGAAACGTTACCAAAATTTAATTAACTGGAAAATGCACCAGCGGCTAATTCAACAATTTGGACTCGTTCAGCATGTCGATTGTTCATGCTTTTATTCTTTGAGAAGAGAGAAAATAAGGAAGAAAGACATAACAGAGATATAAAGAGGCATTAAGAGAGACATGGGAAATCATTTTAAAGTCAAAGTGAGCAACGAGACTAAGAAGAAGTGGCAAAAAATATGACTGATGGCGCTTGAAATCCTATTCTGCTCAGACCTATGAGTCAAAATATTCTTGCTTTGTTTAGTAAAAGGAAAACTATACGGTTAGAGAGACTGAATCAACCTCAGCATTCGACCGCTGGCTACATACTGATAGTTTTTCATGTAAGATCCCTTTTAGTTATCATAGCCAAGTGCGGATACCTACAAGTTGACCGCTAACAAAATATTTGATCTTTTCATAAAACGCATGCCACCAATACTAAAATGAGGTCATAAAATGCTTGAAAACAAGTAAAACGCCAGTTGTCTTACACAAAAAGCAAACTACATGTGCTTGAGGTGGCACAAGTCAGCCTTTCATGGATCAAACTACTAGTATTTATCAGTTGATCGTGATGCTACAAAAATAGTATCCACCGATAGAATCGCCCAATGATTAGTAAAGAGGTTAGGCAGCATTGCCGACTATGCTTCTTTCCAACTTGTTGACTTCACATAAACGTTTATCATAGCAACGATATAACACAGTCATAGCAACAATAGAACACCCTCTAAATGAGCTTTAAATGTTCAGAATTAAGGCAAACTAGGTGTCCCTTGTGTTCTTATTTGTTGAGATATAATCATTATGCTATAGTTCAACGTTTTGCAAGGATTTTTTTATTGTTGTAAATACTTAAAGCCATCGTATAATTTGGTAAATTTAAAACGGCTGAGAGCCCTTCCCACATGTTTTTAAAATCTTTATCATTATCCTAAATTGCATAATTTTTAACACCAGGTACCGATCCTGCAAAATGGTATAGAGAGTCAAGTTGCTTGCAACTCTAGTTGTAAATTGCAAAAATTGTAAAACAACACATAAATTCTACCATCAAGACTTCTTATTGCGAACATCTTCTGGGAGAAATAACTGGTACAACCACAACTGCAACAACGACAGTGACTGGGCGAGAATACTGGTAGATATCAATCTCTTTAGCTTGTATGTTTTGTTTCCCCAATGCATGTGATAATACTCTTGAGAACTGTTTCTTTAAAAGGTTGTCTTATTCTTGTGCATATTTACGCTTAATTTATGAAAAGACAAAGGGCCAAATTCCCCTGAGACTTTCATTGGGAAAAAGCATACGAGCTAAAGAGATATATTACAGGTTTTTCACAGTCTCTTAATTTTTACTGATTTACAGCTGCACTTTTGACATTTTATATCAACCTTATTACAGTTTAGACTTGTACTATCCTTTAAGATCTTTATACTGTGGGGTCCTCACCCTTTTCACATTTTAAAAGCCAACAAGACGATGAAAAAACGTAATATGCAAATTCGATACCCGACTAGGCTATACCCACAAGTCTACCGGATAGCTTTGCTTGCCGACACGAAAAGCTATCCGATATAGAAACATCTCTGTTTACAAACATTGTTTTTGTTATTTAAATTTGTAACAAGTGAAACAATAGAGTCCTTTGTTTCAAGAACCAGTGCGTTTCTGGTTAACACATTGACATCAATTGTTGGTTTTCACATGACGTCACTAAAATTGAAACTACAAAACTATTGGTCCTACCGAGATTTTACTTTCACGATGTATTAAAGCAGCTGAAAACCAATTTTCATACAAATTTTCGCTTCAAAAGGGTTCTTGGTTTTGTGATAGAGTAGGCTTGAATTTCTAAGCTTTTGGGTGGCACGGCATTTACGTGGCGGCCGGGAGAGCTGTCATGTAGGTTAAAAAATGACTCATTTCAGGACATTTTGCTATCTAAACAGCTTTTGTATTAGAAAAAGTATTACTTTAATGTTTATATTTTCCTGGAAGAATAAATTCACGCTTTTGTAGCAAAACTCGGTAACAGATGTTTCTGTTGGTTTCCGTCCGCCATGTTGGTGCTCATCCGGATGAGCACCAGCATGGCGTCTCCATACAAATCTCTGTAAATTTGGGTAGAACATTTTTTCGGATATCTTGTATACGAAATATTCCTCTGACCTGGATCTTGGCAAGGATCTTTGCATATTTACCTCCTTTCATTTCCCAGATTCTGGACTTAATCTATTGAACATTTTTGATTTTTATTTTGATCTATTTTGAATGGCGTGACACTGAAAACCAGCAATAGGTGACGTCAGCATGAGAATCGCTATAGTGTGAGCCACTATCCGATATGTGACGCTCCAGTTTAGAGAACGGCGCGGCGCAGCATCGCTTCGTCATAGAAAACGCGCCGAAATCAGAAACCCTATGCGGTATGATATTCGTGCCGGCGCAAAAGCTATGATCCGGTATTGTGTGAACATAGCCTTGCATAATTGTAGGTAATCGCGCTAACATTCCAATGTCATCCCCTAGCATACTTTCGTATGTAACATAATTGCTAAGTTGATGACATAAGCCCTGATAAATGATAACGCCCTGACTTAGAAAGTAGGTTTTAACCACAGATACGTTTAGCCTGGGATAATTGGCCTGTCGGTTACTTTTATCGTACGATTCTAATTTTCTGTATCTCTTTCTTCTTTTTTTGCTGAAAAAAAAATCATTTCGTCGTGCCCAGGGCCAACAAATCATGTCATTGTAAGAATGCCAACCAAAAGAACTGGTGACAAGATAGAACCTAGCAAAGTTGTCGTTTTTCCTGATTCTGCGGTGAAGGGCACCGACACAAGAAACATGCAGATAAAAGAATTTCATCCTCAAGAGGGCAAAGGTAAATGGCTCGCGGTTCATATTCCAGATCACATGCCTTATCCAAGGAAAAAAATAAAAATCATTGCCTCAATAAACGCCGCAAAGGATTTGGAGAAAGTTGTTGGCCCAACCAAGGAAACGCTTGCAATGGAGATACAGTCTCTACTTGGAATAAATGAAGAAAATTTGCAAAAAATGATTGCTAAAGGGAACAGCGATGATGAGAACGAAGGAGATGATGAGGATGATGAGGAGGAGGAGGAAAATGATGACGATAATGATGACGACGATGATGAGGGTGACGTCACAGGAGATCCTCTTGACGATGAACCAATGTCAAGTAAGTGTGATGATTCCAACAGCGTAAGCGCTTCGAAACATAAGAAAAAATGTAGACCTCTAGGAAAGGACAAATCAGCAAAAACCACATCATTTGGATCTGGCTTAGGTGACCAAGTGAAAGAAAACGATGATGACAAAAAGCCTAAACTTCACGTTGAACAACCTGAAGGATTTGAACTTCGATGGGAGGACTTAATAAACAACTTTAAGAATTTTAGCGTTAAACGCAAGAAAAAGATATGCAAACTGTTTGCTTTGCAAAACGATATGTGTGAGCGTGTGACAAGACGGCGGAAACACAGCTTTAAAAGAAAACTGAAGCACTATCTTTTGAAAATGCTTAGAAAGTTCTTGAAGAAGAACAAGAGTGAATTCGAGGACTACTTAAGCACCAGGTTAGTAGAGAACTTACTCCGTTACAGGGCTTGCTTTCTATTTCTAGTCATCTCAGTTTGTAAGTAATTAGGTACATTTTTGTATTTCAGTTGTGGAGCTTACTTCCCATCATTGAAAGTCATAGAGAATTTTAAGATAATTTAAAAGATGAAGGTTAAAGAGCTAGGGTTCGGACCAGTCATTGCACTGTACCGTAATATGTATATGGGCTCAGGCGGTGAAGATCGTCTTTTCCTCTCCTTTGGAATAACATAACTCTTCATCGCCTTAATGACGGAACAGAGTTAATGTTTAATTATGGCTGGGACTTGTACAAGGTACCTTGACCCACGTCAAACATCAGTCTCTCACTACACACCTTGACTAACTTTATCATACTTCACTGCCTGTTGCAGTTCACACTTTACAGGCCCTTCACACGTTTAAAAGGCAATTTTTCTTCCAGTGCTGAGAAAGGTCTTGAGAGCGGCACGGAAAAACGGAAGCTCGAGATGCCAGTAGTCACTTCAAAGAGATCTTTACTAAACATATAATGATATGCACCAAAGTTGGCACTAAGCAAATTTGAGGGGAAAAAATAACTGGAACAAGACTTAGAAGTAACATCACAGAATCATCAAAAAAGATCAAGATAACAAAACTGTGATGCAATTCAGAGTGGGCCAAATGAGTTAAAAAGAAAATCTCTTATTACAACAGGGTCCTTAGCTAGAAACTAAAGTTAAATACAAGCTTAGCATAAGCAAAATCTTATATACACCTAAGTGGATAAAGGTTGCTTTGGCAATTGGTCATAGGGCGCATATTTGGGCTTTGGGCATTTGGGCGTACGGAATTCACTGCAATGATTTGCTTGAGTGACCACCAAACAACAGCTGTCCAGTGCGCAATTGCCTAATGCCTAAAGTAACCTTGCTTGAATCAGATATAAAATACTAAAACAACATTTTGCATTGGTTGTACAAGGTTGAAGGATGCCTTAACAGGACGAATTCAACCCTCCGAAGATGGTCTCTTACATATATATGACAAAAACTCAGGAAAGATGAACATGGAAGACTTCTTAAAGGACCTCAACGATGGTACACCACCTCAACTAGGAACCACAGCCGATGAGACACGATTAGCTTTGCCCCAGTCTAATCTCAACCCTATGGCTCTAACTATGGATGACAATACAATCAACGGAAATGTTTTTCGAGTAACACCTCAAACAAATTCGGAAAAGCTAACAACAGAGGAAGCTCCGGATCAAAGTACACCAGATGCTGTATCAGCACTCAACAATATCATACACCCTCTGCTGAATGATCAAGATAATAACATGGATGAAAGGCTCCAAACAAAAATTCTGCAAGAAGAACTAAGTAAGATTACAGAATCTTCCTTACTTTTTGCTTGTTTGCTTAGTAACAAAACTGCAACATATGTAGTTTTCTCTTCGGTAATTAATTACAACAAGGGGTCATAACGTTGTTCAGAAAACAAATCGCGGTATACCTCGAAAAGAAAACAAATAAGCATTTCAATATCTTATTTAGTCGAATATGCGCCGCCCTCAAACAAGCGCCGCATGTGGACATAAAAAAGTTGATAAGAGTCGTTCCTGAATAAGTGCCGCGGCCCCGATACAATCAAAATCAACAGACGTTCCTGTTCGTTACTGAAAATAATAGTACCAGTAACATAAATGAAACTATTCTTTTTCGCGACCAACATTCATGAAAACGCTGCTCTTAAATAAGCACTGCCCTCGAATAACCGCGGCAGTTACAGAGTGAGCGTGGCGCTTATTCTAGTAAATACGGTGAGTTGTTTGGTTTTTTTTTGGTTCCTCTGCAATGCTTGTTCACCAAGCGGGGTGACATTGTGTCGTGTAGCGTTTGCTTCAAAGGGTCATTGTTGGTCTGTTAGCTCCATTTCTCACTATTAACATAGGCGCTAGCGACGGAGTCGTAATCGAAAGCGTAGAGCTTATGGTCTCGTGAAAACAGCGTTTCGATTCCGCTTTCGTTCCGCTTATGACCTAGTGAAAACCAGATTGTCAGAGTCGGAGGCAGAAGCGAAGAACTAAACCAGTCACGAAGTGTGGGAACGTGCATTGTTATTGGTGTATAGCTTCCGCTTCTGCTTCCGACTCCGACAATCTGGTTTTCACTAGATCATAACCGGAACGTAAGCGACGGGGTCGTAAGCGGAGTCGGAAGAAATGGAAACGTTTTGATTCTTCTGACTTCTGACGTCGCGCTTATGACTCCCCTGACGACTCCGTTTTTTGTTTTGAACAAGTTCCAGAGGAGGATCGAATAGTATCCCATGATGCATTTTTCCAGAAGCATCAGGCAATATCGCAGTCATAGCAGATTCCATCTTGAAATAAGGTCGTTTTCTCGTCGGCTTTTTTCTCACTCGATTTCCAGTAAAAGTAAAGAAATTACATTATTTCGTTATTTGACATGATTTCTCCGATTTGCAATGGCTTAAGAGCGAAGTTTCCACTTAGAAACATTTATTTTCACGGTTTCAATTAGTCTTCCCATCACAAAGTGTTCAGTGACCCACAACCAGGTCATGAATATTCAAGATTTTTTGGAATATATGTTGAAATCTTACAAATGTGGACCTCACGCCAGCAAAATGAAGTCCTGAATATTGCACAGGCCAAGAAGTACCCAGAAGTACCCACATTTTGAAGACTTTTTTGTCGACCAAAGATGGCTGAAATTTCGAATCTTTTATCACATTTCAACGCCATGTGTCATAATATATGTGTAAAGCCTGATGAAAGCTACAATCTGTTGGGCGCTTTTGAGAGCGCTTTATGCCGAAGCAATTACTTTGTATTTTCAAAGAGGTTATTTTTAAAAGGAATTTTACTATAATTATTTTAATTCGAAGAAGGAGCGGTGTATAACGGTGTGTTTCAGTGTGAAAACAACCTAAAGATAGGTACCACGCAGCATGCAAGCCGGCACAACGTAAACTGAAGCCTGCTCAGAATTTGAAAAAGAAATATCATATTTATGCAAAAGAACAGATCGGTCAGTATTCTGGCCAGGAAATTTCCTTGAAGATTGCTTGAGTCAGTACCGGGTAGACTGTGCTTCAGAGAATTGTTTGTCGCATCGATAGGTTAACTGCCATTGTAAACTTCAGCTCCTTTGAGCGCGATACTGTAATAAATTCTCATTTGGTAATTAGCTTCACAGCGTAGCGGATGTTTTGTTGGAACCACTTTATAGATCAGTCATAGTTTAGGTTCTCCTCTGGCCTGGGTTCTCCTAGGGAACCTAGTGAAGCTTATCAATTGCGAGTCTTACAATTGGTGTTTACAGTGCGACCGAGCGCGGCACAAGTAGTTCTCGACAGATCAGTGAAATACATGTAAAACCCTTCTCAGTCAAAGCAACGCTGAAATTCTCCTTTAAAGCACGGTGAATATAAGCCAACTCGATAATCTCAAAAGCAGAAGCTGCTGAACCGAAACATGTTTGGAAACCATCCACATCGAGCACTGCGATCGATGTTCACTTCGCGCGTGCTGAAGATTACTGATCATGATGTGTCACGTACGCAGTGATAATATAACATGAATCGAAGTGCATCATGGGATACTATTCGATCGTCGTCTGAACAAGTTCCTAAGCGCTTTTACGACTCCGACTCCGTCGCTAGCGAAAACCAGCCTTAAGGCAATACACTTCACTTTGAGACTCCAAGGGAAAAACCACAAACTCTCTATATTTTTTTTCCCATGGCCTTAGTTTTCAGTGCATCCTTGGAAGTCCAGGATTAATTAACCGGGACGGGAATATTCACTGATGAAATCGTGCTCAAAGGTTAGAAGAAGGATGGAAAAAAGCTATCGACACATACTTAGGAAACCATTTACCCCAAGTGAAGAGATGTTTGTTGTTCAATATTTCCAAACACACAATTACTGTTCATCTTATTCCATTTTTTCCTCTTCAGACCAGCTAAGAGGGCGTTAGATGCATATTCAGAAATGCAACTCCCCCATCAATACTGTCTTATTTCAAGTGTCAAACTAACATTGCTTCGTTTAGTATCTTGTTCTTTAATCTCTTACTGTTGTTTTGGTTTTGTTGTTTAAGGTCATGTCAATGCTGAACAAGAAGAGCAGGAAAGACAGAGGAAAAAAGATGCTTCGCTCAATGATCGCCTTATGTACATGTTCAAGCTACAAAATCTTGCAAACCACAAACTGGAAACGACAGACGCCAATGGGGAAATCGGAGGCCAGCCAATCAGTATAGTGAATCCTCACCAGGTGTCTCTAATGCAGATGGATCTTCCAGACAAGAACCCGGATATACCTTTATTAACATCCAGTTCTTCAAAAGAGTCAGAAACGAGCGCAAAAGCACGAACAAGGATCAAAGATTTACCTTTCAGAAGGAAGCCTCCTTTTACCAGAAGAGTAGTATATAGACCAAGGTTATCGTTATATGATAGACCACGGTTGTTGGGAACCCTCAAGTTAAGAACTAGTGGAAATGGAACCTGGCGACCTACGGGGAGAAGTTTTTGGAAGCGAAGTTACGCAAGTAAAAAGAAGCCTAGGAGACAAGTTACTTGAAATCTTATTTCGGACAAGCTATGCTTATACTCTAAGGTGCTCGAGTAAGATGTTTGCAGGGCACTCGAGTAAACACGTCTATTTTCCAAGTACTCAAGTCAGATTCCGGGGCGCGGGCCGGTACTCTGGCATTAGAGTAGGCACCAGGTCACTTTGTCCACCCAGTTTTCGTTAGTCTCATGCCCAAAACTCCCCAGTACACTCACACTTCAAAATGGCGTTTAATGGAGCAAGTCCAACACCATTTTTTTGCTGCTAGCCAGGCACTGGTGCTTACACTACGTTTCAACATGCTCTTTGTACATGTAGCCTTGCTTATGAGCTGATTTTTTTCAACGCTGTTGTTATGTTGCTATCTATTTTTAAGGAGCAGCAAATAGGTAGTAAAACTATAGCAAATGTTCAACAAAAATTAGCGAATATACTGAAACAAGGCACTCAACTAGTCTTTGTTTTCGTTTGCTAAACTACAATAGTTTGTAGACCTGTTGGGAGCTCGAGAATCCTTGAGTCGTGGGCGATTCGGGGCTGTCTTTTCACAATCCGTCTAAAAGTTATTTTCTTAGCTTCCATTCACTGTTTGAATTTTTTAAGTAAAATAAGAGAGCTTTATCTGTTTAGCTTGCATTATGTGCATAGAGTTCTCTCGTCTCGGGCACGCGTTCCTTAGAAAAATAGGGAGCTTTATCATCGACGACGGCGACGGCAGCTAAAACGTCACTTTTAAAATGAATTTGCGTCTTATCAAACTTTGTCGCGTTTATTCGAGTTCGTTGAAAATGTTAAATGTAGGCCAATCTTCCAGAACCTGATTTCTTGGGGACCACACTCAAGTTTAGAAAGAGACAGAAAAAATCGTCGTCGCTTATTTACGCCCTCCATAGTAGAAAAAAGTTTGATGCACGTGCAAAGATGTTGGTTGGCCTAATAAAGCTATTGCGTTTTCTGCCGTTGCCCTCGCCGTCGTCGTGGCTTAAGCTCCCTATTCGTCCGGGTTTTTTTAAAAATAGCGAGCTTTAGCGGGAGAAAACAGCCGACATTTCGCAAAGCCATCACTGGTTTCTCTGCTTACTGACGCCTAAAGAACGAGCGTATGAATTCTATTCTCATGGGGTGTTGCTCCCCGGTGCATCTCATTGGTCGTGCCACAAGGGAAATCTGCTTCAACCAATCAGAAGCACTACCTAGATCTGCGTGGTCACACGTCATAAGTATGGAATTTCTACGCTCGTTCCTCAGACGTAAAGATCATGATTTCGGGGAGCAACCTGTGATGGTGTCGCGAAATGTCGGCTATTTTCTCTGGTTAGGTAAACGGAGGCATTGCTATAAGTAGTGCTAACTTTTTCGCTGTATGCAGACACTTACCGAAAGGCCTATACTAGTTTGTGGAGATTGACAAAAAGACAGTGGGCAAAGAGGCTTGTAAGATTAAGTGAGAAACATGATATTTTAATATAAAGGGTTTCGTCAATCGTTTGTCTAAAGATTGTCACATAGATATTGATCGCGACGTTTCGACCGCGTACTGCAGGTCTTCATCAGGCGATAGTGTCGATTTATATATTACTTAGTAGAACTAGTTGTACCACCATTCTTGTTAGTGATTGGTGCATCACAAACCTGGCTCATGGTAGGTGGGTTCCTATCCAAAGCATTGTTGGCATTATTAGAGGAGGACCCAGTTCCCTCAGTGGTCCGTTGTGGTAACGATCGACTGCTATGTTGTCTGATCGTGGGTATCCACGCTTCAGGAATCTCAATACCATTGTCCCTGTTGATGTTTTTAGGGTCAAGTCATATGTGAGTAGCCTCTTGACTGTACGAGAGTACCAATGAGGGTCTCGGTCAATAAACTTAACCTCGTCCCAGAGCAGATAATGTCCAGTCTTATTATACACCAATTTTTCATTTTTTTTTTTTAGTACAAATAGTTCTACTCAGTAGATCGACACCATTGCCTGATGAAGACCTGCTGTACGAGGTCGAAACTCCGCGATCAATTTCTTTCTGACAATCGTGAGACAAACGATTAACGAAACCCTTTATACACATTATCCTCGATGAAAAATATCTTTCATGAAATAACATATTCATATTCATAAAACTTCAATAACGTTAAGTTTCTTTTCCATGTATATAAGATAAACCGAGAAACAGAAGATGGCAGCCAGCACTCGAATGCTCCGGCTCCCTTCGTTACGTACAAATTAGGAAAATTTCTCATGCACTCGAGAAAAAAAGCTTGTCACACAAAATTTGCTGAAAGGGGGCGGGATGCATCTGGATGTCTCCTGTCTTCTTCAGTTTCTATGTGTATATAGCTGAGCATAATTTTGATCTAAGTGACAAAGAATATGAGTTTACTTTTCTTGGAATATTTTAAATGAAAAATAAATGGTCCATTTTATAAAAACAACCTCTTGGTCATTCATCGATATCATCATCGTAATCATTTTTATCATTCATTGACGATATTTCGCTATTTCTGATTGCCAGCGATTAACATACTTGGAAGACAACGACAATATTCTACTGATACGATGGGTTATCAGAGGTTATTGACCCAATATAAAATATCAACCTCGTTTCGAGGCAGCGGCGCGGCAGCCTAGCTGTTTATGCATGAGTAAGCTTTAAAAAAATAGCCAAGAGTTTACGATTATCCCTAGACGAATTCGCCGAATTTCTGACTAAATTTGAACAGACGAAATTGGAAGAAAATGCGAAAAAATATGACTCAATGGATGTCATCTACTTTTTGAGGAACACATCTGCAACACAAAATCCCGCGATCGTGTCGAGAATTAGAAACAGGCGAATTTTTTGAATAAAGTCTATGAGGAGGCAATTCTTAAGAACTTTTTTAAAAAAAAAATTAAATTAAATTAATAATAGAACAATAATTGAGTTTGGCTTTCGTATGATGTGAAGAATTATGCAGATAACCGAGGCTGTCGGCCGAAGGAGAAAATCCTCCTCAAGCTGAATAATTCTTCAGAATATATAACTCAGTCCAATTTAATAATTGTTTATTACTTCATGAAGCTGGTGAAAATTAAAGGCAGCTTGGAAGCTGGTGTCTACTCTGACCTGCTACAGCAATACACACACCAGAGGCACCCAACGACTGTTTTTGTGAAATATAGTAAATATCTGTTCGGAAAAGCAAACATAGCCTAGAATTTTCTATTACTTGAGGACGGCTAAAAATTTCTGGATGACCGTACCACTCATGCACAATTTTCGAAGCTTGTCTAATAAATTCCCTACGATTTTCTACGAATATCCATCGACACTTGCTGGAAAGAGCACCTTAACATTAGTACATTAGTGGGGTTTCTCGCCAGAGTGCGGACTGATCGGGCTAAAATTTCATTTAAATTAGCCTCTGGCTAAATTAATTCTTATTAGGTTGTCCTTTACGGTCATTTGAAATAGTGAGGACAAAACCCTGTTTTCAGCGAGGACAGGAGAAATGCGTGTCTTAAAAGGCGTGGAAAAAACTTGTGGAATGTCAAAAAAACAGCAGGTTTATGGTCCCAGAACAAAACATTGAGTCATGTACGAATCCCTCCCCTTAAATTCATTCCTAGCAAATTACCTTATCAATATCCGTCATTTCACTTCTTCAGGAAAGTTGTCATCTCGACCGCCATTGTGTTTTATTGCAGTAAAAATGGTTTAAAAAAATTATACCAAGTCTTAAGTATTGGATTTCTGCCTTGTACTTTTACAAATGAAGGTACGTTTCTCAGTGATGTATTTACTTTTCACTTAAAGCATTTTTCACTTTAACAGCAATCCTAATATTCATATCAACAGACACTCTCCGCTTTTGCCATTAAATTTCGCTAATTGTGGGCCCTTCTTTTAAACCGCACTACATCGCTGTCAGTGAAAACTGGATATTTAAATTGTGTTTCTGTGATCTATAGGGGGCTTATAAGTTTGTTATGTCGTTTTATTTCAAAACGAAGGACTTCACTGTACTGGCTTATCTCTGGCCAGCGAGATCACTCAATCTTGGACGGTAGTGTCTCAGTCACAGCTAATTGGTATGAAAAAGATTAACATATAAATTACATTGATAATGACGAAGTTACTATGATACATAGTTCGCTTTGATTCAGTTAATAAAGTTTGACAAAAAGTAACAATTTAATACTAACCTCAAAAATACAATTACACTACTAAGGCTGAAGAAAAAGTACCCTCTGCCGACAACCGTGCAAATCCCCCCAGAAATCTGAACGAATAAATTTAAAAAACGGGTTTTTTTCTGTTCTTAGCCTTTGATATGGAAATGATTTTTCACTCTCGTGGAAATAAAAGTTATTTTCACAAGAAAGGTTGTGCAATTGGCCTCATTTTTAAAGTGAGGGTTTTTAGAACCCGGAAGTGGTCTATTGAGAATCAATAGAGGAGACAACGGTTTTTTTGGTGTCCTAGCATTCATTGACTTAACAGACATTCCGTTAAATTATTCTTCCAAAACAAATATCACATGCAATATCTAATGTATGCATCGTCATTCTTTAGGACGAAAGGATATAGTCGGTAATAAAGGGACACCTTATTTGTGCGAACATGAGGATCAGTACGTTAATGATGCTGACTCTTGCCTCCTTCTGTCTTGGTAAGTTGTTTCCAGTCTTCTAAGTTCACAATACTGACGTGTGCAGCGATTTCTACTAAGCAAGCGCCAATCGACAGTTTAGTCTTTCATACATGATATTTTCTCTTAAATAAAACTTTCTTTGCCATTTTTTAATCCCATGTGATAAAAAAAAAGACAAAACTAAATTCGACCAAATTGACCACCATGAAGCTAACACGTAGAATAGAATTTAACTTAATTTGGCATATCATAGTATCAAGTATCAGCAAAGACAAATTTCACTAACATGTTTGCTTTTTTTTTTCATTAGCTGCGGAAGAGCAAGGAAACCAGCGTAAAAATATCAAGTTGTTGTTCGTTCCAGCAGACGTTATCGTATCGCTTCGTAAGAACCTAACAGCCAAGGATCTACTCGGGGGACTAAATATAGGATCAACAGGCCAGGCCACACAGCGTTGGACACCAGTCCGTCTCCCGGGCGATAAAACACGCTCCTTTGAAATTCGCCTTAACCCCCGCACAGCGCATAAACTTAACTTAAGCTTTCGACATTTCAGAATCGGACGAGGCCATGGTCTACTATTGGAGCTGAAGAACGTTTCTCTTTCAACACTGCAAAAGAACGTGTTGGATAAACTGGTTGAGTTTTATAAGAACTGTGGTAGTAGAAGAAGAGCGCATAATAGCATGATGCATAGACTAAGGCGTCCAGTACTTCCTTTTATGCCGCATTCACTTGTGGTGCCTGGAGATGTCCCGCTTTTGAGACGTATTCAAAACGCTCTCGAACGTTTTTTCCCCAGGCGCCATGACGGATCGGTGGAAGTTGTTCAACACAAGGATTCGAACGGAGCTGTTCATTTTCTACCCTTTGACGAGGTGCGCCGTGAAGTAGATAACCTCCTCAAACGAACAATTGCAAACAAAGACTGCATAAAGATTAGCACAGACGCCTTGACTCGTGCTCTACAGGCTTTTAGAAGTCAGAATAATAACAATACTAATGAGATCTCGGCAACCAGTGTCCTGAACAATAAAAGCACTGGTAAAGGAGACAGGGGTAATGTGGCTGGAGATTCTCAGGACGCAAACAATGAAGACGAAGAAGATGGCAACATTGTTTCTTTTGCTCGCAATCTAGCTTCTCTAGACTCAGACAGACGAAACAAAGTAAACTTTACTTCTGGTGTAAACGTTCCTAATGATGCTGCACCAAGTAGCATGGCGTCTGTCCTTGCAAAGCTGAGAAGAGCAATTCGTCTGTTCCTAGCTAGCTATAAAGGGAATCAGAGCCTTCCCAGTAGTGATAAAGATCATGGCAGCCCGGTTAGTGTTGGAAGTCAAAATAAGACAAAGACCCGTGTGAGCAACATACTGAAGGCTATCAGCAGCGATGAAAGTGAAAAAAAGAACGAAAACCGAAACAAGCAACAGCTGGGCTTTGATTTAAGTGAAGCAACCAACAGAATAAAAGTGATGAGTAGTGATAAAACCGATAACAAAAACAATAAAAGCAGCTCTATCCATGACAACAGCAGGCAACATGCAGAACCAGTGAAAATTAAGACCGATGATATGAGTGCAGGAAAAGCAGATACAGGCACAAGTTTAATGGAAGTCAAAAAGGATGTCTCGAAGGTTGCCCAAAACTCCACTTCTTCAGCTCATGAATTTGAGGCTCATGACTACAGCAGTTTAAAACTCAGTAACGCGAATATTGAAGGCCTTCTTCGACTCATCCAAGCTTTAAAGAAAGCAAAGAGCCTCAGAAAAAATAAACCCGGGGAAGTTTTTATGGGGAATTCCAAGGGAACGGAAACAATTAATAAAATGGAATCTAGTAAAGTTGGAAGATATAAAAGGCCTCATAAATATAAGCATCGGAATAAAGCTCGTGTTAAGGACAGGTATAACATAAAGCAACAATCAGTTGTTTTTCATTTCAAACCAAAGTCAATGAGACATAAAATGCACACCAGATTTAAAGACGGTCACGACGATGACGAGGATCAAGTTGACGAAGGCGGCAGTGAGAAGTACATAGGCAAAGGGTCATTTACAAAACCGCACCGTAAGCTAAACCGCAAGCCACAAATCAAAGAAACGACGCTAGAAGACGAAGACGATTATGATGGCAAGGAAAACGACATTCACAAACAAGTAGATGATTATCCAACGGAGGAGAGAGAAACTTATGAAGAAAACGACGATAGGTTATTGAGAAAGATGCGGCATTCCAGAAAACATGTTCACGCTAGCCGCAAAAGTCCAAAACTTCGTGTCGTGGTATACGACGATGACGAAGACGAAAAGGAACTTCACAACGATATGTGGCAAAATAGCGAGAGCGAGGAGTTCGCAGAGAAACTTCACCAAGATGACAACGAGGCCATAACGGAGTCCCCGGACAAGACATCGGATGGATCAGACACGGCACTTTATAGGGACGATCAGAATAACCGGCAGTTGGAGCAAGGAGAGACTACAAGTGAGCAAACGAGTAATTCTGATTCTGATGTTCAATATTTGGCAGACAGTATTGGGACCGATGAAAATCGTCAGCTTGGGGAAAGCCAAGAGACGGAAGTACCCAACTTGGAGCCTTACTTAAAGAAACATTATGGTAAGTGATTACCTTCTCCCAAACAAACAAAGTCTTTTTAATGGAATGGGGGAGAGCACTTGATGATAACATAGTTAAACAGTCCATATTGATTTCATATGATTTCGTGAGAAATCATTTTCAATTGGCATTTCTATACTGACAGATAGACTCAAGAAAAATGGCTCTGACTTACTCTTTTATTGGTTAGAGTCTTCTGTTTGGTGAAGGCATTTACACCGTTAATGACTCTTGCAAACGTGGTGCCGATGTATATAATACGTTTCGGATACAGTTATTTGTCACAGTTGATAGGGATCCGTTACGTGAACCTCCTCTGCATATTCTCGTCACCTTTCTGAATAGAAATTTTTGATCTCTTTTGCGTTATAAATTACTCTGAAGAAAAAACTACTCTTGTTATCACTTGAAATCTCCAAAAGTATGATTCAGAAATCTTCAATGCGGTGAAAACACTGTGAAAAGGGCAGTTGATTAATATGTAAGTTGCCCACTCAAGGTAGCTAGCCTGCACAACAGTCGTTATTATTATTATTTATTTTCACTGGGGGAGAATCTAACGTGGATTATGTAAACAAAAGCATCTCAAACTACGATGTGACGAGTTTCCTTTGAAACTAAAATTATAATGATTATTTGCTTTTTGTTGTATTTAGATGACGAGGAAGGTGAAGAAAGTGAAGAGATAAAAATGTTCAATAATCAAGATGACAAATTTGGCAACGAGATGGAAAAACGAATCAGCAAAGCTTCAAACCAAGACGACGCCTTGTTAAACGCACAAGTAAACCCACTGGATAATGTTGAAGATAAAGTTCCCGGTATAATTCGCATGCACAATCTTCCATTCACAATCCAAGAAGATTCAAATAGTGAAGATACCAGTCTTCTGAAGGGACAGCGTAAGGGTGACTCGCTTGGAACTCAGCAAACACTCGTTCCAGGTCGGATACCCTCAGTGGTGCCCTTTATGCCTTCCTCTCAACCGATGGCAATGACATCTTTCACTCCAACAGCAAGTCAAGGTATAGATCTGTCGCCAAATGTAGTCATGCCGGCAGAGCAGACTACAGTAATACCAGCGACTGGAGAACTTCCTCAAATGGCTGGAGGTTCGCCGATAGGGAGACCTGACATCGCAGCATTTTCGAGGGTTAATTACCAGCCAAGCATGGCCTCCCAAATGAATAGCATGATGCCACAAATGCCGTATCCGCAGTTCAACAGTATGATGCCAATGCAACCAGGTGTACCAAACATAGCAACTCCATGGACGCCTGAAATGCAGCCTGGCCAGATAAGAGGCTACATTTCCGGACGCTCTAAAGTGAACGCGACATCTGGCGTCAAGAGGAGGCAGGCATCAAAGAAACGGCATGCTCATAAATCGAAGACTCAAGTCTAGGGAATAATGCAGTTCATTCAGGGCCAAAATCCCCGAACATTCATCTCATGGCCAAGCCAAGTTCTATATCTTTCTGTAACAGAAAGAGATTTTGCCTATTTTAACGATAACGCTCGAAATAGCATCCCCTTTTGAATTGGCGACCCCACTCCCTCATTATCAGCCAAAACTATGGACTAAGTCATAAGTGCCCCCGTTTAACGCACTCATTACTGAATATACGATTTACAATATCTATATCTTCAATGCAATTGTATATAGCATAACATGTAAGTAAGATCACTGGAGAATGGCTCCTTTTGGGGACATCACACTATCATATGTTGAAGGCTCCTCTAACAAAGATAGCGACAGGCCTTTAGTAACTACGGGACGTTAAACGAGGGTCCCCAATAGGTTTTTCGGGATCCGGGATTTGACTTAATTGAAGTCTGGGGCTCGGATTCAGCATTTCTGAAAAAAATGGGGGCGATATTCGGTTTTCAAGTAAGCATACGGGATGTGCGATAAAGCCAATTTGCAGCGGGATTACGGACTGAAGCGAAGCGGTTAGATCGGGAGATCGGGATTTGAAAAACCTATTGAGAACCCTCTTAAAAGTCAAGTATATTACCACATACATAGAAATCTAGGTCCATGGCAAAGGACCCGATAAATGTTACAGTTTTTGTTCATATGAAATAAAGGCAATCTCATTTTGAAGCCAAAATTCCGAAGAACGAAATACTGAAGCCCCTCCCCCCAAGTCAAAAAAAAAAAAAAAAACTACCCAGGCTAATGATAATCATCACATTGATTAACTGTTAAGATACAACTTAAGAGCATCGTTATGATGAAAAGCAGGAAACTGATTTTAGAAAACTTTTCTTTTTGAAAATAAAAAATGGAAAAATGTTCTGGATGGTCCTTTACCTTAATAATTTTCCTTCAGTTCCATCGTCAATAAAAAAACTGCCCCAAACATAAAACTACCACACGGCAGTGATGAACTGAAAAATCACGGTGATTTGATTCGGGGCACAGGTGATGCTTAAGCAATACGGCAGAGACGGCGGAGAAAATGGTGCTTTTAATAATTTGTGTTCCTTCAAACTTCATTACCATTTAGCGAGTTCGCAGAGTTCAAAGACGGGAAAAAATTGCTCTGTTTGTCTTGATGGGGAGATGTACATGGGCATTATTGGAAATCTTAGACAATTTTTTTTCAGACGATCTTCAATGAATTTAGACTTGCTTCTTGGGGATCTATGTCCAATAATATATGTACCTCACTAGGATGATTGTAGGTACGTAAAACTAATGTTGATTTTGGGACGGTTTTTCTGCACGTTTTAATTTGCATATTTAAATTTTATTTTGTAATTTGCTGAAGTAAGTGGCCAGCCTATATTATTTGTTCAGTTAATCTGTGAGGATTCCCTGTTTGAAACGTAGAATAATTCGTCTGATCAGAGTTTGGGAGATTAAAACAAAGGCCGTGAAAATGGGACATGAATTGAATTCACTTTTGTTCTCTTTCTTCCTCCAGAAATATATGTAGCTCCTGAACCAGTTCGAGCCGAAATATTTAAAACAATCTCGTTCCCAGAGCTTTTCCCTCAAACAAAAGGGGAAGCGACGACCGGAAACACTTCTGTTTCCGTCGGTTAAGGGAGGTTGGAAACACATTAATATGGTAGTACACGCGGATGAGTACAATGAACGCCCGTTAATAGAGCCTGAGACCAGGGACCAGATTCCCGATAATTAACAGGCCTGGGGCCCGTTTCTCGAAAGACCCGGAAACCTTTCGGGCCCGAAAAGCCATTTTTAGTTCAACTGTACCTAAAGACGGAGAAGTATATACGCCTGAAACTTCTTGTATGTAGGAAACCTCTCTTCATATTAAGAATATGTAAATAAAACAGCTCTGTAATCGTAAGGTTCGAGATTTTGCTATGGCTTTACGGGCCCGAAAAGTTTCCGGGGCTTTCGAGAAACGGGCCCCTAGACTGAAGCTGTTGTTGTTTACATTCAAGATAGAGGTTTCAGTCGCTTTGTAGATAACATGATAAAGTAAAAAGGCAATAGAAGGGTTTGGAAGCTAAGACTTGCCCTTTTATTATTCAGAGTTTCATAATTATTTGAATTTTTGCATTTCGGCCGACCCGAAAAATTACTGCGACCTTCCCCCTCCGGGATAGCTTTTTTGTGCCCTGTTGTTCGCCTATTTCGCTAGCAAGGAGCCTGGTCTATGCCAGGCTAGCTACTGTTAATACGGCCACCTCTTCTCGTAGAAAGTGCAGCTTATCCTTTGACATTTTAAAATATGCAATAACAGACATTGTGACTGTAAATCTCCTTGAAAACACAAATATCACTCGAACACTAAACTTGAAGAAGAAAACTCACTTTTAACAACTCAATAAAAAAGTGAAAGGTTGTAGAGTTGAATAGTTCTCACTTGCCATCCTGCAATAGTAACACTCAAGATCTTGTATACCGAGAAAAAATTGCAAAGAAGGTAATATAAGGGACTGACCATTATTTCCGCCAGGCCGGTATACTGCTTTTCGTAAAATTCTAACAATTCTATCAAGATGGTCGATGTTGTACATGACAGAGATGATTTATCTTTATTCTTTCATTCTTAAAAGTTATGACAACAACTAAGAAAAATCTTAAGGAAGTTTCCACTTTCATAAGATAGTGAAAGCTGCGACAGCTCGATCGACAATCCCGTCTAGAGAAAGAGAGGCAAAATAAATAAATAAATAAATAGTAGTAAGAGAAGATATCGCAACGGAGGATAAAGGCGCCAGTGCTTCTAAAAACGTTTCCCTGAAGATCAAAGAGTTTCACCAGCCTTGCATCGATCAATCCCAAAAAACCGGCAAGCCAATGTAGTAAAATAGGGTTAAAACTCTTCCTGAATCAAAGTTATCTTCTAAACTGGAGGGTGTGGTGGTTTGTCGGCTACCGAACCAGTTTGGGAAAACTTCTTCAAAGAGTCACTACAAAGAGCAAAAATATTAATGACAAAGTTCTAGAGCTTATTTCATTACACAATAAGACAGAGTGAGAGTGATTCAATTCTATCACAAAGTCCGACATCCTTATTATTAGATAGTGAGACGGTTAGTCATTACAAAGAGAGAAAATAGTCGGAACGAGAGGAGTGTTGTTCCTCTTTCGAACTGGGGTCGAAGATGACCATAACTTCAGACTGAAGACCAGCGGCGGTAGGTCCGAAGATTGGTTGTGAGGTCAATCTGAACCCATGAGACAAGAGTGTGTGGTGCTGCAGCTTTGCGAGGCACGTTTTCTGTGTTCTTCTGTTGCGGTCCTTCGTTTTTCTGCCGCACGGGCCTCAGTGATAACTCTTCGACGCCAAGTTGAACGGTCCTTGCAATTAGCTCGCGACTCCCAAGTACTGGGTTTTCGACTTCAACGTCTTTGTGGGACTCGGCCTTGGGGCAGTATTCGAAACGCTTCTTCTGTTCCCTTCAACCTAGCGCTTGCCATGACAGCCGCGCTCCATACAGTGGCTGCTATTTTCAGGCACCCTGGCGACGTGGCTGGCCATCTGAACTTGGCTTTTTGTAGGACGGTGCAAACGCTGGGATGCCACCCACGTCTATTACCTCCGTGTCAGGAATTTTGAGAAGTCTGCGGAGGAAGCTCGGATAGCAATGATTGAGCGTCATGTCTGCTGTAGAAAGTCCGGGTCTCGCCGGCGTAAAGGAGAGTGGAGTTCTACTACACGGTAAACCTTCAGCTTAGAGGTGAGCTGAGGCTGATGCCTTTCTGCTCCCAGACAGACCTTCTCACGGTGTCTTCCGATGGTGACGCTGGTCTCAGTAATCCTGTTGGTGACTTCACCCCATGATGTACAACTCTTTTGAAAGTGTACTACAGTGAAACGTCGTATAACGAACCTTCAAGGTACTAGAAAAATTTGTTCGCTGTATGGATGTTCGTTATATCGAGGTTCTACTGTACCCATATAGGTGAAGTTGTCAACTGCCTATAGGTTTTGTGTGTGGTTCCTAGTAAAGCTTTCCAGGTGCTAGCTGATACATGACTTCAGTCTTTGTGGTGCTGATGGTAAGGCCGAAGTTGCCACAGCCTTGAGAAGAGCAGTCCAATTCATTCTGCATCATCTGCTCTGTGTTGGCGCTAAGGGTACAGTCTTCAGCAAACAAGAAGGCCCTGATGACGGTCTCCTTTGCCTTTGTAACAGTCTTCAGGTGCCTAAGGTATTCTATCCTTACAATTAGGGAAGGATCCTGGAAGGCTGTCGGAGAGACAACGCAGCCTTGATTGACGCCGTTGGTAACTGGTAAGGCTTCTGACTCGTCCCCATCATCCAGACCTTTAACCATCCCGCTTTCGGATGATCGTTACGAGCCTGATTGGACAGCCAAACTTCTTCATTATCTTCCACAAGCCGTCTATGCTCACCGTATCGAAGGCCTTGGTCAGGTCAACTACGGTCATGTAGAGGACGCAATGCTGCTTACCGCATTTTTCCTGGAACTGGCGTGCAGCAAATATCATGTTGGCAATTCCTCCATCTGAGCGGAAACCACACTGGGTGTCTGGGAAGTAGCCTGTGAACAGGCTCTCTGTTTGGAGAAAAAAATGGCGAGGAAAGGGAAGGGACCAAGTTCCCCTCTCGACAAAAGGCCTATTCACAGGCTATCCGGGAGGTAATCTGCAGTGCTGAGATCCTCATTTTGTGCCCCCAAGGGAATTAACAAATTTCCGGTACATGTCAAATCCTGGTACATGTGGGGGCCTAGCCTCCCACGCAGGCGTTTTAGGGGAGCTCGTTCTTCATTCCTGGGGCCTGGAACAAGAATTTTGGCGCCGTTTCGCAGACGTCAGTAGAGAGTTTTAGATCGGCGTTTACCGCGAACCTCTAACCGCGGTTTGCGGTTACCCGTTTGCGGTTCGACGTTCAAACATAATTCGATTTAGATTGGCGGCGGATTAAAGAAGTGGATTCTGGTTTATTTTTCCATTTAGAAATAGAAGAAATATCAATCAGTGAACAAGAATTATACGCCAAAAGCTTTCCGGTAAATGACTTACGTGAAAACCTACCTCCCAAGGTTGAAAACGCACGTCGTAAACCTCAAACGTGACACGAAAGACTTGTCACGTGACCTCGAGCAGTTAGGTTCGCGGTAAACTTTCAGAGCGCGATCCACTCAACCAAAATTTCCGAAAATTTCGGTCCAAAACTCAATGGATCGGTTCGGTCCAACCGGAAAAGTTTCGAAAAAACGGGTCCACCTTTTGAGGTGGACCACTTTTCCCGGTCGGACCGGTTGGAATTTTGGTTGAATGGATCGCGCCCCTCAGATCTAAAACTCTCTAGTGACGCTTGCTATCTGGGAGGAGACCCTCCCCAATGTTGGATGAGGTTGCGGGCCAAGATGTTGCCAGCAATGCACAGGAGAGAAATACCTCGGTGATTGTCACAAGGCTCTGAAGGCTGGCGGTTGCCTTGCCAGAACGAAACTACCGGCGTCGTCGTGAAAGACCGTTTTGTGGTATGTGGTCCCTAACCTTCCGCCCCCATCCCCGGGGAATGGTGGGTCCTCGAAATACGACAATTAACGACATCCCTGCTCAGACGAAAGGGTTTTTGTATTCTTACGAGCACTTGAATAATTTTCGAACCTCGCGTACTTTTATCCTTACTGATTTTTCCGTTTATTAAAATAGGGAATATCGACAATCAAGCTGCCACTGGGATAAGCTCGGGGGCCTTACACAAAAGCGAGGTCTCCTAGCACATACGGAGACGTAAGGCATTTGATCAAATATTGTCCCCGATTATCAACGCGGCTGAAGTTAATTATAGCTCCTTCATGGTCTTTTGGACTCGTTTTGAATGATAAAGGAGGACAAAAGAGCGTGACAAAAGGCACATGATACTGAAATTCCTAAACTCTTTTGTAATTGCCCGACCAAGCCTATCAGGAGAATCTTGCATCAAACGAAGCGCGGAATTGCACTGAGCTAACATAACAACAACCGCCTGGTTACAACGACAGTCACGCGTTCTGCACTGAGAATTTTGCACTCGTAAAAGTTCGGTCCTTGGATGGTTTCAGACAATGATTAAAGATATCAAGGACAATTTATTGACTCCTGATTAACCCCAGCGTGAATTTGATCCGTATTGATCTGGCGAGGTTGTAATCTACAACTAAAAACAAAGCCAGAATATGGCTACGCAGAGGATGAGTGAAGAATTGGCTCGAGAATCCGGCTTCGAGGATTTATCTTTTGCTACGAGAAGTTACCGTCCAGAATATGCATCTTCGCCAGACATTCATGGAGCTTACAGACGTGAGTAAAATCTGTTAGCCTCAGAATACGAAGGTAAATGAATAGCTCTGTGGTCTCACTATTGCTCATTTTGTTATTTTTCTTCTCAGCAGAGAGATGGATTCGTACGTCTGAAATCGAACCCGCACTGCGAGCTAAGCTTGCCTTTACTTCAGGTAAGCTTAAGTTTTCATTCGGTGCTTTTCATGGATGTTTTAAAGATTCGGTTATAATGTAAGCTTACAGGAATGTTGTGGTTTAAATAAATGTAAGGTGTAGCGGCATTCATTCAGGCTTTAGTTAATTACAACGAGTTCAGAATTAAGAATGTGAATTGAAAGCTTAATTATAAGTTCAGAACAACAACGCATATGTTTATGTAGAACTCTGCATCTGTGATGAATTCTTTCCATTTTGTAGTTATGTTTGGTTGCATAAAATTCTCTGTTTATGTTTTAAATGTATTAAATTCACTGCTTTAATTTGTGTGTTGATCTAATAACAGGGGGTAAAGATCGCCAAGGTCGAAGAATTTTAACAATACCTGCTGGAAAAACCGAAGATTTAAGCGTCAATAAACTCGGAGATACGTTAGCGTATCTAACCCAAGTTCCAAGGTATATGAATAATATTTTAATACTACTTCAGCGACGTTTAATCGACCCCTTAATCTGTTGTTGATTTAATGCAAGAAGTGTATAAAATTTCCGCCCCCGAAATTTCATTCCTGTCAGAATTCCCTTTCTGCTTTTGAGAGTTAAGCAAACGAAACCACAGAAATGAACAAACAGCTCGAGCTCTCATAGCCAACTAACAGGGCGCGTAATATTAAACACGAACGGACATTTCCAAATTTGCAAGCAGGCTTTGTGAGAGGTCGAAATTTGTGGTAATTTCCTGTCATCAGACCAACAATGTCGGTGTGAATTCTTTTGTACTAGGAACAATTTGAATTAGCTCTTCGATCACCTTTCATCAAAAATGGTCGGCATGAAACATGGAAGATTCTATTTATTTTGGATAAAAGGCTAAGGAAGGAAGATTTTATCCAAATATACTAAGCAAAGTGAACTTATGATTGTCATTAATATTGAGTTTATTATTTTTTGGCATAGTTTCTACGTTCAGGAATGTACTGGATGGCATGACACAAATTCCTTATCAACCTGACTTATTGACTTATTAAAAATAAAACAAATTTGGACAAACTTGGATATTGTAACAGAATATTTCACATCTCTATTTATGGAGAACTTAGTTTTGAAATGATTCTCATGATATAATGGTTAAACACAGAGAAGTACCTGCTTGTTATAAAGAATGAATCATTGTGAAATGCATTGCATTATTGGAGTAAAAATATTCTACAATCGGCGACAAAATGAGTTGAGACACTTTGCCCAAAACTGGGCTTTTTTACGTTTTATTAACTTCAAAAGGAGGAAATATTGCTTTCCTCCCCCATCCCCTCTGTGCAATGTTTGCCCTTATTCTAGCTACCTATAGAAAACAACAAACACCCCAACTTTGAATGGAGGGGACAGGGGAGGGGTGCAGATTCTTTTGTTCTCCGAAGTTACCCTAGTTAAGTACAATGTCTCAACAATTTTGTCGCCGATTGTAGTTTCAAAGTGAAATTGTGCTGTTTCGGAAAATATCCAAATTAATCTCCCCCTTGAGAGGGATTTTTCTGAGACCCCTGCCCCCCACACACCTCCATTGAAATTCCAATTACGTTTCATGTAGTCGTACATTTGTTTTAACTTAATTGGTCTTTTAGACCCCCTCCCCCTCCAGTCATAGGCTGATTTAACAACAGGACGGGAACGTCATTTGACGACAGGTAAGCGTGCAGAAAGGACTAAACTCGACTTCTGGTACCCAATTTGCCGCTCTGCCATTGGTCAGTCCAATTGTTTGATTTGCACGCGCAGTCGTCAACAGACGTTCCCGTTCTGTTGCTAAATCACCCTAATATGGACAGGAGGAGAGGGCCCTGGAGATTTTCTGAAAGAATACATTCTGATCTTCTCTTGGTTAAGGTCAATGGTAAAGGTCAAGGTCCTTATATTTTTACATGTACCTTGGTAACTCAAAATGGTACACATTAGACTGGCAAACCTTAGCCTCACAGATGTAATCTAACACCAGTTTCTTAACATCTACGAAGCAGCGCTAATATCCTTGTTCTGCACCCCCAATGGACCCAGGACTCAATGTATTACTGGAAATGCATTTTCAATTATTTAATGGCAAAGTGACAATGGCTTTTTAACTGGCCAATCATGGTGCGTACTCAAATGCTGGTAGACATCTGGAGGCCCAGAGCAAGGATTTTGGTGCTGTTTCACAGATCGATGTAAAGAAGTTTAGTTCCATATGTGGTGCAGGCTAGCAAACCTAAGGCGGATGGTACACTACACTCATTATTTTTACCCTCCTCTCTCCATTAGTGCCCCTGACTTTAGGGGTATTTACAGCTACACAAAAAGTAAAGAAATTGGAAAAAGGATTGAGGTCACATCTGAGTATGAAATTCACTAATACAATGTATATCCTGGGTTCTTCTAATGGCCACCTCATTCAAACTGTTACTGTCAAATGGAGACATGGAGACCTTGAGGTGAAATTAAGGGAGAAGGGGGGCACTCTCTCGCCAAAATGCTAGTTGGCTTTAAGGCTGGTTTTTTCTAGTGACAGAGTTGAAGACGGAGTCGTAAGCAGAGTCATAATAGGACTTATGACCGAGTGAAAATAAAAAATCCGAACTCAGCATAAGGGGAGTCATAAGTGCGAGTGAATCAGAGTCAGAAGAGTTAAAACGTTTTCAGTTTCTTCCAACTCTGCTGCTACTCCATCGCTTACATTCTGCTTATGATCTAGTGAAACCAGATTGTCGGAGTTGGAAGCAGAAGCAGAAGGATAAACTAATCACAATGCATGTTCCCATACTTTGTGATTGGTTTCGTTCTCCTGCTTCTGCTTTCATTTTCGGCAACCCAGTTTTCACTTGATCATAAACGACAAAGTCTTTAGCAGACTCAGAAAGATCCGAATGATGTCTTCACTAGATTGTAAAGTTCTACCCTTCTGATTAGGACCCTGACTCTGACTCTGTCGCCCGTGAAAACTGGCTTTTATGCCTGCAGTATTTTCTTTTCAGGCTGAAAGTGGGATGTAAGTTTCAGAAATTTGAGGCCACTTGACTGTACATGATTTAATTGTTATTATTCTTTTTTTTTCAGGGACCAAGGAAGAAGTCAGATAGTCACTGTCATAATAGATCTTCGTGGCTCATCATGGAAGTCAGCAAAACCTTTGCTTAGAACATTACAGGTGGGTTGAAATGGTTGATCAGGTTGGCCTTAATTTTTGAAATCTTCAAGTCCTATTTACTGTGGTTTTTCTGGACTGTAGATAACCCTAACCCTAACCCTAAGAAAAATTGTAGAGACACTTCCAAACCTGCAAACCTATGGAAGGGAAGAACCCAGCCCAAAATAAAGCACCTTTCCTTCATCAGAACTGGCCAGTTAAATATGGGAAGAACTGGTTCTATCAGGGAAAATGTCATGGCCAGAACTAGTTCTTACAGTTTTCCGACCTGCACATACCATTTGTGAGTGGATCGAACCGAATGGCCAGGAATCTGACAAAGTGATCATTAGTAGCTGGCTCTCAAAGATTTTCCGATAAGTTGTATGATACAGTGGCAGTGATACCAACTCTCCTGCTTTTGGCGGGAGACTTACGCTTTTTTGCCTCGTCTCCCCCCCCTTTTGATACATAAATCTCCCGCTTTTTACGTCCGCTATAAATATTGAATACTTAGTAAAAAATAAAACAGACTTAGTTTGAGATTTAGCCCATTTTTAGCTCAAAACTTGAATTTTTCTTATTCGCAGTACGGTTTCTGGGCATTTTTGCATGTATTTAGTCATTGACAAAGATTATTTCTAGCATCAAAAGGGTGTAAGACATCATATAATGTCCTAAGTCATTCCCATTGGGGCCTGGGTCAATTTTTCAGGGGGGGGGGTAGTGAAAAAAAGACAGTCTCCCGATTTTAGGTCTCCAGAGGTTGGCATCTCTGCAGTGGAACTCTACCTTGTTACCATTCTATGATCACTGAGCAGAAATTCTATTTACCTGAAAACACTCAGTCTAAAAACCTGGTTGGAGGATAAGTTAAGTGTTCTGTGGTAAGGATGTATCTTTTTGTCACAAATAAAAAAGACAATTGCGATTAGTTACTAACAATACTCTCAGCCATCAAAGTTCATCTGACTCGTGAAGATTAAAAAAATTCAACCCTCATCTTAGCTATGATTTTGGACTACAAGTTATGTGATGTCATTTTATCCAGAAAGAAATTGCCAGGAAGCTCAAGTGGCTGAAAAGTTTGGCATTGTTGGCAAATGTTTCCTTTTTGTGTATTAAATTTTGAGCTTGTATCTCCAGATCCAGCAATGCAACTGACACTTCTGTACATTTATGTCTTCTTACCTCTTTACATGTGCAATTATGGACTGTAGTCGTTGAAATGAGTTGACTTCAATTCCGTGCCTTCATTAGTATATGTTTTAGCTCTTCTTGTGTTATGAATTATTGGGTTACAATGTTCACTTCAACGTGCACAAAAAGTGGTTAGATGCGGGGGAAAAAAGAGCAAAAACTTGAATTGGGGCTCTCACATTTTGCTGGGCAGGCCTATTACTTCTTTGTCTTGGGGTGACTTGCCTGGTCCTTTGCGCATTGGGCAAATTTAGTAAGCTCAAAAAGTTTCTTGCCCAGCAAGGAAAGCTAATTGTTCTGGACAACTGGATGGGACATTTTATTAAAAGTCATTTTAATGGTGGATTAAAGAAGGCATTATCCACCTTTTAAATTAATGGCACTTAGATTCTAATGGAATCTGTGTTATTGATGAGGTAGAAATCAACTGAAATGTTGAAAATAATAATTTACAGTTCAATGGAGCACCAACGTTAACCTTTTGTTGTTGGTGTTGTCATTTGTTTTCTAGGACACAATTCCTGATAAAGTGCATGAAGTGTACATTATTAAGCCAGATGCCTTCTGGGAAAAGAGACGATCAGGATCTGGACTTAAGAAAGAACAATCAAATTTTGTTTTTGAGGTAAAAAATATAAGATGTATTTAAAAAGAGCTTATTTACAGTGTAGACTTAAAAAAGTATTTTTTTAAACTTCATCTCTAACTCTTATAGTGAAGAAAATCAACCAATCAATATTTAAAGCAGTCAATTAAAGAACTAAACAGTAAATAGGTAATAAATGAATGATTAGAAATTTCAAGTGGGTAAGAGACAATTAAAGTTGAGGAGTGCTTCACTATGGGGTGCAATAATGGCTACATGTAACTTCTCCATGTTTAAAGATTAGAATCTGTGCAATTTTCTCAACCCAGGTGTCCAGCCTTTTCTCTTTAAATAATTGCTTGGTTACTAAGCAATCATTTTGTATCATTTTGTGTTTTCTAGACCACATTGTTGTCCTCATCCAGTAAACTACACCAATTTGCTGAAGACAGTCAACTCACTCAGGAACTTGGTGGTACCTTACCATACAATCATGACAGATGGATTGACACAAGATTGGTAAGCAATTTACTACTTACAGTGCGACTTCTATAGTCAGGGCCACCTAAACAAAGTTGACCAATCGGATTACAGGAAAATAACAATACATTCTGAGAAAGTTAGTTGTCAGTCATAATAACTGAATGAAACAAAATAAACAACATGGATCGATATCAACTAATTACAACCTACAGATGTGACCTTTTAAACCCACTAAAGAAAACTTTGTTGAGAAAGTTGAAAGAAAAGTCTGAAAGCCTGAGAGGTCAGTTAGAGTGAATGACAGAGGCGAAAAATGTAAACGTTTAATAGTTATATTTTCGTCTTGAGTTTGCATGTTATTGCAAAGCATATCAATTTAATTGTAGTGAAGAAATTACTGGTAGATGACGAAAACTCAGCTTTTGCCAAACAAGTACGGGGTGTTATGTAAGGTTTCGAATAGAAAAGCATTGTGTGGTGAAACATTTTGCTTTCTTGAAAAACGTTTGCTATCAATATTTTTGTGCTTTGAATGAGCTAATGTTCTTTTATGAGCTTCTGATTGGCTCACAATCAACTTTCTTGGAATGTATGGTTATTTTCCAGTAATTTGATCGGTCAACTTCCTCTAAGTGGCCCCAGTTATAGTAGTCGCACTTTAAGTGATGTCAGTAATACAATAATATTGAACTGTGATGTGCATCCACCCCTTGTAAGTGTACACTTCTGAAAAGAGATGACTCGATCTAAAATATCTCATTTTAATTTTTTCCCAGTCAAAGCTCTTAATTTAACCAGTACCAAGGGTGACCAACATCAATTTCTGCTGACAATATCAATACATAATCAAGAAAAAAGGCCCTGAGAATTAGTTAAGGGAAAATGCTTTATCTATTACATGTATTTAATTATCCCAAGTATGCCAAGGAAATGTATAGAGACCAGCCTGGAGCACTAATAGACCTTTATACCAATACCGTGGCCATATTGAATTAATTAGATTTAAGGAGTATTATTGGATGCCCAGGTGGCATGAGCACGATCCGATATAAATTATACTCGCTCAATATTTATGCGTGTTTTTCAGGCCAATTTTTCTTTAGGTTTTCCTAGAAAAAGGTTGTATTAAATGGAAAAAAGATCATTGTGCTGTGTTCAGATGTAATAATGATCGCCTTTTTCCCGAGAAATATGCATTGCAGTTCTCTTTTTGCCCAAAAAGCGTGTGTAAATACTGAGTGAGTGCCCCATGGGCATCCCATAATACTCCTTAAATCTGGCCACCATATCGGTAAAAAGATCTATTTGTATGCAGATATGGGGGTTTGAACTGAACATCAGCACCATCTCCTGCAAGCAACTGCTAAATTTTTGCATTTTGCCCTGTCACATAAGGGATGTTTGTCTGTTTGTGTGATGCCAGCAGGCTTGAAGTAACCATATTGTAGTTTTATTGTAAAATTTGTCAGTTTTCAGTTAGTATTAGTGTATTCTTGTTGTGTCAAGAATTTTTTGAAGTCTTTGTAAAATGGTGCACTATTCTTGTTGTGTCAATAATTTTTTGAAGTCTTTGTAAAATGGTGATACTGTATTTTTCTTAATTTTGTAGTTTCTGGTGGGTGGGGTAGGGGAATTTTTGCCATTGCATAAGCCGGGTTTTCTCATTTGTTGCTTTCTTCTTGGATTTTTTCTAAATTCAAAGATACTATGTACATTCCTTAATTTTTCATCACCAAGATGAACATTTCTTCTCAGTTCTGTAATTGATATATATAACATATAATGTTGAAGGAAACATGAAAGAGATATCTTCATAGACATAGCTCTGTAACCTGTCTTCAAAATGAAGTAGCGCAAAGTCATTGTGAGGTGGCCCTTTGTGGGTACATGTATATTACAGTGAGGAAAAACCTTTGCTTTCCACTGTAGGAAATTGACAGGCTTTCAGATGATGCCATCTCTGTAAATGAAAACTTTGATGAACTGGAACAACACCTTGACACCCACCGGCTGGGTATGAACCTTCAAGAGACAGATGCTCTCATTCAAGAGCATAAAGCAAAAAGGGCTGTCCTTGACAGTGTTGGAAACCCCCTTATACAGAGAGGAGAACATCTGATAAGCTCAATAAAAGCCAATGAACCTCCAGTTCCACCCAGCCAGAATTTCCCAGGAAGTCCTGCATTGGCACCAAGCCAAGAGCTCCAGCAGGTTGAGAGAATCGTCACACAGCTTACACACAGATGCAATCAGCTGACTGATATGTGGGAAAAGAGATGGAAAGAGTTGATACAGTGTATGGATTTGCGTGAGTTTGAAGCTGGCTATAAAAAGGTAAAGCATCTTCATGGTGCTATTGTGATTTTTTTTAAACATTGTCACTTTTTCAGACTTCAGTACTCAGTTTGGATAAGGGTGCATTCAGTTGGGAAATCTGGATCTAGATTTTAAAAACATGATTTTCGTTAAAAACAGAAGAGAGGAAATGCCCCCTTTCCCTCCCTATACCTAGGTTGCACTTCGCACAACAATTTTCTCCATTTTTCCCCACTAAGGAGCCTGCATGATCCCAGGCTAGGGAAATGTAAGAGGGAACTTTGTTCCAGTCAGTGACAGAGACTTCTTAAGGGAGAAATACATACATGTACAATGCCTTTGTGTTTATTATTTTGTAGGTGATTGACTGGGTCTTTGGGTCAGGTGAAGCTTATTTATCAACATCAAGAGACATTGGTGACTCTGTCATTACCTGTGAGATTTTAAGAAAAGAACATGAGGAATTTGAGTTAAATGCCAGGGTAAATTTACCTTTATTTGCATTAATTTTTTAATTTGAGACTTTTGTAGCCCTCATCATGTACAATGTATATGCCTTTCAAAAAGTGGCCAACCCACCCCCATTAGTAGTATGAATTTCGAAGCACTAGCCTGTGTACAGACCCTTCTCCTCTCAGAAAAAATGCCCCTTCTGTGATTTTTTTGAGGGGAGGGGGTGGGTCTGTACACAGGCTGTGAAGTAAATGTAAAGTTCGACCAACTTGTCAGTGCTTAGCTTTATTGATCTTTGGATGCAAAACTGCGATATTTGAAATTTTACATTAAACCCAATGGCCCTTAGAGAATTTTATGAGGTATGCAAACTTAGCATAACAGTCTTCAGCCAGATAGCCACTGATTTCTCACCACAGTCACAGAGGACTCCACCTTATTGAGATGAGTGAAATGCAGTTAAGACCAGCAGGAAAAAGAGCGAGGGCTTTATGGAGAATTGTTAAGTTGTAGCCAAGCAAGTGAGAGTCAACAGAGACTTAATAAGTAACTGCTGATGTCTGCCTTGTTCTTCTTGAAGGGGCGGGGGCAGAGTATTATTTTATTTTCTTTTTGATTCATGCATGTGAACCGGAAGAGGACTTTTTTGTATTTGCTTGGGCAGTGGCTTTCAGTCTTATCGTCTCTATAAGAGAAAAGACACTTAGCAATGCAAATTTGGTAGCGTGAAGGCAACTGAAGGCATATGAACAGGAGAAAGGCGTCACTTCCAGTTGACTTGTTTTGTTCAGAAACACCATTGCTTGAACACCCACTGTGGCTATCTAAATTTAGTCATTTACACATTCAACTGTTCGCCTCACAGGGTTGTTCACTTTGGATTCTAAATGTTATTGACTATGTCTCTCAATTGCAGGAGGTGATTAATCACTTTGCTCAGGTCCGTGAACTGGCAAAAAAGATGCTACAAGAGAATCATTATGCGTCCAAAGATATTAAAACTCAGAAGGAATTCCTGGACAGGGGCTGTCGCAGTTTTGCTATGCGTATGAACAGAAGGAGAGACATCATTCTGACGTCACTGAGGTTTCATAAGAGTGCCGGAGAGGTATGGCATTGTGATTGCTTGTGATGTATTTTTTTTAAAATGGCAGCGGATTCATGCCATTAGATTGGAAAGCACTGTCTTCAGCCAATATCATTGACAACTACTGAAATGGTTCAGGCACTTGAAGTGTATGCTGTTGGGATCTCTGGCGATGAGAGCCTAACGTTTTTGTTACAGACTGGTTCGAAGCCGTTAACGGACTGATCATTGTCCCTTTTGTGACCGTCAAGAAGGATCTCACTCAGTCTTCGAGATTTTTATCACCAGTCGTTAAACGAAACAAAACGAGTCAAGCTCTGCTATTTCTTCGCTAAGAATATCACTTTAGGCAAAAAGGTTTACGGTAAAGTCGCCCGAAAGCCATCTCGCCCGAAATTTTGTTAAAGCGCCCAAAATGCTGAGTTATGTCGCCTGAAATTTTATTATACTCAACAACATCCTAACATCTTCATCGCACTTGTTTCGTTTTATCGAGGCTTAAAGAACGAGATATTCATCCCGCTTGTTTCGTCTCGTCCCCGCGTAAAGAACATGATATATGTATATTACACATCCATCTCACTTGTTCCGTCTCAGTATCGCTTAAAGTGCTAGACATTTTCCATACACTTTACGGGCGACATAACTCAGCATTTCGGGCGACTTAAGAAAAAGTGTCTGGCGACATAACTTTTGTTTCAGGCGAGATGACTTTCGGTCGACTTGACCGGTTACCAGCAAAACACGTGGTTGAATTGCCCCATCAGATCATGATCAGGAATAACTTACACGTACTTGCCTGCGTCACGGTCGAAACTAAAATGTACTTATTACACATGTATGAAAGAAGATCATCGCAGTTATACACGCCACTTTTGCAGTTACGAAAAGAAAGGCTGAAAAAAATTCAGGCTTGTTCGGGATTCGAACTCTTGACCTCTGTGACATCAGTGCAGCGATCTACCAATTGAGCTAACAAGCCAACTGGAAGCAGGTCGTTGAATTGGTTTGTTATAAACCCATGAAAGTTATGAATATATGAAAATCATCTATGAGAACTGCGGGTTGAAGAATTATTTGAAAATTTACTTCCGTCCTTAATTTTATTTCTGTTTCAGTGCTCGGTCCACCTAGATGACTTGTTCGAATTGCTATGTTCTGACTCAGTTCTCTTGTATGACTACGAAACTGCGGAGAGCATGCTCAAAACACTTGAAGAGAAAGCTGAAGGTAAGACTTTGACTTGACTTTGACCATTTCCATGGAAGCACTTAAAGTAAAGTCCTTATTTCCTGTGCGCGCGAAAGTTTCATAAGTTGTGAAATGATAGTGTTGGACCCTGTGGAAAAAGAAATTGGCTTTAATAATTTCAATCATTTTTGCTTAGTTAACAACGGGCTTTTTGTATAGCAACAACTCGCAACAAACTAGTCAACTTGCCGCAAGGGACTCTCGCCTCGTTGTAACGCTCTGTTGCTTTCGGAGTACTTCAAATTGTCTAGTCATTTTATCATTGACAGTTGAAGTGATATCACCGTTCGGAGCCAGCAAGAGTCGTACTGTGCGCGTTCTGATTAGGCAGTTCCTTGGAAATGTGAGTTTTAATTCAAAAATGTCTGTCAATGACTACACAAGTTTGGGTAATTACGGTAACAATTATGGAAGGTTAAGAACTTTGGAAACACTTGCCTCGCACGCGCCATTGTAAAGTTTTCTCCTGACCTCCTCTGTTTTGGGCTTCCGTGGAATTGGCCTTTTAAAACACAATAATAGTATTCCCTAGATTGTAGAATGACGTTGCTTTGACGGACAATCACGCAATTCCCCCTATGACGTTCGCTTCTCCACCTTTCAGAACTTCCACCTCCCGCTCTTTCCTCCCCTGCCTCTCGTACCCCTTCTGTCCCCCCTTTCTCCCGGGCTCGCACCCCCTGTTCCCCCCGAACTTCTTGATAACCTGACACTTAACATTTAATACCAGGACTGCAGCCCAACGTAAGTGAAGCGGTTGCTCTTGGAGGGGATCCTCAATAGTTATTTCCCTAACCCATTGCATCTCATGTTTCTTCTTTAGCTGTAGCTGTGTCATCAGAGGAAACTTTGCGAGATGGTCTGGCCGCTCAAGAACTGATGACTAGTCCGGTTGTTGACATGCGCGGCGATGACGTTACTCCAGACTACAGCAAGGGTATTGCGCATGTCCGGCTTACACTGGACGAACTCAGGGAACGAAAGCTGCGCACAGACGAACTATGTGATGTGCGCAGAATAAAGCTACAACAACTGCTACAGCTTAAACAAAGTGAAAGGGATGCTGAACAGGTAATAGCAGGCGGGGAAGTGATTGCGAAATTGTATAATTTGTGAAGGCTGAGTTAACCACTCTTTTCTCTCTTTGTTCTTTATTACTTATGTCACATTACCAAGTAAATGATAACCGGGTTTTTAGTAGCTCAGTTTCGCGATACACTGCACTAATAGTGGTCTCCCTGGGGTTTTTCGGAAGCATCCATTTTTGCTCGTTTTAGTGGGACCATACGGCCAAAGGTGCAGAAATGATGGTAAGGTATTAATCTCACTGTTTCTTAGGCGACAGCATGGATAAGCCAGCTTCGTGACGCAACAGAACACAACCTGGGAGATGTGGGGCGGAATTCAGAAGATGTAGAAGGACTGCAACAAGAGCATGAAAAACTCGAGGCCACATCCAGGGTAAGATAGGAGGGGTGGGTAAGTAGTAGTAGAGCGGTTATCACTTGAGGGTGTCAAACGCGTGTGCTAAATTTCACACGCCACTTTCTTAATCAATCAAAAGCCGGTTGTAGTTTTTTTTTTGAGGTGCTGCACATTTTGTGACAAGCAAATATTCGATATACAAACCACACATAACCCAGTCAGTGAAACGTTGTTAAGACAAGAACCACTGAAAGGAAATACAAAGATGTTTCCATGCAAACTAGTTTTGCGTTTTTCTTCCTATTATTAGTGGAATTCAGAGGCCTGATCAATACAGTGTTTATCAATATCGATTTTAAGACTCGACTCTTTTTTGGTCATCAGTTTGGAGGCTTGACTCCCCCGTCTCCATCTCTTCAAATCCTTTGCACACAGATATTTCAGGCGTTTTGAAGTTGCTCGTATCGCAGGCTCAGTGTTGTGTCAAATTGCATCTTGGGACTGTTTTTTGGAGGGGGACGCTATTGCTTTTATAGATCTTATTCACGATGTCCGCCATCTTTGCCCGCGCTTTAGGATTGATGGGATAAAAACAATGTCACATGGTTCATTAGCCTGCGCCACAGACGAAATTAAACTCTGGTTAAAGGGGCTGTGTCACGGCAGTCCAGTTCATTTTGTTTAATTTTTCCAATTACTCGCCCTCAATAGCTATGGAACTTAAAGTAAACAAAGAAATTACATGTAAATGACAAAATCAGAGATCCGAGACAAACAAATATGTCTCCTGAGCGTTATTTTTGAAGTTGCAAGCAGCAGGGATCAACTTTGAAAAACTGTTAGGCTGAACAGTTTTCAAAAACACTAATTTCAATCCGTTTCAATCTTCTTCAGTTTTGCCTATACGTGGAAGCTGTTGTTTCTGTTATGTTATTTTAACCTTCCTTTAGCGTTTTAAGCGGTTATTTTTATGTTTCTCGTAATTTAACGGGCCTTTTTTAATTTCCTAATTTGGCTGAATTTCGTGACACAGCTCCTTCAAGTCCGTCTGCGAAACAGCGCTGAAATCCTTGTTCTGGGCCCCCACCTGTGTACCAGGATTTGAGTATGCGCCGTGATTGGCCTGTTTAAAAAGCCATAGTCGATGAAAGGAAATTCGAAACGCCCTTCCGGTAATCTGTTGAGTCCGTTGGCGCGCAGAACAAGGATCTCTGCGCTGCTTCGATTCGCAGACGTTACTTACCGTGGTTAAATTACGTGTACGACGCAGGCGCTAGTGGTTCATGTATTTCGGGGAAAACAAGCGACAAATTAGCCAATACAAGAAATCGTTGTCGAGTTTGTTTATTCTCTCAAGAGTCTTCAAAGAGTACAGTTCGAGTTTCGGCAAGTTCTGTGTTATTTCTTGCTGAGAGGACATCTACGACATCCACGGTCGCCACTGTATCCAAAAAAGTGCCACTATCACTTCCACCCATAACTTGCCATTTCTGTTGTCTAGAATAAACAAACTCGATCGTGATTTCTTGTACTGGCAGACTTAATCACTCGTTGGTCCCCTGAGAAATCACGTGACTACGCTTTTATCCCATCAGCCCTTAAGCGCGTTCAAAGATGGCGAGTATCGTGAATGAGGTCTAGTTGCTATCACGACATTGCGCAGGACATTAAGTCAAAGTTCGTATCTACAAAACAGTCCCAACTCCCACAATGTATACCGACCAAATACCGACCATGCGCAGCTTTCAAATGAATACAAGGCTCCAATCTCTGGATTGTTATAAACGTATTGAAAAATTTTTTGCGCTGTGATTTATTACAGAGCACGTATGATTATGGGCGACAGTTTCTTCAAGCTTCGTTAGTTCTTCGCCGAACATGCCGCTATGAACTTTCACCAAACTACGAAATGGAGGAGAAATTGAACAACGCGTGGAGTGACTTCTCATCTGTCATGGCAGAACGAGGCGCCAGGTTATCTGTGGCGCTTATGTTTCATCGGAGCGCTGAAAAGGTGAGAACGATCATTATCCAACTTCTTCTTGTAATTGTCCTGTCATTTAGATTGGTGGTGAGAAATTTAAAATCTCTTGGGAGATTACCCGTTTATGCATTAACCGGCCCCAACCACACCAATGAAACCTTGTTCCACAAACCACATGTGACGTAACGAGCTTTAAACATTCGAAGATAATTTTGACGTTCAGCTTGCTAGAGGCTAGAGAAACAGTGGTCTTCCAAACAAAGTCTAAACCTGCCCCATTTGATCAAACACGCCAGAGGTACGCTAAAAAACTCGGCTAACTTTCGGCATGATGAATTAAGGAATAAGAAAAGCTAAAGCCAAAGGAAAAGGAAAACCTGAGCTAGCAATGTACCTTCCTTGTCGAAAGATCTCGAAGCTATCTATGTGCATGATCGAACCTCGACAGCCTTGTTTTCGACCAGGAACGAGAACTAGAGTTTTCACATAATCTGACGCTATGCATAATTTTTGGTAAAATTAGTAGCTAAGTCCATTGAGACGTAATTTCTTTTAATTCCAGTTGGTTCAACAAATTGAGGAGCTTAGGGATGCATACCTAAACGAGGAACTTCCAGAAGACCTTACAGCTGCGGCCGTGGAACAAGAAATCAGTCGACACTCTGACACCAGGCATGCGATCGACAAAGAATACGCTGAGACAGTTGCCATGGGAAAAGCGTTGATTGACAGAATGCAATTGCCTCCTCTCTATGGAGAAGACGGGGAGCCCAATCGTCCACCCCACCTCTTAGAAGAATGTCTCATGGACTTGGAAGATAGAAAGATCGCATGGGAGAGGGTGTGGAAAGATCGCGACGAGAGATTACATCACTGGTTGAAGCTCGGGGATTACGAACAAGAAATAAACGAGGTAGAAGCAAGTTGTCGAAATATTAATGCGCAGATATTGTAACAGTCAGACCTGTACTGATCAGACTAAGATTATTCCCTCATTTTCCTTAGAGATAGCAGAGCGAAAATCGCCAGCCGCGAGCAAGGTGTCACGCGTCTCCTCGGGCGTGTCAATTTTCACTTGCGCTTGCGTATTTCGCTCACTCTACGACTATCCTTTACACTACCTTTACACTTTGCACCATCCGAACTTGTGTTTGGACATGAGTTTGGACATGAGTATTTTACTGTGTAGACCGTTGTTGCCAACCAAACACTGTGATGTCGTTTGTTTCTTTCTTTAAGCTGCTCCAGTGGGTAAAGGACAGAACTAACGAAACTGAAGAAAACCGACACCGGATCGGTGAAAATCTGGCCGAGGCGGAAGCACTCTCCGCGGATCTCCAGGAACTGGAAGCGAGGCTAAAGGTTTGTGTTGCCCGCAGTGCATTGTTTGGAGAAGACGGGCGAGTTCATCGTGACCACACTGCTTACATTTAGGTTGATAAGCGTAATAGTTTAGCCAAACAAGCTGTCACGGACGGTAACTAAGGTAATATGAGATGGTAGTTGTCGCAATCGCAGCTGTCATATACCGCGGAATTGCTGGCTAGCAAAAAATGCCAATTGAAAAATGACGAAATTGTCAAGCCAATCTTTTCGACTAGTACCCAGTATATTGGGGTTTGCAATTTTGTTCAGAGCTGCTAACGATAAGTGTATGGTATCAAGGCAAAACCTGCCTAAGGATTGTGGGTATCATTGTGGAACAATTTGGTTCTTTTAAAAGGAAAGGGGTATTCATAGTCCAAGACGCGTATCCCGTCCAATTTTATGCGAGTTCCTTCACCCACACGTCCATATTTTGAGAAACAAGTCAATTCAAAAGGCTGTAAATAACGAAGATAGCAAAGAGTCGCCCTGTAGCGTGACATCGGGTTTTTACTCGAAAAAAGCGAGGAAAAAAGCTGATTTAAGGACCATTACTTACGCTTATGTTCAGTTGTAGTTAATTTTTCATCTCAGGTAATTTTTATTTTTCTTTTGTTTAAACTTCATTAACGTACATTAACTTACCCTCCCAAAAAAGGAAAACAAAAATTACCTGGGATAAAAAATAACTACAACATTTATACTTCCTCAAAACCACCTTTTATCGCACGTGATCAGTCTTTTGCGAAGTACATCAAGGCTCTCAGACAACTATGAAAACTAATTTGAAACTCCCAAAAAAATGTTGTTTAAATGGCTGTGGCTAGAGCCCATTCCTGAATCAACTTATCATAAGGGTTGGGCGAAATGAGAAGCAATTTCCGTGAATAATCTATAAAGCCTTGCTATTTGAGATAAAGTGCGTCATTTTTATGGCGTTTTCTCTCCGATTTTGTCGAATCCCTTTCTATGTCTTTGATGAGTGCTGTTCGGTTTACCTCAGTGGCACACATTGAAGTAAACATGACGTTGTACTATTGTAGCAGTCAACTCGATCTTGAGAAGAAAGGAGACAGCCAAAAGTTCGCATAGAGTTTCTCCCTGGCGGGGACTCCCATAGGATGCTTGTCGCCTTGCCCAGGGGTGTAAAGTTGTATCTCCGTCTCTTTCATATAAGAGTTTCCTCGGCAATTTGACCTGCATTAAACTTAGGAGCGAATAATAAAGAGGTATTTGCGCTGCTGAAATGTATAAAAAAAACGCCAGGGACGTGTGATACTCAAACAGTTAGGTACCTTAAGCAACGACGACGGCGACGTCAAGGAGAGCGGCAAAAAGCACTAGGTTTAGATTAGCAAAACAACAACTTTGCACGTGCATCACGCTTTTTTGTACATTTCTTTGCCGTCGTTGCATGACTTCGACGTGAAACTTCCTAATTTCACGTTTTATGTAGAACGTGACCACAAGACAACGATTTTCTTTTTTTCTTTTGTGAACTCAGATACCGGCCCAGGCTCAGATACAGCCCTTTAGAATTCAACTCCTGATTAAGAGCAGTGAAGTTTGAAACAGCGGGAATTCACTTTTTGGGTGACGTTTACTCTGCCGTTGCCGTCGTCGTTGCTTTAATAGGCTCCCTATCAATTAGAGACTAGGGCGCGATCCAGTCAACCAAAATTTCCGGAAATTTCGGTCCAAAACTCAATGGATCGGTTCGGTCCAACCGGAAAAGTTTCGAAAAAAATGGTCCACCTTTTGAGGTGGTCCTCTTTTCCCGGTCGGACCAGTTGGAATTTTGGTCGAATGGATCGCGCCCAAAATTTCCGGAAATTTCGGTCCAAAACTCAATGGATCGGTTCGGTCCAAACGGAAAAGTTTCGAAAAAAATGGTCCACCTTTTGAGGTGGTCCTCTTTTCCCGGTCGGACCAGTTGGAATTTTGGTCGAATGGATCGCGCCCTTGTAAGATTCCACGGGTGCGACGACAACGAGAACGTCAGAAAAGCAATTGGTTGAATAGGCAAACGACAACTCTGCACGTGCATCACGCTCTTTTGTACATTTCTTTACCGCACTGCGCGACTACGACGGGAAAATGGCTAATTTCACGTTTCATAGAGGACGTAAACAACCGACGGCTTGATTTTCTTTCTCTTTCTGAACTTGAATGTGGTTCTTAGGAGTTCGGCTCAAAAAGAGTTCGCTTGCATTTGACAAAGTAAACGAATTCGAGTAATCACGATAGAGATTGAAAGAGCGCAAATCACTTTTTAAGCGACGTTTTCGTGGCCGTCGCCGTCGTGGTGTCTTCCCTAATGTCCTGGTGATCGGGACGATATATGGAAACTCTACCCGGACGATCGCAAACGACCCGGACGACCGAGACGACTCCCGGAGACGACCTTGATCGCCTGGATAGAACTGAGTTCTATCCGAACAATTGGGACGATGATCGTGTAAAATTTGAAGAGATCATATGAAAACGCAAACTCAAAAATGATTTATCCAGTTGACAAGAATTTCGTATCTATCGCGGAACAGATCGACTGAAGTGTTGGAGTCTTGAAAACGTTTCTTTCGCAGTTATTGATTGACGGACTCTCCAAGCTTTTGCACGATATAAAATCAAAGTACAGTCCGCTCGTACTAGTTGTGGAGAGAATCGACGGTTTTTCAAAATTTCATTTTCTAGATATTAATAATAGGTTTGGTCACGGTTTATTTTCTTCATGTTATGGTCCCTTGGAAGAAAGAACACGCCAGAAATAGCAAAAATCTTTGTGGTGAAGTATTTCACGAAAATAGCTTTATCTTTTTCAGTGTTATGACAGCTCGTGTCACGCTATATTTTTTATCAACACGTAAGATTTTTAGCAGTTATAGAAAAGTGTCATTTAAGTCACCTATGTAAATAGTTCGTATGACAGTGTTGTCATGTTTTAAAGTTGGATCAAGCAATATCCACTTGAAATTTCTTCCTAAGAACTAAACAACCCTTTACACTCGCTCTCTCAAGTCAGACGTGTAACTTGATTCCCTCTTCGTCGTCCTCAAATTTCGCGGTAACGCGGGATTTGAGTGTAAACATTCGCAAAAAGAATGAGAAGTATTTGTTCACTGGGGTGTGGAGACGTCTTTGGAATTTTGTCTGGTGTCAAATGTGTTGGTACACTCGGCATTGTAAGTTTGCATAAATAATCAGCCTTTAACTGTCGAGCTGTAATTTGGCTGACCTGCTCATTCATCCCTTTTTGATATTTCTGGTTTTGGGCTGGATTTCGATTGAGGACAATTCTGAGAAAGGTAGGTACGATCGATCGATGCATTTTTGTGTTCTGTGCAAGTCATTTCGTTTATCTATCGGCATGCAAAATTTACATGCTTTTAATGGTAAGCCATTTCAGTGTCATGATTACTTCAGCGAAGCTAACCAGCGTAAATTTGCTACATTTCTGTGCATTCGACGAAGCGTTTGATCGGAGTAATTAAGCTGTCGCTTTAGTTCTTATTTCCAACGCCCGATTTGGAGGAGTTTTCATCCATGATTGCTATCAGTGTTTTATTTTTATGCCTGAGAATTCTTGCCAGCATAAGGACAACCGATCATTGTGTTGATGAATAAATACTATTGATCAAATTTGTATACAACTCCTTAATAAAATACTCGGTGTTAAAATAAGCTGTAAAGAATGTCTTTGCTATCGCTTCTCTCTATCTGGTGCAAAGCTTTAGTCTCGGTGAACAGTATAGTCGACGTGATTATTAGCTTTAAGTTTTGCTTTGTACAAATTGGCAACTTCTGTAAAGTGCTTGGATTATCGAAGTACTTTGTCAACCACAAACTCTATTTAAACCTGCGGCTCGTTTGCTCCTGCGGCGTCGAACGTCGCAGAATTATTAAAAGTCACATCACAATTATGCGCCCAGTGTTTGTCCATAACGGGCGTTTTCATGAACTGACTTTGTGATCTAATCGAAAGGTTTGATCGAACCTTACGATTACTTAACATTAGTTCCATCAATTAGCTTCGTGCATGTTAATTTCGTTCAGTGTGTTTCGAACGCTGGTGTTAAGAAACATGGCTTACAAAATTAGAACATCGAGTGTATTGCCGGCAGTACGTGGTGTTTCAAATTACGTATGTAAAGAATTATTTCAATTTTCGTTCAGGTTGTCTGAAAGCTGGAAATGCGAATGTGCTCTTTCCTAGAGCACCTTCTTCTGTGATCTCAAAAGTCTTGATAAGATTAAACTTAATCAAAGCGTGTCAGTATGATATTGAACTCACGTTGCAATTTCTTTTAAATAGAATTCAGAACCTTGATGACAGAAGTAAAAATTCAAGAGATTCCCTAGAGTCACTCAACGTTCTGCTCTTGTATTTATATTTTTGAAATGAAGTTTGTGTATTCCGAGAAGTTTCATACGGAGTATAACAAAGAAATGTCTGTGCGCGTCTGACCCTTCGTCAATAGATTTTCGGAAGGGAGTCTGTTACGCCGTCCCAGGTCATTAGGGCAATTACAATATCGCTCAAATTAATTAAATCGAAATATCCGCTAAAAACAGCCGCTTGGAAATGCAACTTCTGCGTCATTTTTCCGTCTACGAGTAAAAAGAGCGAAAAAATGCTATGCAGAATGTGAGGAATTCTGGTTTAAAAATTACTAGAGAGAGGGATGGTTTTTAATAATTGCAGAAATTTATCATTAATTTGCCACATATATTTTGAGGTTGAATTATTTGGTGGAATTAAGTAAAAAACGTGACAGGTAAAACAGGTTTTTCTTTAAAAGTGTAGCTTTAATTAAATATTTGTAGTGTTAAATGCACAAGCATGTCTACAAAGTCTTCCATAAACACATAAAAAAAGTCCAGATTTTTCCTTCATTTCAGACTTTGAACTTCACATGTTCTGAATCTTGTGATTATAATGTTCAATATTCCACCCCTTTTCATTAGGATTTTGATTTCTGCAAAAGGGATTTTGTGCCAGTTTTTTTGACTTAGAAAGAGAGCTGATTGGCGGTCAATACTGATCAATCAACATGATTGTTAAACAATAAGAAATTAATCATTATAATTAGCAGCTGTTGTCAAGCAGTTGTTACCAAAAATAAGAAGCATTTTTACAAAATTATTTTTTGATTTCCCTGAAGGTAGTTGATATCTTTTGGACGAGTCAAAACAAAATAATTATTTATGTGCAAAATTAAATGTCATTACTTAGCTTTTTTCCCCATTCCACTCCAGTAAGCCAACACCATGAAATGAGGTCAACGCGCTTAAAAATCACTCTATTTGGTCAAACCAGGCCTCAAGTTGGTGCTTTTGTCCAGTAGAATTTTGGAATGTTCTATTCAATGCTCTACAATAAGAAAATACAGAACAATCCATGAATTGCAACCAAATGAAAGCCAGGATTCGGCATTTGAAAGCAAAATGGGGGTTAAATTTGGGATTGCAAGTATGTGTGAGATGCGTGATGCCTAAAATAACCATTGGATTACAGGATTGAATGTAAATTTGGGTTGGGTTGACAGGATTGTAGAACCCGTTTGGGGACCCTCTTGTAAGGCAATTAATTACTCAATAACTTACCTTTAGGACAAGGAGAAAGAAGTTGCTGATCTTATCCAGCTGATCAAGTCTTTGACGTCAACAGAAGAGGACGGAGTTAGGCCTTATGGAAGAATGGCAGATTCCCTAGAGGAGGCCTGGAATGACCTCAATGTCCAATTAGAAGGAAGGAGAATCCTGCTGGACACTTCTGTTGCCTTTCATCATAGTGTTGAGCAGGTATGTATTGTTGTCTTAGCGCGCTTACCATTTATCAGAACTGGCTAGCCAGACCAGTCCAGTCATCAGGAGGATTCCACTATTAATCATGACTATCCAGTCAGGTCAGTGTAATTCTTATCAATGGTATGTATGGCAGTGATGGCTTCGTAGACTTTTCCCGAAAAGACTAAAATGAGAGGTCTGGCAGGCCAGTTCAAAGTTTCATGTTCACACTTGGTGCCTGGGTAGTGGCAGAAAGTGATGTTGTGTTCACGCCCAGGGGTATGCACCTGATATATATCTGTGTGCATATATTTGCTGCACCTCTGTGGTGTGTTGGATTAGCCAATCCAAAACAGTTTTCTGTGATCTATTCTTTTATTGACCATAGAGGAACGGTGTGAAAATGTTCAAAAGTCAAGTGGAACCAAGTGGTTTCACTGCAAAGTGATCAACAGAGAACAACAAATTGTGTGGCATGGTTTGATATTAACTCCAGGGTTGCCACGGTCAGGGAAAAGCGAGGGAAAAATGAAAATTTTTCAAGGTCAGGGAAAAGTCAGGGTATTTTTTAAAAGTCTGGGAAAATCTTTGATATTGTCAAAGTCAGTGAATTGTCAGGGAATTCTGTCTTCCAGTTTATAGTTCATAAGTTTTCTTCAAGATTTAAAAAATGCATTTTCTTTTGGGAAAGATGAATAGTATGCTGCAAAGCAAGCAAAGCGATCAATTATTATTTGACACTCTATGCCTTACTCATGCAGCATTTGTGGTCGTTGGTTTTCGTTGTGAATGCTTTCTTCTAAATTCCTTCATCCTCTTTCCGTGAAAAGTGGAAAGAGGTTGAAAATGAAGAGAAAAATATTGATGGCCTACAAGAAAAGCTAAAGGGAATGTAAACATCGATTGTTTCTCATTAATAAAAGGTCAGTGAAAACTGTTTAAAGGTCAGTGAGAAGTCAGGGAAAAGTCGGGGAATTTTTAACTTTCTGATGAGTGGCAACCCTGAACTCTCACTAACCATTAAAATATTATAGCTCTAAAGCAATCAGTGTGCAAGAAATCATCAGTTATGGAAAAAACTAATATCATTTTGAAATGTGAGCATAGCGGCGAGTTATTTATTTAAAAATTTCTATTTATATAATAAACTTACATATTTTAAAACTGTGTCATTCTTTAGATGATACACATACATTGTATAGGCAAGAACAGAAAAATAACAGTTCAAAATTAAATAGACTTAATATCTTAACAATAATCACGAGGATACTCATTATAAAAGAGTGGTTACATTGAGTATGTTAACAAATTAGCTTAACTTAAACAACGGAAAAAAGTTGCTTTTTGGAAATAGGACTTCTAACAAACGTTCCTTTTAAGTTTGATTTGTTTTCTGGGTGTGTGGGGCGTGTGATTTCAGCAGGGAAGGGTGGGGAACAAGTCAGTAGAAATCTTTCTGTAAATAGAGAGGAAAAGTGTGATGTCATGTTACTATGGTAGCAGAATTTCTGGATTTAAACAGTCTTTCTTGACAGAGACAGCCACCTGCAGTGTCAAACAATGGAAGAAAAGTATGGGCTACCATTTTGTTCCTCAGTGGATATCATGCACAGGAAATTCATACTTGTCACTTTTTCATTTTTTTTCCGCCATAGTTTGTCAAGATCAGGACATTTTGCTACCATGGCAACATGATGTAACAACTTTTATTCTCTATACACACATTGTAATAAAAAAGACTCTCTAGACATGTAGATAGTTACATGTATTATTAACCATTGCAGATCACTATCACACAGCTCTATTTGATTATGTTTATGATGAAATTAATCAAACTTCAAGTTTCTAAGTAAAAGACATTATCAACATTTTTCCCTTCAATCAGTTTGTTTTTGATAACAGTATTTATAGTGATTAAATGGAGAAATTTCTCATTAATTTTGTAACTTACTGGTAATGACTTTTAGATTGTTGTCTTTTACGTCACAGTTAACATAAAAATAATTAAAAGCATCAAATAATGATTATAGTGCAGGTTGCAATAATTGCGTGACTTAATAAAAAATAAAATTCAGTCAATGCTAGTTATGGTTAGAAAGGCATCATAAACACATCTTTGACTATAATCGTCTCAAGAGATTAGAAATCTTTTGATTGTGTGGTACTTGACCTTGAGCTCATGTCAGCAGTATTTTTTAGTTTCTTGTAAAGGGTGGTTGAAGCTTGTCTTAAAGGATATTTTATGTTGGGTTGAGTGTATCACTTTAGCCATGAGGTGTATTTTTAATTGGTGTTATATTGTACAAACGCATGCATGGAAGAACAGACAAAACAACTCTGCCCTAAGAACACTCTTGACCTAAACAATCTTTGGAATTTTCAACAAAAATGAGTTAATCATTAATGACGTAGAGTTTAATCCTTTTATGGGAAGATTTTTGCTTTTGGATCTTTAGTTTGTTCTTCACAAATCTGTTTTTTACTTGTGCAAAGATATGTCCTCCCTCCTCTTGTTATTCACATGAAATTGTTGTCAAGCCATTGCTCTGTAAGTAAGCAATTTTTCTCAGGTGTTTGGTGTAAAATATTATCTAATATGATCTTTATGAAGCAATTGGCTGTAGTTCTTGCTCTGTCCATTTGACGACTTGTTAATATTCTTAGGTGTTGCATAATCTTTTTAAAATGACCAGTTTAATAGTTTTGGTTGATAAAGCTGAACTTTACATGCATCAAATACTGGTTATGCTCGCAGTTATTTCTAGTAAGTAAAAGGAGATAGCTTGTCTTAATCATGAGCATTCTGCTTATTAATTACTACATAAAAATATGATTCAAATGATTCTTGTCTTTTTCTTAATATTTCACTTGTGTCTAGGTGACGGGAATCAGTTGTACATTACTTAAATAAGATATAAGTAAGCCTTTCTGCTATTATATAACTGGTGGTTTTATAATGCTACTAGGCCAAACCTGAAAACTTTCCCAGACAATTATGGACTACTTCTAGAAAAGGTCAAACATTGATTCCATTCATATAGATGTATTAAATTATCTAAACTTTTCACTGATGCTAGATTCAAAATAAATAACCACTGATAACTAAAGGTACTACATGTATGTTTTGCAGTATTTTTGTGTACATGCAAATTTACAAGTCTAAAAGTATATTCATCCAGCTTGTAGCAGATAAGGAAGTGTTTGCTGTGGTTTTGTTTTGAAAGTGTATTTCTTGGATGACTTAATTTAAAAGTAAATGATCATTGCTGGTAGAAAACAGTGCAATATAAGTTTGAGTATTGATAATATTTTTTGTTCCAAATTTATTAAAAGTTTTCAAGGTCATTGTGAGTTGGGTGGTAAATCTCTGTCCATCATTCTATAACATTCCAGTGATTTCCTGAAACAATCTGAATGTTTTTTGACTTAACCTTCATGTCAGCTTTTTCACTAAATATAATTAAAGCTGTATTTTATCATTGTTCTCTATCATGAGAGGAATGTTGATTACCTTGTTACCTGTGTCTATAAATAGCTAAGATAGTATTGTACTGTGTTGACCAAGCTTCCTCTAGTTCAGAATTTAAGTGCACTATTCCAACTGTTCACAGATGGAACCACAAGACTATACATTAAGCCATTTCAGCTAAGGTAATAATGATATTAACTCCAGAATTGATTGTTTTCCACTAAGCAAAGGAGTAGTGATCAAGTCAACCATTCATTACATTCTCATACACAGTGTGCTTACTAACCCACTAAAATGTTAATAAAGTGCATAAAGTGTAAATGAATGATGGAGGGAAAATACTGTGGTAATGTCAGTGAATGGTTTGGTACCCTGTGTGTGTCAAGGTTATTACAGTTCTTAAAAGGACGATGTTTAATGCTACAGACAGTTTAGATTTAGTAAATGTTGTATTGTCTGCTGTGTTGTTTATTTGAATGATTGTTAGTCCCACAAGTCACCAATGTCAATTTTCTCCTTACAATGTAATATCAATACATACACAATGTAGTCAAGAAAATAATTATGAGAATTACTAAAATGATCACCCAAGGAAAAATGCTTTGATCTTATATGAATTTGTCTCAACCAATATTTTTTGTATGTGGATATTGGGGCTCAAAGGGTTATTAGATTATTAAGCTGGGAGGTTTTTTATTAATCTGCATACAGCAACTTGAGCACATATGTACATATGCTTGAAGCTGATCACACTACAGTGGTCTACATCCCTTACTCTTTTCTGGGCCTGTGGTTTCCTGTCCTTACCCCTATAAGATCATCTACTTCTGTTTGCTTCTGCAACTTAACCTTGACATGTAAAAATTATTCATTTTACTCACCTACCTACAGCATGTATTAATATCTTTTTTGTTTCGGATGTTATGGGGCTGGGGCAGAGGCAGCAAATTTTCCCTTTCAGACTATGTCTATAAGCACCTTGAGGATGCTTCCTTCCTTTAGGATACCTGACATGCAAAAGAGCTTCCAGGCTGTTAATTCCATATAGATTGCACGTAACAACTCAAAATTTTAGTGACAGGACTAATAGCTGTTCTGAATAATCAATATTGGCTGATGGCAGATGTTCATGCAGTTACTGCTTTTATATGGGATCATTCCATTCTAACTCTTTTTTTGTTCTGAACAGTTCTCTGACAAACTTGATGCAACACAAGATGAAATCAGCCAAGTCCTTTTGGCAGAAGATGTCACTTCATCGTCTTCATTACTTCATCAACATCAAGAGTTAAGAAAAAGTGTCCTCGAATTATCAATGCAGACGTTATCCAAAGGACAGGCACTTCTGGACAGATTGCGAGAGGCTAGTACACATGCTGACATCAACAACCAACATGCCACAAAAGCAGCATGTTACAGTGTTGAGCGTATTCTAGAGGCACTGCAACATCGTCGCCAACAGCTTGATGTACAGTGGAAAGAAAGGAAGAGGGTTCTAGAGCAGTGCATCAAGCGGTGCAAGATTGATGAAGAGATAAACAAGGTAATTTTTTTAGTGTTATATGGGTGGATATGCAACCATTGTGATGATAAGTGCTTATTGAGGGGTTGTGAATGAAAATTATCTTAGACTCATTAAAATTTTTGACCATGTGGCAAAATGTTTAAAACTTGAAGACAGAAAGACTTTTGTCTTATCATTTTTTGAAATAATATTTTGAGTTTCCAACACTCAAAGTTTATTTTTCCACTCTATTATCAAATGGTTAGCTAAAAAATTACATTATAGTACAAATATAAGAATGTATTGTCGTAAAATTTCACTTATCCAAATGGGCATCATCATAGGACCTTAATTAGGACCTGTCAATGAGTACCTGTTGTGTCTATCAGTTTCCATTGATTTAGTATGAGGGGTCATACGTTATTCTTTGCCTATCAGCTTTTTCCACCCACTGGCAGTTTGGTAAAGTCCTCTAAATATAAAGTGTTGATAATTATCCTTGAAACCCCAAGAGGGGATTAGATAGTGAAATACAGTTGAACCTCCTATAAGCGACCATCCAAAATACAAACCATATGGGGTCTTTTCCACACACATCTACTTTTTGGAAGAGAATTTATAGCATGCAATTTCTAAGTTACTCATAATGAGTGTGAAAATTCTTTGTATACTCGAAGTAGCATAGTCCGAACAGATCAGAACATATGTAAAGCAGTGGCATACAAGAGGTGGTCATTTGTGGCAGGTTCTAATATTATAGGGTTTTGAGTTGTACATGGAGGTTCAACTGTATTTAAAATTGAACTATGTTGTCTATTTTATTCATTTCATTAGATCAACAAATGGCTGAATGAAGAAGCAGAGGACTATCTAAGCTACAAAGAGTATGGTGATTCAGCTGCCTCAACTCAAGTCCTTCTTGAGGAACATTCCAAGTTTGAGGAGGCAGTCAGGGTAGGTGCACATGTGTAAAATTATCATCTTTTGACTAAGTGTGGTTTTAAATTTCAAATGAACATGCCCTGGGGGAAGTTTGGGTAGTTGTGTGCTGCCAAGGCCTTCAAACCCTGACCATGTTTGGGACAAGAGACCTTACTCTTTATTCATTTCCTTGTGTAAGACAAGAGACCTTTCCCATGACTCATTTCTTTTTTGCACACAGAATTATTCAGTTTTAGAACTAACACTCTAAAAAAGGATTTTTTTGGAAAAAAAATGTTGGTACAACAAATTTACACTGCTTACCGCCAACCTTCACATTCCATAATGTTTGTTTTAAAAAAGACACCCGTTCAAGGTGCCAAATAGTGAAATTCTGTAGTTAGCCTGTCTCAACACTCTGAAAACCATACCCTGTTAAGCAGAGCACTACAAATTTTCCTGGATGTTAAATTACAGTTTCTGAAATTTGGGAATGTGCAGAAGTTAATTATAATGTTATAAATTGAAATATAAATTTTGGGTGACACTGCCCTGTTGACTTTTGTCTACTTTCCTTAACTTATTCTCCCTACATCTTTTCCTTTGCCTCCCCATTTCTTTTGCTGTAAAATTATTATGGCTCATTTTGGTGGAAAAAGGTCTGGATGACTGTGAAATTATTTTGAGGAAGTACAATGTATGGTCAAGCAAGGGAACCAGATTTGTGTAGGAATTTTTGGCAAAAAAGTTCAAAACCTTCCATGAAAGGGGTGTAGATGACTGTTTTCTGGAACAACTTATAAGTTTTGTGTCCCTTTCTGTTGTGAATGCTCAGTATGTTAATAGACAGTGAGTGTACAATTAATGCACTTTGCTTTTGGTCTTGGCATTTCAACTTTTTTGAAGGTTCTTTTGGTTCTAATGTTAGGAAAAAGAAGACGCTGGATATAGACTTGCAAGAGAGACAGAAAAGCTCGTGCATGGTGACTTTGACGACATGCAGGACACAGAGATCAGAGTCACTCAACTGCAAACAAACTTGCAGTTGCTCAAACAGCGTGTGGATGAGAGAAAGAAGCTGCTGCTGGAGACTTTAGCCTTTTACAAGAACAACAAACAAGTAAGTCAACTGGTTAAATCATTTCTTAAACTTACTTTACAGACCAAAGTTAAATCACAAAAGGTCTTCATTTTCCATCAGCTCTGCTAACCATCACTGATAAAGTGGTTAAGTAGTTTTTCATCTTAAAAACCCTTGGTTTGTGCCAGAGTAACGTTATAACCCTTGTTTTCTCAGCTTGTCACAGTGTAATATTTACAGACCAGTTTTTTCTTCTTGATTTGTGATCTGTGTGCTGCTTAGGCCATAAATCAAGGGAGTAAAACTTGGTCGCGTTTCCACATCCTTAAGGTGTCCGCTCACGTACCAGAGGTTCCATTGTATTTGTTTGCAAATGAAAGAATTTGAGTGTGTTCTTTGTAGAACATTTTTTTATCATAGTGCTTAATTTTCTTCTTTTCCTTTTCTTTGACAGGCTTTGAATAAGCTAAATGAAATCAGTGATAAAATGACAGAAGAGAAGCTAACTGTTGAAGATCAAAAGGAGCTTTATGGCGCCATCAATGCTGCCTCTGCAGCCCAACTACGTGATGGGAAGCTGCTACAAGAAAAGATGACAGATGTCAAGCAAAAACCAGTGGTAGTAAGAATGTACGAAGAACTACAAGAAAAGAGTACAGCCATGCTTGTCAATGTAGAACCAGATCCGGCTAGCAAGGAGATTGAAGATGTAAGCACCTTTCATGCATTTTTTCTTTCAAATATACAAAGTACACTCTTATGACGAAATTTGCACCCATGGTCAGCATTGACAGAAAGACATGGTTGACAGAAGGTTCTGGCCCCGGCTGTTCAAACATTAGATTGCGGTTTCCACTGGATAAATTACTATCCACTGGACGAAAAGCATTAGGCAAACCAATCATTATTGCATAATCCACTGGACAGAGATTTTTTTAACGTTATTTAACTTTCAATCAGTTGGGGCCTGAAGTACATGTAAGCAGTTCAATTGTTGAATTTTGCCAGCTTTCGTGAAAGAATCAGATAATAGCCAAGCAGAGTACATGTAGCTGGCCAAAAACACAAAGTTGGAAGTGATTTTTGCTGGCGTCTGGTAAACTTAACAACCCTGCAGAGAAGGTTGTTGATTTATTGATCATTCTGTAATTTGTTCTTGTATGTTGAATTTTTTTGTACAGGTTTACAGCTGGATAAAAAATGTGGGAGATGACTTTCTTAACAACAATACAGTAATGGGTGATTCCATCAAAACATCACAAGAGTTCTGGTACTCGCACAAAGAACTTGACTCTGAGAAGGAGGTGAACAAATGCTTACATTCATTGATGCACCATACTCGAACTCAGTCAGTCACCTTTTTCTGTGACAAGCCCCATAGCTACATACGCCAAAGTTGGTTTCTCCTTAGGAAGGTCTACAATTGTACATATCATTTTTGTATTCCTATGAATTATGGGAATTCTACATTTCCTATTGGCTTTAAAGAGTTGTTGTTTTAGATTACAGTGTATTCATATTTACCCATTTAAACATTTGATCCAATTTTTATTGTAAGACTTGCTGTACAATCTTCTCTGCAATCAAACCGATCCTTGAAAGCTATCCATCAAGTTCTGTAATAATATTCTTATTAGATTAATATCATAGGTGACGAATTACTCCTTAATTTTGGCGCGAAATTTGAGCGTTAATTTGTAATTTCACATGTGAAATTACCAAATTGCCATGGCAACCTGCCGTACGTCTCCGTTTCAAGATGGTGAGGAAGTTTTAAAATGTCATGAATGAAGATGTCGGGGCATAAAAAGACGCTTTAGAAAACCTGAACACAGGAAAGAGCACATCAAGAAGGTTTCTTAGAGGTATGTGTGGAAAAATTCTGAAAACGTAAGCCAAATTTTAGCTCTAAACGTTTGAGAGAGTGGACTTCACGATCGAGCGATACGATCCAGGATAAACAAGTCCAAAATCCTAGATGGCTAAGGTAATTCGTCACCCAGGATATTAATAGGTAATCAAATGGTATACTCGTGAAATTAGGGAATAATTTCACTTGCGTTTTGCCCAAATCCTAATAATTTCCCTCGCCTAAAGGCTCAGGAAATTATAAGGATTTGGACAAAACGCGCGTGAAATTATTCCCTAATTTTACTCGTCACCATTTGATTACACATACTAATTTCACTTTGTAGGGCTGTCACTAAGGGAACCTAGAAAAGGGAAAGGATTGTCTAACAGTTCAATTCCCCGCCTACTATTTGCATCTAACTGGCAATTTTAGTGACAGGCCTCAACATACTATTTAGTAAAACAGGGAAGTCTGCTAGCAATTGCTTGGACCAAGGCCCATGTTTTGTCTGGACAATTTGCAGCCTTCACTGGTTTGAAAGTATAACATCCTACAGTGATCTGACTGACTGAGCTTACTTGTACTTATCTGTCTCATTCCAACTGACAGTTGGTTAATAGAGAGTAAAGAAAATGCGTATGCAATTTACATTGAAATTTAAAAAACAAAAAAATGTAAATTTAAGAAAACTGTAATTGGTAAGAACCTTGGTGACCGTAATCTTTACCAAACTATGGCATATGCAATCCTCTTTAGAATGTTACGGACACAGTTTCAAGTGCTCTTGATGTTTCTCAAGTTCGATCAAAGATGGATATTGCTAAAGTGCAAGACATTCAGGATCTTTGGACAAGTTTTTGTGCTCGTCTTCAATACAGGCTGGGACTGGGTAAAATGTACTTTGACTTCCATCGCCACAGACAACTGGTGAGTATTAGGGAAAAAATGCCCCCAGTGCACAAAATTGCTTATTTAACTTAAAATTTTCTGTGCTAGATATATTATGGCCCTGGACGCCTTTAAGCTTAGCATGCTTTTGAAAAAAAGCTTAATTATATTTTTCTTTTTTTTGCATCAATCGTAAAATTCAATTTCGGGAACAAGTCACACGAAGAAAAACTACTTTGCGTTTGGCACTTTGGGTATAGTTTTTATTGCATTGATCTGCAGGCCCTGGTTGTTCAAACATTGGATAGCACTTTATCATTGGATTAATCACTATCCAGCGGATTAGCATCAGAACAAACAACTGCACTATCCACTGGAGAGAGATATATCCAGTGGATAGTGTTATCCATCTTTTGAACAACTGGGGCCTGCTGCACGACCAAATTCTCCTAACTAACTCTTGTAAATGTGTATGGAAAAAAGTGAACTATGAGCCTAAGACTGGAACATAACATTTGTCTTTGGTGGTTGTCTTCAACAGCTTTTTGGAAAATTGGATGAGTTGACAAATCAGTTAACAAGTGATGAACCCAAAGAGAATGTTGATGCCTCTCCAGCGCTTCTTGCACGACAAGAGCAGCTCCAAGATGCAATTCTCTCTGCATCTGGACAAATGCAGAAGGAATCACAAGCTCTGTTAGAAGAGCTGCGAAAAGTAAGTAAATAGATTTTCTGTTAAGTCCTAAATTCAATAGTTGTTTCTTGAAGAAGGGTTCTACTTGCAGTGAACAAAGTGACGTAAAAGTGCTTGTATTTCTCGGAATATGAAAGTGTAAATGCCGAGCTATTTTACCATAAATGAAGATATCTGTATTCTTTGATTTGTTGTTGTTGCATGTAAGATTAACCTCAAACAATGCTCAAACTTCTGCAAATACTCATACATGAGTGGAAACGAGGTTGAGCTCTGTCATAGACAATATTTGTTGTTCAGTGGGCTAATGACAGATCAGTAAAAACAAATCAATAAATACTTTTTATCTCCTCTCCTTATGGGGCTAATAGATCAAATGGAACATAACAAGGTTAAGCGTCTACCAGTTGGCTATTCGGAACTACTAAACAAATCCAGCTAGTCTGGGCAGGACTTGAACTCAGAGTCTCTGGATTGCGGGACCAGCTTTCTAAGCACTCGGCCACATTCCCTCCCAATAATGATTAAGTAATTCTCTATGCAAGAAATTAAACTATCGTCGACCCACCACAAGTTTCTTCTGGAGCTTAGTCTTCTTAAGCCCTTTACCGAGGTAGTTAATTTACTAAACGCTAAATAAGGTTTCTTTTTGAAACTTCATTTGTTTTGCCTTCCAAGGAACCACGAGAGGAGCATTTGGACAGGGGTGCAGCTGCTGATTGTATTCAGAATTTTCTGGCGACGCTGGAATCCAGGGTTCACAAGCTTGGACAGTTGTGGACTCTCAGAGAAGAACAGCTGCACAAAAACAGGCAGCTTAGTGCTGAGTTTGTACAGTTTGAAAAGGACACTCGTGAGGTATTCTAAGTAGTAATTTGTTTTAAACTGTCTAAAAGCGAGTAATTTCCGTTATGAGTTGTGCTCCATTGTAACATCGTAGCTGTGCTGGAATTTACATTGTAAGTAGCATAGTGGTTGCAAATAACAGTCCTGCACTCAAAACGATGCCTCGCTCGATGAATACCCAAAGCGGTTTGAACGTTTGAATTAAAGAATAATGGGATGACTTTCTTGAGAAAAACGATCAACCCTATCAATTACAGAATGTTGACAATAGTCAAAGAGAAAACAAAGTACTCTTTCGTTATTTTAGGTTATTTTATGGATCAAAGAGCAAAGTGATACATTTTTCCCTGTCAAAGTGGATTACAGCTCCCTTCCAGCCGATCCAAGAGAACTTGAAGACAAGCTGAAGAGGTTCAAGGATGCCGCCAGGGTAGGCTATACTAAAGAAATCTTGCCAAAATACATGTGCCTACTACTGCTAGGTTGGTAAGGCATCATGTCTTTCAGTGTCTTGCCCTGCTCTTCTCTCTTTGCTGTTTTTTTGGATTGTGGCTTCATGGTTCCCTTTATAACTGTAAAATAATTTCACATTTAATGATCGCATTGATGCGCTTTCCATAGTTCGAGTTTGGCTTAGCCTGACCCACAGACGGAAGTAAACTTCTCCTTCCGTCTGCAAAATAGCGCCGAAATCCCGACCCCCACCCGGTACCAGGATTTGAGTACGCGCTATGATTGACCTGTTAAAAAGCTATTGTCGATTAGGCAATCAGGTTGAATGGATATTGGAAACGCATTTCCTGTAATTCGTTGAGTCCGTTGGGTCCCAGAACAAGAATATGGGCGCTGCTTCGTAGGCGTTACTAACCAAGTTAAATATATGAATGGCGAAATAGCCAAAGAACAATTATTATTGAATTTGCTTTCGAATAAGTGTGTTATTCTTTATGTGCTTTAGCGCACTGATGAAGATGTCCAGTCTCACCTGCGAGCTGCTGAGCAGCTGTCAGGGGCAGAGGGTGGTTATAATGCTGCCATAAGAGTCATCACAGATGAGCTTCAGATTGCTTATCAAAGATTCAAGACTCTTCTTGCAGACTACGAGGTGCTCTTATCCATGTCAGCAACTTTTTACGCAAGTGTGGAGAAAGTAAGTCTGCTTTTACTGTATATTTGCCAATGCAAATGACAAAATATTCCTTTAGGAATGTTGAAATATGTACGGGAAGTTCAAAAGTGTGTAGAGCTTAAGTAATTCCTCAAGACAAATACGCGAACGGTCGTGAAAATAGCCCCTCCTCCCCGCGTTACCTTCCGTGCAGTTAGCAATTTTCACGCGTCCTCGCGTCTTTCGCTCGCTCTGATACCCATGAGAAACTACTCGTAATCAAAGAAGTGTCATAGGACAAACTTAAGAGAAATGACACGTTTTTTGGTAAAATCTTAAAGACATGTTCCTTGTGTTAGTACTGTTGAAAAAGTTCCGTTGAAATGAGATATTAACTGATAATAACTGACGCTAGGGTACCTTAGTAAGCTAGTGTCACCTTCCCAGTTTCAAGCTGTTGAGAAGTGTTGTATGGGTTAAAAGCTGTGTCACAGCAATCTAGTCCACTCTGTGTAGTCTTTTCAACCACTCGCCCCCTGCTTGCTGTGTTTCTTAACGTCAGCAAAGAAGTTACCCGCAAATGACAAAATCGCAACATTCTGACAAACGAATATGTCTTGCATGCGTTATGTCTAAGTTTTCCAAAAACAACGACATTTTTGGGCAGAATAGTTTTCAGAGGCCAACTGCTATCCGTTCTAATCCCCTTCAATTTTGCGCGTCTGTGGCTTTTTCTGTATTTGTTCTGTTATTTGAAGTCTTCGTCAATATTTTGAGCTACTTTTTACGGGTGTATTTTTCTGCTCAATTTGGGGAACAGTTTTTTGTCGGTGATTTGGCTAACTTTCGTGGCACAAAAGTTCCTTTAAGATCGGTAAGGAGGTTTTAGCTGAGAACAATGTTGAGAAAAACTAATTGTCACTCACGCTGACTCTCTGATTAGCTTCTTCAAATGATGGATGACATGATGTATGATATACAAAATCAGCCTCTTCCAAGAGATATAAACGCAGCACAGCTCCTTCTCCAAGATCATCTTGCGAACTACCAGACCGTCCACGAGCTTTTTAACTTTACCACCGTTAATGCTCAAGATGTGCTCAGTCGTGCTGCCACATCAGCGGCTGTTACTGTATCACGAGACGAAATCAAGGGATTCCTGGAGAAGTCAGACGGAAGGCATGGAGAGTGGCGGAGCCTTTGGGAACATCATAAGGACAAGTTGGAGGAAAGTGTGCGGCTGTGCGAATTTGAACAAGCTATCAACACGGTATGAATTAATAATATTTGAATCTGTGAAACCTAAAACTATGAAAGGGTACTATATATTTATACACTATTTAGTGTATTGCCTATGAACACGAATCTTTTTATAGTTCTTTAGATAATTAATGGAAGTTGAAATATTGTTAAATTTTCTAGCAATCCAGCTTTTGAGGGCCCAAGTCTGTGAAACTAATATATTTATACACTATTTAGTGTATTGCCTATGAACACGAATCTTTTTATAGTTCTTTAGATAATCAATGGAAGTTGAAAGATTGTTAAATTTCCTAGCAATCCAGCTTTTGAGAGCCCAAGTCTGTGAAACTAAACGTTAGTGTACCATACGCTCATTTGAGTGAATTGCCTAGGAACACCTATTTTTTATAGATCTTCAGGAAAGCGAATACTGGACCGAACGAAAAATGACTTAAAGACGGACGAGAAAGAGAAGAAAAAAGTATGAAAGGGACTTGCTTTTTCTCACAAATTGTTTCTACCCTTTAAGATAAGTTTAAGATAAGTCACAAAGCTCATTACAACATAAACTTAAATCAACAATTTTAACAGGAACGTTGCACCACAGCTGTCTTTGGCTTTCGTTATATCGTTCTTTTGACTTTAATTCCAGGTTAATCTAACTATTGAAGAACACACCCGCGAGTTGTTGGCTCTAAATCGGAAGTTTGGTGTCACCTTGCTTGATGCTGTCACTCTGTTGCAAGAGTCAGATGCTTTTCTGGAGTCAGTCAAGGTAGTTTTGATGTCTAATTTTGCGGCATAGTGCTCTACTACTTTACTCTAAGCGTTTTGATGTCATTGTGGACGTTACTATAAAATGGACGCAAATCCTTGTTGACTTTTAACCGTGCCATTTCTCTTCAAGCAGGAGTTAATCTTTAAGGCATTTATTTGATCCCCCTTGTATCGAAAGTAATTTGACGGTTCTCGACACCGTTTGATACCGGTCTTGAAATTTACGGAGTTGTAATGGTATTATGCTGCGTCATTACTTTTTTTTTGCTCATGCTTGGAAAGAAAAGTTAGCATGATAGCTATTGCGCTGAAAGAAACTTGTATCGAACGCAACAAGGAGTGCAACCGACAAATAGAATGCTTTTTAAAATAGATTTTTAAAGAGCATGTTGTTTTTCTGTGGCCAAGTGGTGAATTTAAACAAAACAAAATTGTTTTTACAGCCTGCAGATGTAGAAGTTGGTAGGCTTGTTGATGAAGCAGAAAAATTGCGGCAATTAAATCATCATGACGCACCCGCTATTATGAGACAAGTATCTGCAATGGAAGCACGCTGGCAGCGATTTCTGTCACGGATGGAAGACCACAGAGCCATGCTTGAAGCTTCGATCGAGTTCCATCAACTCTACGAACAGGTTTGCTTTCGATATTCCCCTTGCTTTGAATCGTTCTCTTCTGTGGACAGCCTTATAATTTGGGGGACTACAAGCAGAGACGTAAACAGGCACTTGTGACTAGTAGTAGACCGAGAAATGAATCAAAGTGCAAGCTCGTGGCTGGTATTAACAGCCAGTAAGCTTGTGGCTTAACTGGAAGACGACCAACGCAATGGCATTGTAGGATTTCAAAATGGATGCAAGCAAGCTGTATTTCAATTTCGTGTCGTGCATCTTCGGTCTGATTTGCACTTGACTCAGTTCAATTACCCTAATAAATTCAGGCTACAAAGAAACATGCTTGTGAATCGTCTTTTGTCTCTTAAACCTCTTTTGTTGCAGGCTTCAGTGTGGATCAGCGACAGTGAACACTTTCTGAAAACCACCAGGGATGGTGCAAAGAGATGTACTACTGAGGAAGAAGTTGTTGATCTTCTGGACATGTTGGAAGGATTTGTTAAACCTGGTCTCAACAAGCAGGAAGCTCGACTTAAGAAAGTTGCTGAACTTTCTGCTAAGCTCACCATGGATGAACCACGTTACAAAGCAAAGGACCTCATGGAGAAACAAAAAGAGATTAGCACCAAGTTTGATCTCATGGACAGTGATCTGTTCCGTCTAGCAGAAAGACTTCGAGAAAGGAAACAGCGAGGGTTACCTCCTAAGGTACAGCTACATTATTTTAGGTTGTAAGATGGGTTTAGAAGACAATGCTCTTTTGCTTATCAATGGCTGGCGGTAAATGTTTAAAAGCTGTCATGTCGGGACTACCCTTTTTGCTTAGTACATTAAACCCTGTGCTACTGGATAGTGATTTACGTAGTACAGAGATTTTAACTTGCGTCCAGAGACGCAACTATTTATTTTATTTGCAGTGGCATACCTGTAAATTAGCTGGTGAAGATTTCTTTTAAACTAATCCATATAGCTCCGTGTATGTTCCACTTTGAATAAAGTATTGCATTGTATTGTTTCAAAGTTTGTAGGCTTTACCTATACATTCCCTTTTCTATGCTTTAAACCTTCAGTTGTTATTTTAGTATGATGAACTTTTACCAGATGCTGTTTTTGGCTTATATAGTAACTGTGATGGTTGATTTTGTTTCAGGCAGAGGAGGTTACCACAGAGACCGTAGACTCGTACGAGCGAGAACTTCTTGAATCACTTCCTGTCGCGCCGGAATTTGACAAGCCAGTGCGTGTTAACGTTCTGTCATCCTTTATCGATGGTGTACTTGGTAGCAAGAGGGCTGGTGATCGAGAAGTGTTTGAAGAAGCTGGACCAGCTAAACGTCCCCAGGTTTCTGTCAGAGTGCGGTCTGACACACCAGTAAGTTTAGAAGCTGAGCAGAAGATTGAGCCTATCATCAAGTCAGAGATCCAGGGGTGGTTTGAAAAAGGGAAAGCAGTAAAACCTGTTGAAATTCCAGAACATGAGATTCTAGTTCACATCAGTGAAGATACTAAAAGAGAACCAAGTGAGATGGCCTTAGCCCCTTGGGGTGCAGAAGTGGTGAAGAAAGATGTCACAGTCACCTCATTGGGTCCCTTTGTGACCACAGACATTGAAGTTGAAACAGCTTTGCATACGGAAATTCGTCCACCGGCTTCCCCGGATCAGAATCAGCTAATGAGGAAAAGAGTCTGGAAGACAACAACAAAGGAAACCACGACAAGTATCAAGCAGGAGACCAGAACGGAAGTGGAGATGCTGGTACCTGAGAAACGGGAAATGACGTCAAATCTGTATCTTTATGGCACTTTACCTCCTAGTGAAAATCTGAATGTTGAGGTGCGTTCCAAGAAGACTGTGGAGAGCAATGCGGATACTTTGGAGAAGACGAGCCCTGAGGAGATTGATAAAGTAGGAAGGGATATGAAAACTGCAAATGAGAACATTTGTCGGAAAATCGAAGAGTCTGTGGCAAACAGTCGTAGGTCGTAAGTACTGCTAGTTTATCTGGTTTTGCATTTCTAGTGACTACCATGGTATGATGCACCATAGAAAAATGGATTTTCATACGCTATTTGCCGTGAGCAGTTTTGTTGGACTAGTTACAACTATACTTTAAACGACTAAGTCAACATTTGAGAGGTAGAATGCATTTTAAATTTAAATTACGTGTTCAGAAAAGATAAATTCCCTTTGAACTGTCTTGGATTAAACATAAATGGAGTGTGGATAATAACGGTCTTAATTTGAGTCTTCCTAAGAAGAGCAGAGTTGCGTATTTGGGTGGCATGCAACTTCATATAGTACACTACATCAAGTTTATCTTTGCTTTAATGTTTTGTTGGCTTTTTAGTTTGGAACCAAGAAAACATGCGGAGCTCCTCATTCCTCAACATGCCGGCTCGGTTCTAATTTTCACTCCCCCTGGTACTCCACGGAGAATGTCAGATCCATGCATTGATGCGAGTAGACTTGTTAACGGCCATGCTGACGACATCGAACAGCCAAAGGTGGAATCAGAGGCATACTTGATGACCACACCTCAAGACTTCAACTTTGGTGCAATAGAATTGACAATTCCATCTCCTTTCGTGAATGGGGAAGCCCCAGATTTAGAGAAGGAAGTTGCGCTGCAAAGGATGAACGACATCACTGACACGTTAATTGAAACTGAGGAGAAATATGTGGATGATTTAAGATCTCTCGCCGAGGTACGTAGTTTGATGTACAGTCGACTCCCGTTAACTCGAACCTTCAAGGGAAATCGAAAAAGTTCGAGTTATCGGGAGTTTGAGTTATCGGGAGCTTGAAGAAAATAGCTGGATTAAGGTAATATACGTTTTTTACTGTACAGTGAACATTTTACTCACATTGTATTGTAGAAATGTTCAGTGAAAATTGAAAGATACTTTTAGATTCTAAATCAGAAAGTAGCTTAACAGTCCATGGCCTAAATAAAGCGTGCGTTTTACTGTTTAGAGAAGTAAAGCTGTTTCACGTTAGATTTGTGACAAATAACATAAGCCTCCACTAGTAAACTATATGTCTACAACACGTTAATGGGACTTCAAAATCCAATGTTTCGGGCGCCAGTGCACTGGTTTTTCCCGGCTTTTTAAGGAATCAAAACATGGATCGAGTTATCGAGGGGAAAATTACTATGATATAGAAATGATCTAGAGGGAAACAAAAATTACTTCGAGTTAGCGGAAGGAATTTGCATATAACATTATTTCATGATTAATACACACACTCCAGCGACAATAAGAAACCAAAATTATCATGTCAAGTTGTTTGCTCTTTTGCAGGATTACATCTATCAGCTTGAAAAGGCACCGCCAGAGGTCGCGGACTGTAAGGACACCATCTTCATCAACTCCGAAGATGTCTTCTTCTTCCATAAAGTGTAAGACACAGATGAGCGTTAAAATAATAACATCTTGAAAGTTGTGTTGATCCCCAAGTCCCAAGCCTTCCTAAAACCTTTGTATGTCCAGGAATTGCAAGTGAAGAATTTTGTGATGCTAACTTTCCAGATGTTTTCTGGCTCGTTCCCTTTAACTTAACATTTGCGTATCTTATAGGATCTTTCGTGATGAGCTGAGAAAGTGCCGAGGAAATCCTTCGGAAATCGGAAAAGTGTTTGTGAAACGGGTAAGTATCTTAGCAGGGATGGCTAAATCAGTCTGTTGTCATGAGGGCTGGTTCCCATACAGAAACAAAGTCCAAAGCATTTAACCTGCTCGGTCATCATTTTTAGCGCAGCTAGAAATTCGCCGTACATGGGCGCGTTTAGCTCTGACATTGTCCCATGACTAATCGATATTTGCTGCTGTTTATGGGATACGCTAAAGACAGGTTTCACTGTATGACTTTTTACTGTATCTTTTGTTTTCTTGAAGGAAAATGAGCTTGAAAGATACATAATCTACTGTGATGGAAAAGGTGACTCGGACAACTTTTTAGAGTCACACCCGAAAGACTTCTTCAAGGTGGGTTTTGAGAATTTGATGAGCTTTTGTCTTCATTTTAAGAAGCCTTTCCTTGCAACTGTTTTGAGTTCCCTGCTCAACTGGCAATTCCAAGATCCTGATTAGTGTGGATTGTTTAATACTTTTTCAGTATTAATTCTGGTGCTTAGTACCTTTCCCAAATGTGTTTCTTTGATGTAGGTGTGTGAAGCAGAAAGTTCTTGTCGTCCCGTTGAAGAACTTCTTGATCGGCCAGTTGAGCGTATTTTGGAGTACAGAGCTTACTTGACTGATCTGTTACAATGTGGAAGGAAGGCCGGCGTCGACACCCATGATCTTGAGGTAAAGTCTTTAGAAGTCAAGATTATTCGTTTGCTATCATTTAGTGACGGGTAATTGTATGATTACTCCATGCTAATTTATATTGATTGCTAATTATAATGTTTTTCGGTGGTCATTATTAACTATTTTCTGTTGGCCTCTATTTCCGTGCTTTATTTCAATATGTTGTGTTGTCTTCTCGTTTATGGAACCAAAATGAGCAAAAGATATTTCTTTTTCAGGCTGGGAAGGAAGTTATAGATAGACTTTGTGCCGAAATAACTCAGCATACCCAGTAAGTTACCTGCACTTGAGATTTGTTTAGAATTGACCCTGATATGTCTTATTTTCAGAAATGTATGTTAATTGTATATTTTTTCATGGACCTTCCCTTTCCTTTTTTGTTTCATTTTGAAGTCCTCTGATTCATATTTGGCACGGTGATAAAATTTCCCGTTAGACTCTCTTAAGTTTCAGGTTTCGTTTTAGAAGAACCATGGATTTATTGCCTTTGCAAAAATCAAGATTCTTTGTGTGTAGCTACGCACAGACGCATACTCCAAAAGCTACTTATGTTAATTGTCCCTATACCTGTTTTCATAACCTTTTTACTATTTTCTAGGTTTGAGATCCTAATCAGTGAAATTCCCAAAGAGGTGGAGTTTTACGTTGCGTTAGAAGATTACAGAGACGAACTTAACAACATATGCCTTCAAAAAGAAGAGACAGTTTTGGTTCTCGATCGGATGTCACGCCCAGGAATGTACAAAGTTGTCAGGTTCAGGTCAGATGGCTCTAAGGGCGATGAAGTTTGGGTGCCATCAACAGTTTTAAAGCGCAAGAAGTCAACGGCCGAGATCATCATGCCAGCTGAGTACATTGTGAAGCTTAAATCGAAACCTGGGCCTAAGGTACCTCAGGAGATTGCACAATTTACCATCCCTACTCCAGAAAGGGAAGTCGTTGTCGAAATGGCACCAGTTGAATTGTCGTCAGCTCCAGTGGCACCTGAATTTATATTGCCACTGGAAGATCAAAAGGCCAAAGAGGGTAGACCAACACAGCTAGATGCCCGTGTGTCTGGAATTCCCGAACCAGAAATATCTTGGTTAAAGGACGATCGACCTGTCAGGACCGGAGAGCGTATCCATGCAGAGAGGGAAGGCGATTTGTACTCGCTAAAAATATCAGATGTTGATATTGAAGATGAAGGGACGTATATTTGTCAAGCCAGCAATATAGCGGGAACGGCGACTTCTTCCGCAGACCTTAATGTTGAATGTAAGAAAAACACTGTGCTACTGATATGCTGAATTAATCACAAGTTATCTTTTATGACTGCGTTTTTTCTGGTAAAGAAGAAGCCATTTAAGCATTTGTTTAGGTGCCTCTTACATGCTTATTTTTCTGTGTGTTTTTAACAGCTAGCGAATCAGAGGAAGAGCCAGATGAAGAGGAACCACAGACGGTTGTGATTAAACTGTGAGTTTTCTTTTAAATAAGTGAAGTAAGTGAGGTGGAAGGATTAGTGCAGTTGCTTAGTGCGCTGCCGTCTGTGCAGGAGGTCCCGAGTTCCATTCCCTTGTGTGACTACAAATCCTTTTTTCGACTTCTTTCCTTTCCGTGTAGCTTTAAGTTGCTTTAAATTCCCGTTAAACGTAGCACTGAAGGAGAGAGGTGGTAAAATGACCTCACCGTCAGCCTTAGGTTTGTTAGTCAGATGACTATTTCGAGCTACCGACGTAAAATATGGACCCTTAAACTTTAGGTGTTAGAATCGTGACTGTGAAATGAACTTACAATGTTTAAAGTCCAAATTGGTAAGAGCCTGATAAACAATGCTATTTTGTTGTGGTGGAACGGTAGAATGTGCTGTTGCAAGTCCATCTGGCTGACAGGAAACACGATCTGTCTGACCCCCGGTTTAGAGAAACCAATACATCTTCCAAACTAACTAGAACTTTTTTGTTTTAATTGTTGCAGAGATCCAAAGCAACCTCCGCCTACAGTAAGTTTCACACTTGGTGGAAAAGATAATACTGATTTGCAGCCCATTCAAGTTCAACTTCCCACTTCTGGTGACATAAGTGCCTCTGAGATCCATGTGATGACAGAGAGCGTACTTAATACTCGACGGCGATCTATACCTCCGGAATTTTCTACTGAGCTACTTGACAAGACAATAGAAGAAGGCGATTCTGTGGAAATGCAAATATTCGTCACTGGCACACCTCCGCCAGAAGTTGTGTGGTACAAAGATGACCAGCCAATTACAATTTATCCACACAGGCGATTTCACGCAGTGAGATACAATGATGTTTGCAGCCTGGAGATCAAAGATGCACGATGCAGTGACCAAGGAAACTACACCTGCCGAGCTAAGAACACTGCTGGAGAAGTCACAAAGTCGTGCAAACTAACTGTCACACAGGTCACACCAACAAGCCCCCCTGCCTTTGTAAAACAATTAAAGGACGTTTTCATTGTTGAAGGGTCCTGTACTCGATTTGATGTCAAAGTCACAGGAATGCCAGAACCTGAAGTGAGTTGGTACAAGGATGGGCAGCCTGTGAAAAAGGACGAGCACATAGAGATTATTCATGATGAAGACACCTCTGCACTAATCCTCATGTACAGCAAGGCAGACGATGCAGGGGATTACACTTGTAAGGCTGTGAACGAGGCTGGAGATGCTGAGTCGTCAGCACATTTGCACATCTCACCACTGCAAATACCTGCAAAATTTACCTCACCGTTGGAAAATGTTGATGTTGCAGAAGGAGAGCCAGCGAAACTTAAATGTACAGTCATTGGGAGGCCAGATCCAAACATTGCTTGGTTTAAAGGTCAACAACAACTTCATGAAAATAGCCGGTTTCAAATGATGGTGACTCCCGATAGCTCTTGCATCTTGAGCATACTGAGGGTCGACATGAATGATGAAGGAACTTACACTTGCAAAGCGACTAACTCTGTAGGGAAAGATAGCTGTTCAGCTAATGTGACAGTCCACGGTGAGGGTAAATCTCCAGAGTTTACCAAGGTACTGGAGAACATTGAAATACCCGATGGTAATCCAGTGCGGTTTGAGGTACATGTCGAAGGAAAGCCAACACCAGTGGTAGAATGGCTCAAGGGATCAAAACTCGTAAAAGCTGCTCCTAGGGTCGAAGTTCAAGCAAATCAAAACTTCCATACCTTGGTCATAACAAACTGTAGAGATGATGACAGCGGTACATACACATGCAAGGCCCAAAACAAGTTCGGCACAGCTACTTGTGAAGCAACACTTGTTGTTGCAGAAGACACTGTACCACCAAGGTTTACCAAAAAGCTATATGACTCGACGGCAGACGCTGGAAACACTGTAGAATTTTCTGTTAAGTACATTGGCAGCCCAGAGCCAAAGGTAAAATGGTTTTTAGATGATGAGGAGGTGTCTGAAGATGACGAAGGCATGGATATAGAGACTGAGCCAGGATCATCGTTGCTTGTGCTTGAGGACATAGGACCAAATGACTCTGGGCAGTATAAATGCATCATAACAAATATTGCAGGCAAGGCTGTTACAAGTGCACAGCTTAGAGTGGTAGAGGAAGTGGTTAAGACTACCCGTGCCAAGATCCCAGATGTGACAGATTTAGCTCCACCCGCTGAAATAGAGCCAAGTGGGAAACCACCGGCATTCATAAAAAAACTGTCAACTCTTCATGTAAATGAGGGAGATAATGTAAGCTTGGAAGTTATAGTTGATGGATCACCAAAGCCAACATTGCAGTGGTTTGTTGAAAACGAGTTGGTTGAAGAAGACAAGAATACCCGCATTATTCAGGAGGGAAATAAACATTCTCTGGTTATTGATCGTGCGGTGTTAGATGATGAAGCCGAATATAAATGTGTAGCAGAAAATTCTCTGGGAAGAGTAGAATGTTTGGCCGAGCTGCTGGTTGACGAGATCGCCTCTAAGCCAGAGTTTGTTCAACCACTAAATCCTCTTGAAGTTGAGGAACAAAGCGATGCCACATTTGAGATACAGGTGCAGGGAAGCCCAGAGCCAGATGTTACATGGTTGATGAACGATGTGCCAATTACAGCGGGTGGCAGATACGAAGAAGCGAAAGCCGACGATTTGCATAGACTTATTATCCACAACGCAATACCTGAAGACTCTGGTGAAGTCAAATGCCAAGCTGTCAACGATGCAGGCAAAGTTGAAAGCGTTGCACCACTGCATGTTAAACCACTCTTTGTAGAGGAACCGTCTGTAGCTCCTTCTTTTCTGAAGAAACCTGACAGTGCCCGTCTTGTTGAAGGAGGTAGTGCTTCCTTCGAAGTAAAAGTAGATGGGTTACCCACACCCACGGTTATCTGGTACACAGAACAGGAAGAAGAAATACCTGAAAGAGGGCATATCCGTTGTTTGCCCGATGGGACACTGGTCATTGAAAACGCGGAACTCGACGATGAGGGAATTTATAGATGTGTTGCTTCAAATAAAGCTGGGGAAGTGTCCTGTAAAGTGGAGGTATTTGTCGCCAGTATTAACGAGGTTGTGGAAGAAGTTCCTGTGTTTCAAAACCTAACTTTGGAGAATGAGATTCCTCTTGACGGAGTGCTCGGTGTTCCAAAAGCGGAAAAGACCATACCTCCTAAAATTACAAAAAGATTGCAAGATGTCACTGTGACGGAGGGAGATACAGCTCGATTTGAAGTTAATGTTTCTGGTGTTCCGAAACCACTTGGTCACTGGTCCACAAACAATGCAGAGATAATGGAAAATGACGAGACTATTTTGGAAACAATTGGTGATACTTACAAACTTATTTTAAGGGACGTTCTCCTAGATGACGAGGGGGAGTACACTTTCACTGCTACAAATGAAGCTGGTAAAGTTTCGTGTACGGGAAAGCTTTCTGTTCGAGAGAAGATTAAAAAGCCGTCTTTCTTGGAAGTCTTAAGAGACCTTGAGGTCAGTGAGAACAGTGATGTGAGGCTAGAGGTGCGTATTCAAGGGACTGAGCCTGATATTGATTGGTACAGGAATGGTGTTCCTATCGAGGAAACATCTCGGGTAGAATTTGTTGATAACGAGGAAAGGGGAAGCTACGCATGCCTAATCTATGGTATCACTCCTGAAGATCAAGGTACTTATAGATGTACAGCAGCAAACGAGGCTGGTGAAGCAACGTGTGAAGGAAAGGTGACTGTTAAAGAAAATATCATCCCACCAAAGTTTCTGCAGCGCCTCGAAAACAGGAAGGTTGTTGAAGGATCTGATGTGGACTTAGAAGTGGAGGTTAGCGGCAGGCCCAAACCAACCCTCAAATGGCTCAAAGATGGAGAAGATGTTGCCCCCGATAATCACCTTCAATTTGACATGGACGGACGCATTCACACATTGTCCATTACTCGTTCTCGAATAGCAGATAGTGGGAAATATAGCTGTGTTGCTTCAAACAGTGGTGGCAGGGACACTTGTGCGGCTACTCTTGAAGTCGAAAAGGAGATGCATGCTCCAGAATTCCTTGTCCGTCCTGAGGGGGCCCAGATTGTCGAAGGAGGCCAAGCTCGCTTAGAAGCCATTGTTTCAGGTTTACCAGAGCCAGAAATTGAGTGGTTTAAAGATGGAAAGCTGATTCGGGACAGTCATCATTTCAAGCTAGAGTTCGATGGAAACAGATCCGTTCTTACTATCAAGGATGCGAAGCAGACCGATGATGGCGAATTCACTTGCACAGCAACTAATGAAGTGGGTAGAGTGTCTCATGCTGTAGAACTAATTGTTGAAGAGGCAGTTGTGGCTCCTGAATTTGTTAAGAAAATGACCAGTATTGAGTTGTGTGAAGGGGATTTGGCCCGATTCGGTGTCCGTGTCTCTGGTACCCCACAACCGGGAGTACAGTGGTTTAAGAATGACAACTCTTTAGATGGCGATGAACGTTATGAATTCCTGTCAGATGATGATATGCATTCCCTGGAACTATCCAATTGCCTATTGTCTGATGGTGGAGTATACCGCTGTACTGCGTCAAATGAAGCTGGACAGGCATCTTGCGTTGGAGAACTGACTGTCACCGAGAAACCTATCCCCCCTGTGTTTACAGATGAGCCTACATTTCCAAAGGAAGTGGGGGAAGGTGGCGATATAGTGTTGCAGTCAACAGTCAGCGGAAAGCCTGTACCAACTGTAGAATGGGTCAAAGATAATAGCAAAGTAGAGGACAGCAGCCGTTTTAACATCAAAGCCAAGGATGGGAAACACACCTTGACCATTGCAGGTGCTGGCCCCGATGACTCCGGTGTTTATAAATGTGTGGCAAGTAACCCAGCTGGAACATCCACCAGAACATACAATGTAAACATTGAAGGTGAGCTTTTTTTATTTACCTAGCAAAATGATAATCATGTTGACTATCAGATTAAATTAATTATGAATTATGTGATATTTCCTTGCGTTTGAGAGCTGTTAAGTGGTTCACGAACGAACTAGACAAAAGAGTAATAGGCTTCTGCAATAGAGGCATGCTGAGTTTGAGCCTTTTGGTAAACGTGATAGGTGCATGTGAAAACAAAGTGAAGAGAAGTTTTCTTTTATGTTTGTTTTTTTTGGTGTTATTTTGGTATCGATCAGACAGAGTCGTCCATTTAATTGAGAATAAAAACTTTACACCCTTAAATTATTTTGATTGGCCAAAATCTCTGAGTTGCAGCTAGCTGATTTTTTTCGCTTCCTCTTTCCTCATTGGTGACCCACAAGAATCATAGAGATCGAAAATCAGCACAAGTTAGACATGAAGTGGCTATTAAGCCCCAAAGACAGCAATAATGCAAAATGGCCAAAACGATTTTTTTTGCGTGGGGATGGTGGGGGAGGAAGGATGCTGAGTATGACAAGGTGAAAAATGTCTATTTGTCAAACATTACCAATGACTCTCATCAGTACGGCGAGATATTGGCACTAATGCTATTATGTTCTGGTCACTCGTTACAAATCCTTTTATATTTGAGTTCGATCATAACGCTGTAACCCTAGTCATGTTTGGAAGGTGACTCAACGTGACTCAAAATCGAAATGCTAGATATTTTTTAACTCTCCGTTTAAAGCTTTATAATTTGATAGTATAACCTGATTAATCAAATCCACAGAAGCCGCTTTGCCGCTATCCAATGACTATACACCATTCATATGATTCCTTTGAAGGGCTGTTCTTATGTAATGGAGTATACTTGGCAGACCTCAAGGCTTACTCTAGCTTTCTCTAGCGAACATCAACGTAGGCAGTAACTCGCATGCTTGCATTTCCTCTTAAAATGTTGCGGCTGTTAATGCTTATGTGACGTACAGTGTAAACTTCTGTCTTGGAAACATGTTGCATATGTTTTGTGATCTAGTTAATGTTGTGCCTCAGTATAGCCATAATGTAAAGCGTAAATGGCGCTCTATGAATTGTTTTAATGTAGCTCTAAAGTAACCTGTGTTTGTCCTGTAATGGACTTGTTGATGGGCTGTTCTTACTTTAAATTTAATTTAAGTAACATTGGTATTAGAAAGTAATAATAACAAACGCACGGCACCTGCATAAAGCACAGCTTTTCTTCTATGTTTTTCCTTTTGTGTGTCATATGTTATTTTCTTCGGGAACGTCGGGACTAACTGTTAAGACAGTTCTTAGTGGTTTCGGCCTCAGACAAAGTTATGTTGCTGGTACTCTTGTACAACACCGTCTATTCTGCAGCTTACGAAGTGAGATCTTGCGGTTGAGATTATAGAATGAGTTAGATTGTTATCTGTTGTTGGGACAGCTTTATATTCACTTTGTGTAAGTATATTTCTGCTCGACGTTGTGTGCACCATGCATGGAAAAAATCTCCAGTTCAGCTTTGGTCTTGCTTTTTTTAAAATAATACCCTGATGAATGAAATGAAGCCGAGGAGGGCAGCTGTATAAGGGTTCACTGAAGCGATGGGAATAGTTTAACTCAAATTGAACTTTAGGTACTAAAGATGCATGCATTTAGATGTTCGTGATAAGTACTTTTGCTTTGTTTGAGGGACTTTCTTTATATGATGCTTTTACTATGTTAGTTGCTTAGAACTGCAGAATAGTCATTGGCACATCCTATTGGTTGTTGCTTTTGATGTGTCAATTGCCATTGGCTTCCTTAAAACAGGTTCTAAGTAGCTGAGTAAGCAAAAACTTCGCTTAAAGGACGCTGTCTTGTATCTCAGCTCGTCCATTCCGTGCTGTTCGTACGTCGTTCGTGCTTTGACACATTCGCTGGAGTGAACGTGGAAGAAATCTGCTTTATGCGTTTGTTTTCATATAGCGGCAAAACCACAAGGATGTGCGCCAGAGTTTGTAAAGACCCTACAGTCGTCAACAGCTGTTGAAAATTCTCCTGTCACTTTAGAATGCGAGGTAATTGGTTCACCCGAAATTTCCGTTGAGTGGCGCAAAGATGATGCACGTTTAAGGCAGACGACACGTGTTAGGACTGAGTTTGATGGTAAAGTCTGCCGTTTGATAATCTTTCGTGCAGAGCTGGATGATGAAGCTGATTACCAATGTTTGGCTAAGAATGACTTTGGAGTGGCTTCAACAGAGTGTGAACTACTTGTAGAAGAGGAAAACAGTGTACCCTTCTTTAAACAAAAAGCTGAGAGTCAAACGATATCAGAAGGCCAGTCTGTAACGTTCAGTGTTATTGTGGCTGGTAATCCACCTCCTGAAGTCAATTGGCTGAAGGATGGAGAAGTGATTGAAGATAATGAACGATTTGTAATTAAGGAAGACGTTGAGCATGGAAAATTCTCCCTCATTCTTGAGCAGACGGCATTCAAAGATGCTGGGACATATAAGTGTGTAGCCTTTAACGAAGCAGGCGAAGCCTCATGCAAGACTAGTTTGGTGATGATTCCATCATCTGGAGAGATTGAACCCGTTGTTGAAGATGCTCTAAGAGCGGAGGTGGAAATGCCGTTTGAGTTTGAAATCAATTCAGTCGTTTTTGAACCAGTTAATGTTACTGGTGAGCCACAGCCTATCCTGAAAACTGCGGAACCTGAAATTGCTAAATACAAACCAGAAAGGAACAGTATTTCAGCTGCCAGGGAGGGGCCAACATTTGAATTGACAACTACAAAGCAGGAACGCCAGGTTCCCCAGTTCATAGCATTGCCTGAAGGTTGCAGCCCCTTCGATGTTAACCCTGATGGTGATGTAAAATTGCAAGTTAGGGTTAGTGGCAGACCTCTTCCAGAAGTGAACTGGTTCAAGAATGATGAGCCTTTGCAAGTCAGCGATAGTCTGACGTTACATTCTGACGGTGACAGACACACGTTGAGTATCCAAGGGCCTACCCCAAAGGATAAAGGAGTATACAAGTGCGTAGCATCGAACGATGCCGGAACTGCCACAAGAAGCTTTGATGTGAATATAGAAGGCAATCCTGACTGGGTGATGCCTTCTTTCCAAGATCATTTAGCAAGTGCTTTTCAGATTTCTGATGACGGTGATGTGACAATGGAAGTAAAGGTTGCAGGAAATCCTTTTCCGGAGATTGAGTGGACACGGGATGGTGAGCCGATCAAGGAGAGTGATCGTATCCACGTTTTGAGGAAAATTGACGATATATATAGCTTAGTCATCAGAGGAGCTGGACCTAAAGATGAGGGGGAGTACACTTGCACAGCAACTAACTCTGCTGGAAAAACGATGAGAACATTCACTCTTAACGTCGACGATACAACCTCTAAACATGTTGCTCCAGTAGAAGAAGCAGTTGCTCCTCCAAGAGTTATGGAACTTCCAGAGAGAAGAGCCTCATTTCATATTTCCTATGAAGGCGATGTCAAACTGCAGGTTAAATTTAGTGGCGAGCCGGAGATTGAGTGGTCCAAAGATGGAAAACCCGTACATAATAGCAGTCACATTCAATTACAGTCGAAAGAAGGCGTGCACACATTGCTTATAAAGGGTGCTACTCCAGATGACAAGGGCCTTTACAAATGCACAGCTACTAATAAAGCAGGGATGGCATGGAAGACATTCACGGTGGAATTTGAAGGGAAGGGAGAAAAGCCAGTGAAAGTAGGCTCTGAGTTAAAGAGACCCGCATTTGTGGAGGACAAATCTGTTGTACCTTTTGAAATAACCAAAGAAGGAGATGTCCAACTAAAAGCAAGAGTGGAGGGAAAACCGCATCCTGAGGTAGAATGGGACAAGGACGATGTTCCTCTGCAAGAGAGCGAGCGTATAATAATCACCTCAAAGGACGACATGCACATGTTGCTAATTAAAAGACCAACAATAGATGACAAGGGAACTTACAAACTTACTGCTACTAATGAAGCTGGAGTTGGAACTCGCGCTTTCAATGTTGAGATTGCAGGTAGCTCAGCTATTTCTCTGTTGCTGTTTTTTTAAAGGTGTATCTGTTTTCCACTTCATAAATTCTTGTTAAATCGTTTGGTGCTTGGGGTAAAGCTTTGTAGTGTTTTCGTCTTTGATAAACTAAGTTAAATCTGGGCTTACATGTGTATTTAATGGTGTAAATCCTGTAAACTTGACATTAAGAGAACCATTCTAGGTTAAATTGTAAACGGTTTCAACTAACAACCTTTATAGAGATTGAGTAAATAAATGGGCTAACCACTCTAACATAAAGTAACTGCATTTTTGTTCCGTTGAAGCATCATTTTTTTTTAACTTAAACTGCGTACCGTAGGTGCGAAGAAAGCCAGCTTGGTGCCTGAGATCATTAAACCACTTGAAGACGTAGAGGTCCTCCAAAGACAGCCCATTATTTTGGAATGTCATGTCGCTGGTGCAACTGATGCCCAAGTTAGGTGGTTTCATGACGACGATCTTATTGCAGACAGCGAACGGATATCAACCTCATTTGACGGCAGGGTTTGCATCCTGTCCATTGAAGTCTCAACACTGGATGATGAAGGAGACTACATTTGTCAAGTGGAGAATGATCAAGGTATTGTATCGACCGCTTCAGAGGTTTTAGTTGAGGAGGGAATGGCATTGCCAGTGATCAAAGAAAAGATGCGCAATGTGAACTTGAAAGAAGGCGAGAATGCTTGTTTTGATGTCCGTGTAGTCGGAAATCCTGAACCAGTTGTAGAATGGTTCAAGGATGGTACACAGTTGGAAGATGAGGATCGAGTCATGATCATAGATGATGTTGATGACAACGAGCCGGAGTTGTTCTCCCTGGTAATTGAAAAGTGCTTGCCTTCCGATGCTGGCGAATACGAATGTTTGGCCATGAATGAGGCTGGAAAAGCCTCCTGCGCTGCACATTTGATGGTGACTCCCATATCTGACTCGGATGTTGCTGAAATTCCCTTGGAATTTGCAGAAGGCGATGATGTGTTATTGAAGGCTTTGATGAGTGCCGACAGCCCTGAAGTTAATTGGCTGAGAGATGATGAACCTATTAAGCAGAGCAGTCATTATGAGATTGACGCCAAGGGAGGCGTACACACCCTGACGATTAAGGATGCATCTCCGGAAGATTCGGGTGTTTACAAGTGTGAGACTCCTGATGATAGCACAAGCACAAGTACATTCAATGTCACCATAAAGGGTAACCATTACATAGCACTTGCACATTTGTACTCTGCATCGGCTGATGCTCCATATGCTAAGTCGAATGGACTAACCGTATGTTGTGGCTCAATTTATCCTAGGTTTAAATTTCATTTTTCTTTGTCTCAGTCATTATAATACTTTGTCTACCCCCAAACAAGAAAAATATAATTAAAGCAAAGGATACAATCGAACCACAGCACACGTATCGGCATTTATTTGTGTCTTTTTTGAAACATGTTGGAGTTAAGCATATGGAGCACTCTTTCATTACAAGGTCTACTGTTTCACTTGTAGGCTACTCTCGAGTAGGCTATAATTGAAATATTTAGGTTAAGCGGTTTTTTTAATAACTGAAATTCAGAAGTTGTGATAATATTTAAGTTTTAATCAATTTCACGTCCACTACATGTTCACTTTATATTTTCCATCCACATTCAACATGGTAAAGTTTTTTCCAGTAGTGACGTCTTTTGTCCTTATTTTGGGCAACTGAATTACTTAACAGCGTGCCACTTCCTGGGAGGGTGCTAAGATTTCTGAAATCGTGACCAGCCCTTGCGGAGCTACTTGTAGGTCGCCTGTTTTCATTTGCAACTAATAATCTCTAATTGTTCATATTTATTGCCCAAACGATTTCAGAAATCTAAGTGCCACCTGGTGCTCAGCCTCTCGAGATTTTTGTTAAATAATGAACTGGTTTGCTTTACGAAATTTCTGTTCATCACATTTAACTCTTTTTTGTCTTACGTGTGATTTTCGTTTTGTTTTAAGGCAAAGATTCTGTAGATGGTGTTAGACCTGAGGTGATTGCAGAAGCCACGCCCGTGGAAGTCACTGAAGGAGACGTTGCCAAGCTTAGCTGTAAAGTGTCAGGGAATCCAAGGCCAATAGTAACGTGGCTCCAAGATGGCGAGCCAGTGGAAACAGATAACCGTGTCGTCAGTGAGATCGATGGTAATGTTAACTCACTTTGCTTTAGAAGTACTGTATTGGATGATGAGGGAGAATATCAGTGCAAAGCACAGAATGATTGTGGTTCTTCAGTGTGTACCTTGGAACTTCTTATCAACGAGATTGATGTCAGTGAACCTCAAGCCAAACCAGAGTTCCTTGAGAAGATGGTAGATTTAGATGTCTTTGAAGGAGATTCCCCAACCTTCAGCGTTAGAGTTAAAGGTAACCCGCAACCAGAAGTGGAGTGGCTTTCTTCAGTTAAAGAAATCACTACTGGTGGTCGATTTATAGTGGAATCAACGGACGACAGTCACTCTTTCACAATTAATGACTGTGAGTTAAAGGACAAAGGCAGGTATAAATGCGTTGCATCTAATGTCGAGGGAAAGGCTGTTTGTTCCGCGTCATTAACTGTCAAGGAGAGGTTGATTGCACCCGAGTTTCAAGTACCTGCTTGTGATGTGCAATTAGAGATAGACGAAGGAAGTGACGATACGCTTCAAGCGGAGGTTATAGGGAAGCCAAAACCATCCGTTAAATGGTACAAAGATGACAAACCCATCAGTCGAACAAGTAGCAAATATAAGACTGGGGTGCAAGGAAACAAACACGAGTTGGTCATCTTTGGGGCAAAACCTGACGATTCTGGAACCTACCAGTGTAAAGCTACCAGTCCTGCTGGGATTGCAACCAGGAATTTTAACGTTAATATCAAGGGTAAGCTATGAATATTTTCACCAATTAACGCCCTTACGATTCAAGGACAGGGACTGCAGCGAAAAGGTTGCTAAAATGTGAATTGGCGTTTTTTCAAATTATTTGAACAGACTTATTTTAAGTGTAGGGGAATTCTTGTGGAGTTGAATTCCTCAGATCCATATACAAGTTCAGAGAGAGAAAGAAATTCCATCGTCCCTCTTTTACGCAGGCTACTTTTTTACGTCATCCACAAAGCGTGAAATTGGGCATTTTCACGTCGTAGTTGTGCAGTGACGGCAAAGAAATGTACAAAAAATTGTGTTGCACGTGCAAAGTTGTTGTTTTGCTTATTAAGGCTATTTCAAAAGTATTCGTTTTGACTTTCTTCTTGCCGTCGCCGTCAAAACGAAAACTATACGATCGAATTCAGTGTCACGGATGGTTGTATAGAGGCCTGTACAAATGGGTGGCTTTAAATGATTTTTGAAAAACCACTGCACTTCCAAGCAGAGCTGTTGGTTGCAGTCACAGTTTACGGATTTCAAAAAATTGTACAGAGCACTTATGAACCCAGCAGTCGAACGAGCAACCAAATTAAAAACGGGAAATAGAACTATTATCGTAACGATATTTCAGTTATCGTGATACTGTTGCAATTGCCAAAAACCGTTATGGTTAGACTTATTTATAAACGCCATCTTATATTTATTGTAGGAGAGGATGGAGGAGGAAAAGAAGCTGAAACGAAACCCACCGAGGAACTAGTAGTTGTACTAACTAACATCCCAGTGAGCTCAACTCCATTCGGAGAAATACAGCTTAAGTTGCCAGTGGAGGAAGATGAATCAAAAGAGGAACCAAAAGGCAAACCGGCGTTTGATGAGGTTCAGGTATTGAATTATCTTGAGTAAACATGTTACTTCAATGTTGTACATCCTGAAGTATATATACTAGCATGTATAACACTTAAAACCTAGAGTACCTTAAAAATTTTTATTTCTTCTAGACAATACAACTGTTTAGGTAAAATTTACGTGATATTGCATAATATTTCACAATTAATTAATGAGGCTGAATTTGATGTAGAGAATTATGGATATCGAGGAGAATGTTATCTATAAGTGGAGAGCTTCTTCCAGATAAGCACAACCCTTCACATCATAAGAAAGACTGTAACAAGCTTACCTCCTCATAGACTTTCTCCAAAACGTTGGCCTATTTCGTGGCACGGTTTCAGGATATAAACTGAGTACCCCTCTGTGTACTTTTTCTTTTCTTCCGTTCGGTGTTGGTCAGAAATTCAGCTTTTCCGTCATCGGATAGCCGTGAACGCCATTGGTTTAGTTCACTATGGCTAGGCAGCCTCGTTTCCAGGCAAATATACCATCAACCAAACTCTTTTCCAAGAACATATACCATCGCATCTTCCAAATCTGGTCAACGCCGACTGGAAGAATTTGCCAGGGGATTTGAGCCAATCAGAAACAGCGAAATCTTTTGAATGAATAATATACTTAATTGTAATGCATGTATTTTAGGTTCTGTTTCCTGGACAGAGAGACGCGCCCTTGATTCCGGACACCATATCAGCACTGGAGTACGAACCTGTTGAGCTGACACTTCCAGTTGCTGCCGAGGCTGTGTTGCCCGATTTTGTTGATGTTCCTCAAGATGTGAAGGTTACCGAAGGTGACAAAGCAGTCCTTAGAGTCAGGGTTATTGGGCAGCCAACGCCTGATATTGAATGGTATGTTGACGATGAACCAATCCGCCCAAATGATCGGATATCCGTGCAGGCAGAGGGAGATCAACACGAGCTTGTTATACCTAAAGCAGAGCTTGAGGACGAAGGAATCTACAAGTGTGTGGCTAAAAATGACATCGGGAAAGCCATCTGTGAAGTGGAGTTGCTGGTTGATGGTACGGTTTTGTGCGATAAGTAGAGTAGCTCCTCTTGATATTAGTTGAAATGAGTTAAGCGAATTATTTTCGTAGTTATATTTGTAATAGTCTCATGTAGATTCATAAGGCACCACACACCTCCGACAAGTTTGGATGAGTTTTATTTACCTTTTATTCTGTTTTTTTTTTCTCTCTTTCCTTTAAAACACCATCGTCGTGTTTTATAAGTTTCGATCTCTGACATCCGAAACTGCTCGGTTTCAACGGAATCGTAATGATCTTGCAATGTCAGGAAATTTTAATAAAAATCAAGGTATGGAGATAATGAAAATTAGGAGAACTTATCGAAAGTCCTGAAAAATTCAGACGTTGAGTGAAAAGTATACAATACAAGTACTGTTTAAAAAGTCACGGTAGTTTATCTAACTATTATTAACTTGTATATTTCCAGAAACAGGTCAAACTTTCAGCATACATGCTTTAAACCTCATCCATTTCCATTCTGGAAACCTGTGTACAGCCGTCCCCTCCCCTACATTCTGGTACTTTAGTGCCAAATATGCACATTGCTAACATATTCATTGTAGATGAAACGAGAGGATTATATTCAACTTTCGTTTTATTCAAGACTTTCAATAGTAAGAGAACAACTGGACTTAGAATTCTTTAGAAATAGCACTATCATTTACTTGGAGCTAAATCGCGTTTTGTTATAAGAGAATAACTATATTTAAATTCCAGAAATCAAAGAAACAAAAGAAGGAGCTGGTGGTCTTCAAATTACGAAAGAGCTTGAGGACGTGGAAGTTGACGAAGGAGAGCCAGCTACTCTGGAGATCTGGTTTGTGAGTGATGCTCCTACTACTGTATCTTGGTTCAAGGACATGAAGCCTGTGGAGGATGGGCGGAGAGTTAAGATCATTACAGATGAAAACAGCAGTAAGGTGGTGATCAAGAAAACTGGTGTCAAAGATGAAGGGCTGTATCGGTGTACACTGCAAAGTGCTGATCAAGAACTGAGTTCCTCTGCTGAGTTGATAGTTGAAGGTATGTGCGTTACATTTGTCTCAAATACAATCAACACTCTCTTCACCCTTGAAGTCCCAAGAGTAGCCAACATCAATTTTTTCCTTGCAATGTATATTGACAATCAATAGAAGAGGTTATGAGAATGGATGAAATGATTATGAAAGAGAAAATACTTTGACCAGATTCTCAACTAATTCTTCAAGGAAATTTATTGAGATCAGTGTTGAAAATTTGTATGTGAATATTGGGGCTTAAAAGTTTAACGGATACTGAAGTAAGGTGGATATCTTGAGTTGGTCCGTCCCGTTCTTCAGTTATTTTCCTCGACATTATAAAGTAGACACCTTTCAAAAGGGACACTCAGTGCCGCCCCTATGGTTATTCGGCCTCGAGAGTGATAATTATACTGTAACAGATGCTTCTTACTGTTCGTATTTCAGTTTAAGCAGTTTAAAAACATCGTTGCAAAAAGGGCGCAGAAATAAAGATTGGCGAATGCTGTGTTTGGAATTTTTAATACAACTGTTAAATTTCTTTGTCATTTTTTTACAGAACCATCAGATGACGAGAAAGTAATGTAAGAAACCCCTGCTTTGTTTTTCTTTGATTTTGTGTTATCCTCTTGACCTAACTCCTAGACGCTTGTTTTGTTCTTTCATTTTGTAAAGAGTCACAAAGTCCACGATGTTTTTGACTGAGATGTCTTGTCTTTAAACAGAATCAAAAGACCAGTGCTGGTTCAGAAGTTTGATGACCACGAAATCACAGAGGGAGATAAACTTGAGCTCCAAATCAAATACATCGGCTCTAAACCAGTAACCGTGACCTGGTACAGAGATGATGAAGTGATAGTGGCTGATGAGCGCCGTAAGATGCTCTCTGATGATGATATCCATCTGCTCCGAGTGGACCCAGTAGAGATAGATGATGAGGCTATATACAAGTGCATTGTGAAGAATCAAGCTGGACAGGACCAGTGCGAAGCGGAGATTTTAGTCGAAGGTAACATGCATTTGGTAGGCTTTTGTCACTACATCCCTAGGGGCTGTGCTTAAACTAAGAAATATTCCAAATATTGCCTTCTATGATGAAGTGAAAAAATATTTATATTACCTGGTACTTACTTGAAGGTGAGTTATTGATCATTTCGTACTGAGCTCTTACACGCGACTTAAATGTACTTTTTCAGATAAAGTTGAAGAGGAAGATGTTGATGCAGGTGTCACCGGTAATGTCAATTTCTAAACTGTGTCTTGATTCTGATTCTAACAATAGTCTACGTAGATGGATTACTACAGATTAACCACGCAAAATCTCATTCGGAGTCCATTTACTGTGGGTTTTGTCGTCTACGGTTTCTTTCTTTCCTTCTTTTTTTTTTTTAATTTGGAAGTAAGGTAAGGGGGTTATTTCAGTGATTGTATGCCTTCAGAGTTTTGTCACTTCGTCTTTGACCCTTCTGTACCTTAAACGAAATGTGTGATGAGGATTGTGATGCTAATTGCTTATTTTCCTTTTTTAGTAGATCAAAAACCCTATTTTATCAAGCCACTGCCTGAAGAAGTTGAAGTTCTCGAGGGAGACACCACTCGCCTTGAATGCCACATCGCACGAGCATCAAAGGTGTTGTGGCTCAAAGACGACGAACCTTTGGTGGAAGGTGATCGAGTTGCAATTGAAAATGATGGTGATGTCTACACAGCTGTTATCTCTCCCACGGAACTTGATGATGAAGCTGAATACAAGTGTGTGGCACAGAATGAGTTCGGTGAAGTGTCCTGCAAAGCGGAATTGATTGTTGAAGAGGGTGTCACTATGCCTCTTATTAAGGAGCCCTTGAAGAACGTGAATGCAAATGTGGGGGACATTGTCAAGTTTGATGTGCGCATCGCCGGAAATCCTGAACCGATGGTGGAGTGGTTTAAGGATGGAAAACATCTGGAAGATGAAGGCCGCTTTGTCATCATTGATGATGTTGACGATAATGACAAGGAATTATTTTCCTTAGTTATCGAGGGTTGTCAGATGGAAGACTCGGGTAGTTACAAAGTTGTGGCCATGAGTGAAGCTGGAACTGCTAACAGCGAATGTGATTTGGTAGTTACTCGTTCCACTGTCCCACCTGAATTTAAAGATGAAATCGAAGAGGTATGCTGAGTTGCTTTTTGCTGACAAAATCACCTTCCTCGTTCCTCTGTATTTGTAATTTGAATGCCAACATAGCTGGTGCACACTACAAAATTCACATAAAAAAGCTTCTTATAGCGACACTAAATTTCTGTTTATTTCCATCTTGTAAGTCTTTCAACGGGATACACTCAGGAGGCAATTAATTGTGCTCCCAAGGGTGTTCTGGTTGGGGAAGGTTATGCACTTTTCAGTCAAATGGTTACAGTAGTTTTGAGTGTAAAACTCAAGTTTCTTTTGTTCCAAACAAACTCTTTACCAACAAAAGGACCATTGCAATTAACAGTTGGTCGTTGAGGAATCCTGATCAAACTTTGCCCGTAGTTGTAACCGGCTTTTAAATCATTAACAACTTGAAGGTGAATTTAATTTTTCCTTGAGCAGTTAATAAGATTATGACTTCCATACATGCTACTTATTGGTAATTATGAACCGACTGTAATAAAACGAAGGTAGTGAAGTTCAACAAAAAGTGATGTTCGATCACCTTTGTTTTGTCTCAACAAAATGATGACCCACGTCCCACGTCTTTCTTCATGAGAAAAAATTTATAATTCTTTGCAGCTCTGGGGGGTGTTTTTTCACTGAGTGATCATTAATGTCATTTGGAGTATATATTTTTGTTATTATTAGGTACCATTAGAAGGTTCACAAGGAGATAATGTGACAATGGTTGTACATACTGGCCGCCTGCCCGCGCCATCCATTGCTTGGTTTAAAGATGAGGAACCCATTGTGTCAGACTCGCATCTAGAAATCACACAAGAACCTGATCTCTGTCAGCTGTTAGTTAATCACGTGACACCAGCCGACTCGGGCACTTACAAGTGTGTTGCATCTAGTGTTATGGGAACCATTACAAAGAAATTCCTTCTTAACATTGAAGGTGAGTTTGTCACTTTTGCGAGCTTATTAGTTGAATTATGCCCTCACGCGTGCTGTGAAATCTTGACTTGGGTTGAGTGATACTTGTATTTGTTTTGTTTGTACACAAAAAAAATGCTTTAACAGCTGCGGATGTAACGTTAGTTTTGCTTTTCTTTGTTGCTACTCTTTGTGACTTTGTAGATAACCAAAAAAGAAAAATCGTGCACCAATTTGCTGGCGATTAGAGGTAAAACCAAGCCAATCGTGATTTTTTCGCGCGCGTTGGTTATTTACTTTTGTTTTCGTTTGACAGCACGTGGAAACTGTCTCAATTAAGCGGTGATATCATTTTAGTAAACAGTGTAAATCACATAAATACTAATGCTCTACGCATACTGTAGAGCAGATATAACTTAGATGTTTTCCAGAAAGAACTTGGAAGCTCTCAGAATCTTAGGGCCAGTTATTTAAACGTAGCTTAGGCAGTGTTTAACAAAATCGCGTTTAAGCCATTTTCAGTTTGCTCAAGTGTTTTATCTAAACACCATTTATTGCGAAAAGGTTTATGAAAGCATAGATAGTAGACCAGAAAAGAATTTATCTTCTTAAAATAACCCACTAAGGAAGAGACCTGGAGGTCCCAAGATTTGTTAAACCGTGGCTAAAATTAGACTTCGTTTAAATATCCAACGCTTAGTGTTTCTTGTGTTGTAGTTTGAATATCTCTGCTATTTTCTGTAACCTAGGTTCAGAGATTAGGGAAGAACAGCCCATAACTGTGTCAGAGATGGATGACTTACAGGCTTCATTGCCCATTGAGGTAAAACCAGTGCAGGATCTGTCTGCACCTGTCTTCACAAAGAAGATCGAAGATGTTGTTATTGATGCTGGTCAGGAAGCCCGTTTTGATGCCAGAATTCATGCTGTTCCGGAACCCAAGGTTGAATGGTATCGAGGCTCGGTAAAGATCGAAGACGAAGGTCGGTTTGTCCACATAGATGCGCTTAAGGAAGACTTGTTCTCTCTTATTATAGAGAGTGTCGAACCAGGTGATTCAGGGACCTTCAAGTGTATTGCAACCAACGAAGTTGGGGAATCGACTTGTGACGCACAGTTAACTGTAAAAGGACCAGAATCTTCCATAGCTGGTGATAAGGGAGAAAGTCCTCAAATTACGCAGCCTTTGAAAGACGTTGAGGTAACGGAAGGAGAAAGTGCAACACTCGAGTGCAAAGTGTCAGGAAAACCATATCCAAGTGTAGCTTGGTATAAAGATGGCACACGTGTGAATGATGTGGAAAGATACAAAACAAGATTTGATGGGGAGCTAGCCACGTTAAAAATCGCAACCACAGAACTGGAAGATGAGGGCGAGTTTAAATGCGTTGTTGAAAATGCCTTTGGTTCAGCTTCTTGTTTGTCAGAACTTCTAGTCAATGAGGCTAATGCAAAGCCTTTGTTTGAAGAAAAAATGAAGCCTGTCACTGTCAACGAAGGAGATCCAGCAACATTTACTGTGAAGGTGACTGGTAACCCCCCTCCTGTTATTGACTGGTATCAGGGCAAGGAGCAGCTGGAGGATAAAGGGCGTATTGAAATGGTCGACAGTGAAGAAACCAGTATTTACTCACTTACTATTAAAGACACTCTTTTAGAGGATGCTGGTACTTACAAATGCGTAGCCAAGAACGAAGAGGGGGAGGCTTCCAGCAAAGCTGCTTTGGCTGTGAAAGAGATCATCTCTGAGCCTGAATTTGAAACTGAGAAAGGTCAAAGTCGTGAGGGGGCTACCCCAATTAAGGTCCGAGAAGGAGATGTCGTGAGTCTCAGTGCCGTTGTGAAGGGAAAGCCAGCACCTGCCATTGAATGGTACAAAGATGACGCGAAACTGCGGGAAACAAGCCGTTTGAAGATGGATGCCAAAGATGGTGAACTTTCTCTGATAATACTAGAGGCAAAGCCTGACGACTCTGGAGTTTATAAATGTGAAGCCAAAAGCAAAGGTGGTAAAGCCGAAAAAACATTTAACGTCAACGTTCAAGGTACTGTTTCCAGTGAACACCCGTGTTATGGTTGTTAAATTCAAATTAACCTTTTAATGATTTTATTATTTTAATTCTCCTAACTTTGCCTCATTGGTGTCCAAACAAACGAAAACTTAACGCCTCAAAGTTGATAAATCATTAGAACCCACGATGATAGTTTGCTTTGATAATCATAATGGTATTGTATAAAAAGGTAGTATATACATATAGGGCCAACAGATGTTTAGTTAGAAGAAAAGCTTCTTACGTATCGTATCGTTTTTCTGTTTATTGTAGCCGAAAAACCCGACGGTTCGGCACCATTGTTTACAGAGTTACTCCAGCCTGAAGAGGTGGTACAAGGATCTCCAGCTAAACTCCAGTGTCGAGTTACCGGTGTGCCGGAGCCGACCATTGAGTGGTTTGTAGATGATGAGCCTGTGAAAGAAGAAAAGAGAATAAAGATACGGTTTGATGGCGAGTTGTGCACTTTAAAGTTTCTGTCAACGGAACTTGAAGATGAAGGCTCTTACAAGTGCGTGGCTAAGAACGAGTTTGGTTCAGCCTCGTGCGTTTCTGAACTTCTTGTAAACGAACCAAAAATGAAGCCAGAGTTCGTGGAGAAGATGAAACCTGCTAATGTGGCCGAGGGAGAGGCCGCCCGCTTTGATGTTCAAGTTGACGGCAATCCGCTGCCAATGGTTGAATGGTTTCGAGGTAAAGACAAACTTGAAGATGAAGGACGTTATGTGATGGATGATGCCGAAGAAGAGGGAAGGCATACGTTGATTATTGAAGACGCAGTTCCTGAAGACGCAGGTACGTACAAGTGTGTCGCATCCAATGAGGAAGGGCAGGCAACCACCAAGGCTGCTCTTGCTGTGAAGGAGAAGATGATCGTACCTGAGTTCATAGATGACCAACAAGAAGCGTCAATAAATGTGGCTAGTGGAGATGACGTAGGTCTAAGCGTATGCGTTACAGGGAAACCCTTACCCTCAGTGGAATGGTACAAGGATGACCAGAAGATGCGGAAGACAAGCAAACTGAAGATCAATCAGAAAGATGATAAGGTTTCACTAATTATTTTGAACGTCACGCCTGATGATTCTGGCACCTACAAATGTGTAGCTTCTAGCAAAGCTGGGACAGCGACTCGTTCATTTGATGTTAATGTGGCAGGTAAGATGAACCCTAAACACTTTTATCAGTGCTTTACCTATTTCACTGTAGTCAGTGCACACGCCCATGTAAGTAATTACTTTGTATAGGCATCATAATGTGTCTAAGGTCAGTTTGGAGTATGGGAAGAAGTGTTTACCTGAATAAACTGCTACTTTGTAAAGCCTTTGAAGTTGTATAGGCATCATAATGTGTCTAAGGTCAGTTTGGAGTATGGAAAGAAGTGTTTACCTGAATACACTGCTGCTTTGTAAAGTCTTTGAAGTTACCGTCCCTTATAGCACAGTTTTCTTTCTTGCTATTCAGCCACGAGGCCGGAAGGCAAAGCACCGGAGGTTATCAAGCCTGCAAACAGCGCTGAAGTCGAAGAAGGTAAACCAGCAAGGATAGAGTGTCAGATTGCTGGGAAACCCAAGCCTAATGTGGAATGGTTTAAAGACAGCGAAAAGGTCAAAGAGAGCAATCGCGTCAGGCCTGAAGTCAGCGATGACACTTTCTCGTTGAACTTTAAAGAAACTAAGCTTGAAGATGAAGGAGACTACAAATGTGTTGCTCGGAATGAGTTCGGTAGTGTGTCAAGCCAGGCTGAGCTTCTTGTCAACGGGGCACTTACTAAGCCCGAATTTGAAGAAAAGATGAAGAACTTGAACGTTCAGGAGGGGAAAGAGGCCAGGTTTGACGTGCTAGTTACTGGTGTTCCACCGCCAGAAGTCGACTGGCTCAAAGGAGATGACAAGGTTGTCGGCGATCGGTTTGTCTTGATTGATGATGAGGGCGACGATGGGCGTTTCTCTTTGATTATCAAGGACGTACAGCCGGAGGATTCTGGAAAGTATGAATGTGTCGCGTTCAGTGAAGTGGGAGAAGTGTCATGCAAGGCTAACCTAGCTGTGGAGGAAACTCTTGTAGCTCCCGAGTTCACTGAAGAACAGGAGAGTGCGCCAATTGTTGCTGAGGAAGGAAGTGATGTTAATTTGAATGTAGAGTTGAAGAAAGGACAACCAGAACCTCAAATTGAGTGGTTTAAGAATGACAAAACAGTGAAGAGTGACGACCATCTTGTATTAGCTGATAAAGGAGACCTGCATTCGCTGACAATTTCCTCAGTTGTCCCTGATGATTCTGGTGTTTACAAGGTTAAAGCTATTAGCAAAGCTGGCTCTCTGGAAAGGACGTTTGATGTGCAGGTTGCAGGTAATGTACCATACCACAGCACCTAACTTGTTGCTGCTGGTGAAATAAACCTAAATGTTTCCAACCGTGGAGTGACTAATTTCAGAGCTCGAACGTTTTGGTTCATTCATTCATTGGTTGTTTTTTTAATAATAATGTTCTGATATTACGTTGACACTCGTAACAAAGCTAAATTGTAATGCTGGTTGTTTAAGATCTAACAAGACCAAGGAAAGTATATTTTAATTGCGTTCATTTAAATGTTAACACTAAAGGATTCCATCTGCAGACTCAAGAAGTTGAGGCGTGACTTTTCTTCGCCGTCGCAGCTTTCAGGTTCCTGCTTCAGACCCTTAAAGTTTAGTGTTGTTTATAATATTTTTGTTGGGTATTTTGACGTTTTACCTTGCAGCAAAGCAACCTGAGGGTTCCGCCCCACAGTTCACAGAAACTTTACAGCCATTGGAGGTGAAGGAGGGAACTGCCTCAAAGCTTCAGTGCACGGTGGAAGCAGAACCGCAGGCGACGCTTGAATGGCTTAAAGATGGAGTGAAAGTAAAGGAAAGCAGAAGGGTGAAAATAGAAAGTGATGGAAAAACGGTTTGTTTGTCTTTTAAGGAGACCAGGGGTGATGATACTGCTGAGTACAAATGTGTAGCCACTAATCGTTTTGGGTCTGCCTCTTGTGTGGCGCGTCTGACAGTGAAAGTCTTGTCTAAACCCGACTTCAAGGACAAGATGAAAGGAGTCGAAGTAGTGGAAGGTGACTCCGCAGTGTTTAACGTTCAGGTTTCTGGTTATCCTGAACCTAGTGTTGAGTGGTTTAGAGGTACAACAAAGCTGACGAATGACGACCGATATGCGATCGAAGAACATAAAGAAGAGACCAGCTTCAGTCTTACAATCAACGATGTTAAACGTGAAGATACAGGCATGTATAAGTGCGTTGCTTCGAATGAAGTTGGGAAGAACACATGCCGAGCGGACCTGAGTGTGAAGGAGAGGCTATATTCCCCTGAATTCTCCGAAGAGCCCACGGACGCCCCTATTACAGTGACAGAAGGCGACGAAGTGAACCTCGATGCAACTGTCAAAGGAAAACCGAAACCAGACGTGAGGTGGTACAAAGACGACAAAATCCTTCGTGAAAGTAGCAGACTGGACATTAAGGCTCGAGGAGAGAAATACTCTGTTGTGTTCCTTGGTATCAAAGCTGAAGACTCTGGCGTATACAAGTGTGAAGCGAAGAGCAAGATGGGTACAGCGACCAGGACGTTTGATGTCCGTGTTGCAGGTATCATTTACAAAGATCTATAATGAGTACCTAATCACACATAAATAGAAACGTTTTATTGAGGGCCCCCGGTTGATAGGAGCCAAGTGCAGACAGGGTCACTCATGCAGACTTGATTTTACTGTGGGTACCAGAGTATGCTGGCAATGCTGTGGTACTTCTGTTTTTAGATGATATATTAATAAGCAAGATTTGGTTATTTCAATTTTCAGTTCTGGTTATACTTTTCCAATCCTCTAAACGTAAGCAGACAATTTTTAGATTGTTAATTTGCTTTTTTCTATGCTAACGCATTCAGCACAACCTTTATAAGGAAATGTACGATAACTTTTAAATGAAATATTTAGGCGCGAGACTTGCAAAGGGAGTCTCGCGAAAACGCGGGAGTGGTAAGCTGTTATTGTTTTAATATGCTTTTTTTTTTTTTTTTGCAGCGAAAAAACCATCAGGAACGGCTCCAGAATTTACGACACTTTTAGAAAACTTGACTGTGGTTGAAGGTGAGCCTGCGACGCTGCAATGTGAGATTAAAGGAGAACCAACACCAGTGGTTGAATGGTTTAAGGATGATGAGCAGGTTGCGGAAACTAATCGCGTTAAGATGGAGTTTGACGGCAAGCTTTCGTCCTTAACATTTGAGCCAAGCAAACTTGATGATGAGGGTGACTACAAGTGTGTTGCGCGCAATGAGTTGGGTAGTGCCTCCAGTAAAGCTGAACTTCTTGTAAACGAGGCTGATACAAAACCAGTATTCACAGAGAAACTTGAAAATGTCGTTGTTAAAACTGGGGAAGAAGTCCGGTTTGAAGTTCGGGTGACTGGATCGCCTCCACCAGAAGTTGATTGGTTTAAAGGAGAAAATAACCTTGAAGATGACAGTCGCATCCTTATGGTTGACAACGTTGAAGAGGACCTGTTCTCGCTGATTATCGAAGATGCACAGCCAAGTGATAGTGGTGAGTACGAGTGTGTAGCGTTCAATGAACTTGGCGAGGTTTCTTGTAAGGCAAACCTGGTGGTTGAAGAAACGATTATAGCACCACAGTTTGGAAGTGAGGTACAAAGTGCAGCTCCTGTTTTCCTAGAAGAACCAATTGTTGCACCTGAATTTACTGAAAAAAGTGAAAGCGAACCCATTGTCATTGACGAAGGAGGAGAAGTTACTTTCAGTGTGGATGTCAAAGGACAGCCGAAACCAGATGTGCAATGGTTCAGGGATGATGAAGAAGTCAGGCCTAGTGAGCATGTGGCCATCAGCGAGGTTGACGACAAACACGCCTTGTTAATCAAGGATGCTACTCCTAAAGATTCGGGTACTTACAAGTGCAGGGCTAGCAGCGTAGGTGGTGTGGCTGAAAGAACCTTTGACCTGCAAGTAGCAGGTAAACATTATGTGAAGTGTCATTTGAATCTTATTTATAGAATTTTACGTACTCTAAAAGTGAATGGCGAAAGTCTTAGAAAATGACCAATTCGACAATTTTGAAGAATTAGCAAAATGTTCTATATAGGTTGAATGAAAACAACTGAACTGCCTTAAAGTTATTAGTCAATCACTTTCATTTTAATGGCCTCACTTACAATAAACATATTGGCCATTTGGAGCATGCATGTGAGACTGGTTCGTTGTGCCGAATTGCACTATGGGACTTTGGGGGGGGGGGGGCGCTTTCTCTCTTTTCATTGGCTATTACGAATTTGAGCAGGAAACTGGGTCAAAGTTCGTCCCCCTAAATTGTTTCTCAGTGCAATCCGATGCAATAACGACTCATTCTCACGGGTAATCTAAAAGTGGCTGAATTTTGACGTGGTTCCTTAGGAAAAAGAGCATGTTCACATTAATATCATTAGAAGTTACTGCTCTGCTACAGTGTCCAGGCACAAACGTGAGCTTGAACCTCGGTTGTCACAGAGGCTCCAGTAGCTCATTGGTTAGTGCATCCGGTCTGGAAATCTGAGGGCCACGAGTTTGTATCGCAATAGGAGCTCGTAATTGTTTGCTCAGCTTTCTCATCACTCTTCCCTCTAAATTTGAAATTGGTCAAGGCGAAATTAGAGCTGATTGCTGTTGCTGTTGTTTTTGTCCTAACAGCTAAAAAACCAGCAGGGACTGCACCAATGTTCACCGAACCTCTTTCACCAGTAGAGGTGAAGGAAGGCAATGATGCTAAGCTACAATGTACTGTTGCAGCCGACCCCGAACCTAATGTTGAGTGGTTCAAGAATGGAGTGCGTGTTAAAGAAAATCGACGAATTGAATTGGACAGTGATGGAGGAGCCATTTCTTTAACGATCAAAGAAACAAGGACGGGTGATCAAGGAGAATACAAGTGTGTTGCGACTAATGACTCAGGTTCGGAGTCCTGTGTTGGAAGCTTAACAGTCCGCGCTATCACCAAGCCAGACTTCAAAGAGAAACTCAAGGCAGTTGAAGTCATTGAAGGGGACACAGCACGATTTGATACTCGAGTGCTTGGGTACCCTGTGCCCGATGTTGAGTGGTTTAGAGGAACAACCAAGCTGAAAAATGATGAGAGAATTGAAATAACGGAGAACAAAGATGAAAACAGCTATTCCCTTGTAATTGCTGATGTTAAGCTTGAAGAGGGTGGAATGTACAAATGTGTGGCTTCTAATGAAGCAGGTGAGTGAAAAGATTTTTTGAGCAGCAAATTGGGAGTTGTAATGTCAGAAAGGCGGAACAAATCACAATGAACAGGTGTGATTATAAAATGTAGAATGGGAATACTGCAAAATTTTTAAAAGCGTTTTGTTAACGGAACGAGGAGGGTGTAAAATTAGCTACTCTTTAGGATCTTACGGTGTGGTGTTAACAGTTCAGTTGAAAATTTTTAGCAACACATGTAATTAATTTATACTTCACGAACGAATCTGTTCGAACCTGCCAACTGCATTGTTTTTCTATGTGATTGTGCTGTTGAATTCTTAATTGTTAGCGATGAGAGGCAATTGCGATAACACGCTATGCCAAAATAATATGGGCTGAAGAGTCTTCATGATAGTAATTAACTCTTTTGCATCAGGTAAAAACACATGCCGAGCAGATCTCAAGGTCAAGGAGAAGCTGTTTGCTCCTGAATTCTCTGAAGAGCAGTTGGACACGCCCATTACAGTGACAGTAGGCGACGAAGTGAATCTTGATGCTACAGTCAAAGGGAAACCAAAACCTGATGTTAGATGGTATAAAGACGACAAAATCCTTCGTGAAAGCAGCAGACTGGACATCAAGGCTCGAGGAGATAAATATTCTGTTGTGATTCTTGGTATCAAAGCTGAAGACTCTGGCGTGTACAAATGTGAAGCGAAGAGCAAGATGGGCACTGTGACCAGGACGTTTGATGTCAAAGTAGCCGGTATGTAATAAATACTGCTATCGTTTTGGCAGTTTTTAATAAGCAAGCTTTGTTTTTTTGCTTTGGTCACCGATGCTGTAATTGAAGATGGGTTACTATTATATTTCAATATGGACTTTTGAGAGCATATTGGAAGATCAGCTTTACATAGTATATTTGCTGGCTGGTTGTGGGCAATAGGCGTAATGACTGAGTTGGGTCCAGAAAACCAGAAAGGAACAAATCACCTTTGTCATAAGCTTAAGCAAACAGCCGACATCTCACGACATCACCACTGGTTTATGTCTCAAGAGCGAGCGCAGAAATATCATACTGATGACGTATTCTGATTGGTCGTCTCGCGTAGGAGATTCCCTTCTTCCAATCACAAGCACTTGCCAGATCTGGATAGTGCCACGAGTAGAAACCATTTCGCTTTGGTTGGGCTTTTATAGACTCGTTTTTGTTTTTGTTTCTTGAACAACGCATTTGTCACCTTTCAAGAGCCTGCCGAAGGCGTTTAATGTTAATGTTGTTTATTTATTTGCTAGATAAAAAGCCAACTGGAACGGCACCTGAGTTTACCCATCCGTTAGAGTCATTAGAAGTCTCCGAGGGAATGGCAGTTAAACTTTCATGCTCCGTGAAAGGAACACCCGAACCAACCATCCAGTGGCTGAAAGATAACAAGCCCCTGAAAACTAACAAGCGAGTCAAGGATAGCTTTGACGGCGAAGTCGCCTCTTTGGCATTTACTGAGATCGACCTTGATGACGAAGGAGATTACAAGTGCGTCGCGCAAAACGAGTTGGGATCAGCGTCTTGTACCGCCGAGCTTCTTGTTAACGAGACCGCTAGTAAACCAGAGTTTATTGAAACGATGAAGGACATTCAAGTCGCTGTTGATGATGAGGGACGATTTGATGTGCGCGTGTCGGGTTTTCCTAACCCATCAATTCAGTGGTTCAAGGGAGCAGAGAAGATCGAGGACGAAGGGAAGTTTATGTTAATTGACGATGAAGAAGAAGATCTCTTTTCTCTTGTTATTGACCAAGTTACACCTGACGATGTTGGTACATATTCGTGCAAAGCTAACAATGAGGCAGGGGAAGCCAGTTGTAAAGCCGAGCTGCAACTTCAAGACCAGATGGCAGCTCCAGAATTTGGCGATGAAGAAGAAAGCGGCCCAATAACAGCTCAAGAAGGTGGCGATGTGACATTGAACGCTACTGTTAAAGGGAAGCCAGTCCCAGATGTTGAATGGTATAAGGATGAGAAGATACTGAGGAAAACTAGCCGCTTTGATATGAAATCACGAGGGGATAAATTTTCGCTGGTTATCCTGAATGTGACGCCTGATGATTCTGGTTTGTACAAGTGTGTGGCTCGCAGCAAGGCTGGAAGTGTTTCGAGAACATTTCAAGTGAATGTACAAGGTACCTTTGGTAGTTATTGCGACGATATTAAAATTCCCTTCCCCTAGTTGTCGCCTGCAATCCTAATCTCCAGGTTGCCAGTACGCATGCTTGGCACTTATGTAGCTAGCAATCGTTTGGACTTTTACTAAGAATGAATGAAATGAATAGAACGCAATATGATCACTTTATGGTCTTCCAACACGTCAAACTTACGCAAAGCACTAGCGTTAGGGCAAGAGCATTTTGACCTTTGACCAGAAGCCTGAAACCCGCCGGAACTCCCTAACTTTTGGTTATTACTAGTAGGTATATTGTAGGATGATAAGTACTTCAAAGGTTTCAAGGTGCTATGATCCCGCTGTTTGCTATCTTTTTAAAAATCTAAAACGTATCTTCCCATCGATTGAATTCTAAAAACATTTGACTACTTTTGTTGTTTAAGACTACATCTAGACAGTGAGACGGTGTCCTGTCTTCTGTTGCTAGGATGGCAATGCGGGGCTTGGAAGGACGGGGCTACCTTGTAGCTAATTCATCTAAAGAAAACGAGCCACCTGATTAACGCAGTTCTCTTTGAATCTTAGGTAAAAAAGCAAAGAAACCAAAAGGGAAAGCACCTGAATTCACGCAATCTTTGAAAGTAACCGAAGTCGAGGAAGGGAGTCCTGTCAAATTAAAATGCCGCATGACTGGCTCCCCGGAGCCCACGGCAGAATGGTTCAAAAACGGAGCTCCGATCGTACTGGGCCGTCGAATAAAAGCTGATGTTATCGGTGACATGTGTCAATTGTCATTTACGGAAACACTGGCAGACGATCGGGGGGAATACAAATGCGTTGCTAGGAACGATGTTGGATCGGCATCGACCGAATGCGAGCTTATTGTAATAAAACCTATCTCATCACCCGAGTTCATAGTGAAACTTAAAACTGTTAATGTGAATGAAGGCGAGACAGCTCAGTTTGATGTGAAAGCAACTGGACATCCAGAGCCCAAGATCGAGTGGCTTCGTGGTTCTCAAGCTATCGATAACGAAGGACGTTGTACGTTGAAACGTGGCGAAGAAGACGGTCAGCACTCTTTAATTATCGACGATACAACGACGGAGGACGCTGGTACTTATAAGTGCGTTGCATCTAACACTGCGGGAAAGGCAACGTGTCGAGGTGAACTAAACGTCAGCGAGAAACTAACAGCTCCAGAGTTCGTTGGGGACCTAGACGAAGCTCCAATAACTTTTAACGAGGGCGATGAAGTGTCGTTAACTGTTACTATTCGCGGAAAACCATCCCCTGAAGTACAATGGTACAAGGATGAACTTAATGTGTCTAAGTCATCAAATGTGAACACGCTTGTAAAAGGAGATCAATACACACTTACAATTTATAGCGCTAAGCCGTCTGACTCAGGAGTCTACAAGTGTGTTGCCAAGAGTAAAATGGGAACAGCTACACGGACTTTTACCATTCATATTGAAGGTGAGTTCGTTGCTAATTATAGAGTAAAGGGTGTGGCCTAATGGGTCCCTTCTGCGGGTATCGTGGTACAAATTATTTAGCAAAATAGAAAGAAAAGCGCTTAAGAATAGAACTCGCTAAATGACATTATGTTTAGGTTCTTTACTTGTGGTGATAGTGGAGAAGAACCTGGAAAGTAGATAACGAAGTGATCGTTTGTGCAGTTAGATATAAGGGAGCCTTAGCAATGACGACGGCGACGGCAGCGAAAACTTCAAAAACGCAATAGGTTTGATTAGCAAAACAACATCTCTGCACGTGCAGCACACTTTTTTGTGCATTTCTTTGCCGTCACTGCTCGACTACGGCGTGAAAATCCCTAATTTCACGTTTTATGGAGGACGTAAACAAGCGACAACGAATTTTTCTTTCTCTTTTAAAACTTGAGTGTGATCCCCAAGAAATCAACTTCAGGGAAATTCGCCTACGTATGAAATTTCCAGCAATTTGGAATAAGCGCGAAAAAGTTTGAAAAAACGCGAATTCATTTTAAAAGTGACGTTTTCGCTGCCGTCGCCGTCGTCGATTCTAAAACTCCCTATAAGCAAGCACGACGGCAACGGCGACGAACACTTCCCTTAAAATTGTACTTTCGCTGTTTTAAACTTCAAAGCTCTTGTTCCATCTCGTTCAATTTGTCAAATGTTAACGACTTTTTCTGGACTATAGTTCTAAAGGACTGTATCTTAGTTTAGGAAAAAGAAGAATATGGGCGTTGTCTTGTGTTCACGTTCTCCTTGAAACGTGATAACCGTGATAAGTCTCTCGTAGTCTCGCAACGACAGCAAGGAAATCTACAGTTGTGTACAAAAATCGTGATACACGTGCAAAGTTTCTGTTTTGTAAATAGAGCACATTACTTGTTTCTGACTTTTTCGTAGCTGTCGCCGGTTTTGGGACAGTGAGGGGGGGAACAGAAGAATTTAAAATATATGTTCTGTTGTATCTGTTTACTATTTATTAGCCAAGAAACCTAAAGGAACAGCACCTGAGTTCTTCAAAGCTCTTAAGAAGATAGAAGTAGTTGAGGGAAGTACCGCTAAACTGGAATGTTGGGTCCACGGAAAACCGGAACCGGAAATAGAATGGTTCAAAGATGATGTAGCTGTTAAAACAAGCAAACGGGTGAAAACTTATTTTGACTCCGAAGTTTGTAAACTAACAATTGCTGACACTGTTACTGATGATGAAGGAGAATATAAATGCGTGGCGACCAATGAGCATGGCAGTGCCTCTTGCTCTGCTGAGCTCTTAGTGAACGAAGCTATTGTCATGCCTGAATTTAAAGAGAAAATGAAGCACATTACTGTTACTGAGGGTTACACAGCCAGGTTTGATGTTCACGTGATCGGCAATCCTAAACCTGTAACTGAGTGGTCAAAAGGCGGGAAACCTATAAGAGAAGGAGGAAGGTTTAAGATAGTACAATCGGATGATAGTGACTTATTTTCCTTACTTATTGAGAATGTGTCAATGGACGACTTTGGTAGTTATAAATGCGTAGCATCTAATGAGGCTGGTAGAATGCAGTGTTCTGCGCGATTGGATGTTAAAGAAAGAGAGATGGTACCTGAGTTTTCTGACGAGTATGGCGATGCGCCGATTGAAGTCAGCGAAGGTGATGAACTTAAGATTAATGTAACGGTCCAAGGGAAACCAAGACCTGATGTTGAATGGTTCAAAGATGACAAACCTTTGAAAAGAACTAGTCGCATGAGTTTATCAACTCGCGGAAATAAATTCGGTGTGACTATTTTCTCTGTTGCCCCTGAAGATTCAGGAGTGTACAAGTGTGTTGCTAAGAATACGGCTGGTACAACAACGAAAACCTTCCAGGTCAACATCGAAGGTAGGTCTTCTTTCTGTTAATTAAATCATTTTCCAGACGCTAAAGGAAAGCACCTATCGTTTCACTTCTTATATGGTTTGCTATTTCAGGTCAAGACTAGCTCATATACAGCCGCCACCTCCCCTCAAACAAAATCTTCCCGACATGTTTTTGAGGGGAGGCAGCGGCTGTTCACAGATTAGTTCGAGACGTGCTTGCAAATTTTGCTGCATTTTGTCATTATACAAAAGAACGATATTGATATTGATATTATTATTTTTCAATAAGTGACACGGGCAAAACTTAGAAAAAAAAATACATCCAAATGAAAGCTTAAAAGGTTAGGTTTCCACATCTGTCACCTTATTCACTAGAGGACAGTTTTTTGGTGCACATTTTCAGGGCGGTCGTTAAGGTCCCTCTCCGACAAACGAGACGCAAAACACAAGATCGTTGATTAGTGTGCAATCCTGTGGCACCTGGGATATACACTCGGGGTAGCTTGCGTCGCAATCAGTCTAAATCACTGATATCGAGTACTCTATCTGGGTCTCGAGTGACAATTTCGGCTGCAACGCAGGCTAATTTGGGGTAGTTGCGAAAGAGATCCCGCTTTCGATAGCTTCTGGATATCCAACTCAGCCATTTTGTTGAATGCTCTTCAGTTTTATGGGAGATCTTTGAATTGAAATACCCCAATATGAACACGTTTCCGAGGACCTTCTTGTACAATAACCAGGGCGAAATTTGAATTAGGTAATTAATGATTTTGCTGATATTTAGGCGTTTTGTTACAGGCAAGAAACCTGCACCAAAATTCATACAACCGTTACAAGACGCACAAGCTACCGTTGGCGCGATAGTTAAGCTGGAATGTCGTTTAAATGCAACGCCTAAACCTAACATTGAATGGACCAGAAATGGCCGTCCTGTCTTTGAAAGCCGGCGTGTACGGACAGAGGCGGAGGGTGAGCTCTACTCTCTTGTAATCTCTGATCTTAGACCTGAAGACAGCGGGGAATATCAATGCACAGCCAAGAACAAAATAGGAACTGCTTATTGTACAGCTAAGCTTACTGTGAGTGAGTCGACGAGTAAACCCGAGTTTAAAGAAACTATGAACGATCTGGAAGTCGTAGAAGGCGATGAAGCCGTGTTTGAAGTTGCAGTGATTGCTAAAACCGAGCCTGAAGTAGAATGGTATTTGAGAAAAATGAGGATAACGAGCGAAGAAAAATACACCATTAGTGAAGACCTTGACAGGCAGAGATATTCTTTGAAAGTTGTTGATTGCCAACGAGAAGACAGCGGGCAGTATAGATGCGTTGTCAAAAATAGCGCGGGCGACGTCAGTTGCTCAGCAGAATTGAAGGTTAATGACAGAACTGTTGCGCCGACGTTTGTTCAAGGAAGCGAGGAACAGCTTTTTGAGGTGTGGGAAGGGGCACCAGTCAAGCTTGTTGTGCAAGCGAAGGGAAAGCCTACGCCGCAAGTTGAGTGGTTCAGGGATAATCGTCTTGCAAGACGAGTGAAGCGAGTTGAGCTACAAACGGAAGGTGACAAGAGCATTTTGTTAATCCCTAAAGCAGTGCCAGGTGATTCAGGGAATTACCGCGTTGAAGCCACAAATTCTGCTGGCACCGCTGTGAAGCCATTTACCGTCAAGGTCAATGGTAAGTGCATTCTTTGATCTGTTAGTAGACAATGAAGACTGGATTCCACTGTAGAGTTATGGTAATGTGCAGTATAGGTGAGAGCGTCCATTATTTGTAATCGCCATCTTTGATGTGGAAAGTTCGCAGGGCATAGGTGACGAGCGTCCAAAATTTTTTGCATTTGCACTTTTTGTGCGTCGCCATTCTTTTCAACTGTGGAATTCATTTCGAAACCATTATTTTTAATTTCAAAACGAGGCTTGGTGGTGAAATTTGCTTGTGTGACGTAAACATGCATAAGGGCTATTGTTGTTTCGCATGTATAATAAAGCGCCACGAAGCAGATGTGCCCCATGCTTGTGAGATTGTTCAGAAACTTAAGTATCTGGTGTTACATTGATCGATGGAATGTTGTAGCTTACCTTTTCCTGTAAAGACGTTTAATGGAATAATAATCCCTGCTATTCAATTTTGCTAGCATCCGTTCAACATTCGCCTCCTTGTCAATTCGTATCACGAATCGTGTAACCCGTCTAAGCTCAGTAAAGTAGACCAACTTGGGTCAGCTGAACACATCGTAGCATCGCCAATTGTTTTAAGTTACGTTGTTGATCGTGATGTCCTGTTTAATTTTCAGCACAAAAGCTTGTACTAAGACGTGAACCAATCCCACCAGGAGCCGAAAAACCAGAGTTTATTCAGAGGCTGCAGGATATTGAGATCGTTGAAGGAAGTGCTGCTAGATTTGATGTTCGAGTCAAAGGTACAGTACTTTTTTTCTCAAGTTTTGTTTGTAACTTGTAACTATCAAAAGATTTAGTGTAGATGAGGTTGTTTGTAACTGTATGAATGGAGTCGGTTGACGCTAATTAAAAAAAAAAGTAAAGTGAACCCTTGCCGTGGTGGAGACTTTCCCCTGTCTAAGTCAATTTTGTTTGTCACTTTCACTCCAAAGAGAGTCCCCGCAAAATCCAATTGTGAAGAAAGTCCAATTTTGGTTTTTTAATATGGTGAAAACCAAAGATTTAAAAATAAGTCCAACGTTTAAGTCTTCCAAAATGGGTTTGGTTTGAGTATTAAGGTTCGCATCGGCAGATTAGCAAGTTAGTATGAAAAGTAAACACGACAGTAGAGTACTATAGTTTTCATTGTTAGACTCAGGCCAGGAAAAAAGCTAACTTGGCCTTGGTAGAATTGTAGGTTTTTCGAAGGTTGGACCATGCACGTTGGCCTCAACAAAGGCAAACGAGCGAATCTTTTGTACTCATGAGGTTCGAAAAATCGGGATTTTACTTAAGTAAGGGGTTCAAATGTGTTTTGTGCTGGCAATGAGGGTGATGTTTGCTCCAATAGGAAATCCTGAGCCTGAAATTGATTGGTACAAAGATAACCGAGTAATCCGTGAAGGAGGGCGGTTACAATTCAAGTTTGAAGATGACGGTTTGTGCTCCTTGCTGATAAAAGAGGCTGAATCATCTGACAGAGGACGCTACAAATGCGTGGCCAGCAACCCTGCTGGAAAGGCTCAATGCAGCGCGGAGCTCTTCATAGAAAGTAAGTAGTAGTAGTAGTAGTAGTAGTAGCGCTTTGGCACTTGACTGTAAAGCTTTGAAGCGTATGGGGGTCGAATGTTTGCACCGCCGGGAACCCCCCGTGAGCGCCTTAGCCGCGCAGACTGGGAAATTTCCCGTACTGTTCAGAGGTTTAACGGTTGTGGTAGTTATGGGAGGTTTCCGTGCATGCTTTAACCCCTAAGAGCATCTGATTTCTCCTTAAAATAACACTAAACATATAGGTCATGAGATTAAAGGAATGGATCCCCATGTAAAGTAAGTTTTGGTTATTAAACAAATTATCCCCCACTTCTTCAAGCTACTGCTGTTGGCGGGCGGACCCGAACTTCGTCCTTGTATGTTTTATTCGTTAACTCAGAAATGTTCTAATCGCACTTAATTGTAGTGTAGTGTATTTCATTGTACTGTGAACAGCTGGCAATGAGTCCGCAAAGATCAGTGCCGAGAAATTGCATGCCTTTTAATGGGTATATCTCAAACGGTTTGATCGCTGGTGGTATATATTTTAGTTAAGCTACATGCCGAGATTGTCTTCGCCTTTTTGGATATAAGAATCACGAGAATTCAAGTGAACTGTTTTCAGCCATGTGACAATGCTCTACCTTTCCTTTAGAGCCTTTTTGGGAACCGACTTGAGTTTAGTATCAGGCCACCAAGTAATCGTGTCTCTTTTGTTTTGTTTCACAGCCCATGGCTTCGATTCTACAAGTGGGTCAGACATTGACAGGCGTCTTTCTCGGTGAGTCAAGCGATTGTTCGAATCGTGTTTGTGCTATTTTCTGTTCTTTCTGTAAATGGGTCAGGACCTGTTTCTTTTCAGGTGCATGGAATTTGGGAATGACGTTTGGACAGAACCAACGTGATGGTCCAACAACTTCCAACTGTGCGGAATGTTTATCTAGGCCCAGTAGTTTCACCTTATTTTAATCTGATTAATCGTCATCAACCGAAACATTTAACGTCATTGAACGCCGTCCATAAAGGTGTTCAAGCAGATCTTACGTGTTGCATCCGAGACTGTTGAATGACGGAGGACCAAATGAGACTTAAGCTAAACTGTAAAAACTGCATTTTTAGGGGTTAATATTCATAAGCGATATGGACACAAGGAACCATTGTCATAAATACTCATTATCGTTATCGTTTTCATAACCTTTGCCATTGCCATTTCCATTGCCTTTATGAAAATCATCATCATTATTATGATTATCATCATCATTATCATCATCATCATTATTATTTATTTTAGGGAGTCGACATTCGACATGCTCTCAGATGACACTGAAGAAGACGAAGTCGACGCTGAGTCATCCGGGCCCCTAAAGATCCCTCCAGACATCACATTAGTGTTACGCAATCGTGACGTGAAAGAGGGTGGCGTGACAAAGTTTGCTTGCCGTGTGATTAGCAAAACCCCTTTGACAGCGGAGTGGTACAAGGATGAACAGCTTGTTAGTAAATGGCCCCGCTTTACATGTGAGCGTGACGAAGATCTCTTTGCCCTTAACATCTCGGACGCTAAAAGGACAGACGCTGGACATATTCGGTTTGTTGCCAGAAACGAGTTCGGTCAAGTGGAAAGTAATGCTTACCTCAATGTTGAACGTAAGTTATGTCATAATTATTGTCTGAGCGCTCTTGAACGTTCTGCAGAAGGACGTTTATCCGCTGCGCCGCGTCAAAAATTAAATCACTTGTTTATTTTTCTCCGTTTTCCAAATGTTTGAACGTAGAAAATGGCGGCTTTGGTTTGAATGGTTACGCTGCAGGTGTCTCTTGCACTTTAAATTACTACCTTGTAGCTTCGGTTTAAATGGTTGCACTTAACGATTTCTATGCAGACTGTATTACTCTCCTCAGATTAGGTCGCGCTTTCCTTAAAGCGTGACTGGGAATTTAGGAGTCGCGCCCTTACCATACTGCCAGCTTAGAAGTTTGATCTACAAAGGCATTAATGAGATTAAGCCGTCTGTTTTTTCTACAATTGTAATCCTGGCATACGCAGTTTAGGTGTGAACGAGTTCGAAGTTTCTTCGTATGGAATGTGGACTAAAGACAGTTGCCGCTCTCCTGTGAACAAAGCCACCAACTCGAGGCTCGGGGTGACAAAGCACGCTGATGTGTATGAAACATCTTGAGGTTCAGCGATGAATAATTATTATTTTAATTTATTCCCCCAAACCTCGGAACCAAGCAAAAATTTTTTAAAATGTCGAAATTGGTCTACTCTCCACGCAAGCCGTGACCCTGTTTATTGAGTGCTCTCTGTAGCCGAATGCGGAAAAGATTCTGCGATGTAAATGATATCCTTGAGAAAAGTATATTTAAGCATTAGTCAAATATCGATTAGTTTGAAATCAGTTAGATTTTTTGTGCTTTCTCTAGCCGACATGGAGCCTGAATTTGAGGGGACCACCCCCAGATTTACTCAAAAACTGCAAGATGTAGACGTATTACCCGGTAAAGTAGCTCGTATGGAGTGCCGGGTGATTGGGGACCCTCATCCGGATGTCCGGTGGTACCGGGAGAATGAACCCCTATTGGAAGGTGGAAGGTACAAGTTTGTAGAGGAAGGAGACCTACAAGTGCTTGTAATCAGTGACGTAAGTGGAAGTGACGAAGGCGTGTACAAATGTGTGGCTAGAAACGTCGCCGGCAAAGCACACTCCTCAGCAGAATTGTTTGTCATGCGTAAGTAGCTTTATGAGTTGTTTTTGTAGAAAATGAATAACAGTCTCGGGTTTCTCTATGGCATTTTAGGTGGTCACGTGCAGGACTTTCGACTATCGTTCTCATATTTTTTAAATTTTGTTCCTATTTGTTTCTTATAGTAACGGATGAAGAAAGCGAGTCTGCTGGCGAGCAAGAACTGGAGAAAGAGAGGTATGTGTTGCCTAAAAGCGTTTGTGCCGTTAGTTTTGATTTGTTAACTTTCTTGATAAAACGAAGCCAAAAAATTGTAACTGCAGTTCGTTGACGAAAATACCAGTCAGTTCTCTTCCGGCGACGCTGGTATTTTCTTTAACAACATCGTAAATGATTTCGTTATTTAATTCTTAATCATGTAAGTATTTTATTTTATAGATTACTTTTTTATTTGCGTCACTCTCAGTTGTCAAGTTAACCGCAACAGCGTGAAGCTCAATTTACTGTGTAAACCTAGTGTTCATGCTTTGTTTGCGCGACGGAAATTCACTTGAGAGTAATTTTTTAAATTTCATTCAGGTTAAAAGCTTTCTGTTGTTTCTAGGGAAAAACCTGGGAAACCTCCTGCCATTATCGAAGAAGCCATTGCACCTATTGCTTCCACAGTGGAGAAATCAGCACCGCCTGAAATTGCGCCTAAAGCCAGGCCAGAGCCTCCGAAATCGAAAGAACGTCTCCGTGAACCAGAATTAATCCTCAAACTGCGAGACAAATCAGCAGTGGAAGGCAGCTCGGTTCGCTTAGCCTGCCGCGCTATGGGCACTCCTGAGCCTTCGTTCCAGTGGTTTAAGGACAATCAGCTAATCAGCGCTGGTGGACGGTTTGACATCAGCCAATCAGTGAGCGGATTTACGCTTGTAATAAAGGACTGTCGGGTCGAGGACTCGGACTGTCAGGGCCGAAAGTCACTGTAAATGGTGAGTATAAAATGGCTAAGTACCGCTAATACAAACCGCCTAAAAGGTTGCAGGAAGATGTCATCAGATCACGTTTGAGCATTCATTTCCGCGTTTTAAAGTTTGCGAAAATAAACACTTGTTAATGGTGAGTATTTATAACTGTATGAACAAACACCGTTTACATTTATCGCTAAACGCTTCGCTTATTGACCGAGATATCGTTGGTCGTCTGTCATTAAGGAAACAAAAACTGACCGCTTAATATCAGCCACCAATCATTATAGTTAAACCAAAATATCGTTGGTCGTCTGTCATAGGAAACAACCACTAATCAGCCACCAATCATTATAGTTAAACCAAAATCTACTCGAAGGTGTTTCGACGTGTCACTGCAATTCGAAGGAGACAGACGACAAATTGTGGTTTCAGGAAATATAAGTCGTAACTGTTCATCAATTGGTTTCCGCTCGATTGAAACCTATACCAATTGTAGATAGTGTTGTAGGAGAGGCGACCCGCAATGTGAGCTCTGAAAGGTACAATTATTGGAATTAGCGTTTATTTTGCACTACCCTCGTTATTTCTATAACTTCATGAGGTGTGGCTCGTCACATGTTCATGATTAAATGACAGTTGTGAGTTTAGATAGGAAAACCAGGGTATTTGTTTTGAAAACAACGGAAATGTAGGGATGATTCATTTTGTAACGGCTTTAGAGAATATCTCAATTTCAAGGTCTCGCATAAGCACCGACTCGTAAGCCTTATTTTGGAAACTCTTTTAAGGTAAAGGGTGGCCTTTTAAAAAAGTACTTCTGTTGTATTAAAGGTGAGACAAATGTCAGTGACCTATATTTTGTTCCGTCTTAGCACTTTCTAAACCAAGACAAGAAGTAGCCGGCCGTCCCGAGTTCAAGGAGAAGTTGGTGGACAAAAGTGTTACTGAAGGGGAAGAAGTAAAACTGTCGGTTAAAGTGACCGGAACTCCTAACCCAGAGGTAGAGTGGCAAAAAGATGATAAACCAATAAGAGAAGGCCGCCGAGTGAAGATTGACAAGGACAAAGATGGCGTCCATTTACTCCGTATTCCCAAGGCAGAGACCGCTGACCAGGGTGACTACACTTGCATTGCTAAGAACAAAGCCGGAAAAGTCACTTGCACAGCTAAGCTCAGTGTGGAAGGTAATGTAGCAGTTAAGATTCTTATTTAAGCTACATAACACATTGATGGAAAGTTGGTTTAAGCTTAGCTTTAAACTAGAGTTAATCATGAATTACAGATCCTCGTTCGTCACTTACGGAAACGAAATTGAGTCGAAAGGAATCCAGTTTCCCGGCCGAGATACCCCTGATGAATCGGCTAATCGGCAGTCGCCTCCAATAACTCGAAAATTTGTGGCTTTGCACCACAGGAACACCAAGATTAGGATGCGTTCTGACGTATGTGACAAGCTGGTCACTTTTCCTATAATTTTATCCCCAATAAAAACTTCTCTCAGTTGACTCTTGGAAGTACTAAAAATCGTTTTAAACTCCATGGAATCAAACATTTAAGAGGTTTGCTAAGAAGTTTGAGAACTGCTTGATAACTTTTCCGAAACTAGCAAAATAATGTAACACATCTTGGATACATTTAGACCTTAAAGATAGGCAGGATCTAAAAGCAAAGGATTTACATTGGTAGAGACAAACCGGAAGTAGGAAGAACCAGTGTGTGGAATGTATATGTATATTATGTTTTTTTTTTCAGCACCCAAGAAAGAGGTCAAAGAAGGAGTTATGTCACTGTAAGTTTTTTTTCAACTGTGTATATATGTCCAGTAAAACTGAGACAGAGATATCTTTCTTGTTTTCCAATCTTGCTCTTCAGGTTTTAGCTCCTCATTAAATAGACTTTTTATAGCATTGATTGACTCATGACTTCTCATTTTAGGCCCAAGATACCAGTCGAGGAAACGGTGACAGTTGTCACAGACATCCCAGTGTCACGTGCTCCTGACCTAGAGGATGGTGCACCTGCGACTCCACCCAAATTTGTTCGCACCATTCGTAACGCGGAAGTCATTGAGGGAAGTGCAGCCCGCTTTGAGGTCAAAATAGCAGGCAGCCCAGAACCGGAAGTACGGTGGTTTAAGGATGACAAACCTCTTAAGGAGAATCGGAGGCTTCGCTTTGACGAAGACAATGATGGAGCTTTTTCTTTGACTGTGAATGATGTTGATGCCGATGATGAAGGAATTTATAAATGTGAAGCCGCCAACGTCAAAGGAGAGATTTGGTGCACTGCTGAGCTCATCATGGAGCGTACGTTTTCTTTGGTTTTATTGATTGATTCATTTATTTTTGTCGTCGCGCCTGAAGTAAAATGTTTTATAGAGTAGAAATGTAGGTGAAGATTTTCGACGACGAACGCACTTGTACGCTTTCGTTCCATTTTCTACCCCAGAGAACAGTACAAGAAGGAACTTTTCCTATAGTTCGCTTCTGACTTATCAAATATCATCTATCAAATGGCAAATTCCGAGCTTAGTGAAGCACATTTGTTGCTGTACTACATGTTGGCTCCAAATTTATCATCTTTAAATAACAATGAAGTCTTGTCTTAAATGCTGAAAGAAAAACTCTTAACACTGTTATCATTACAGGGCTGGAATCAACAGAGGAGGAAAGCGAAGGAACTTCCGAAGACGAGATTCCTGCAAAGGAAGAAACATCTACAAGGTATGTAAACCGGACTTTCTATTTGAAAAGAAAGAACGATAATAATAAATAAATAACAAGTTAAATGCATTAAAGAAGTGCAAGTCTTGTAGTGGAGTATATCGCAGTCTTTTTGTTGCTGTTGTTTTCAAGAAGAAAGGTCCGAAATGTTTTGTAACTTTGCAGTAAGTTATTCACAACGTGAGAGGCCCGTTTTGAGAGAGAAAGTACCAGCTCATAGCGTTGGAATTTGACTGAAGTATCCTATACATACGAAGACTGGTTAACCGTTGATGTTTGCCTTTGAAAACATATGTCCAGACTCCAATAAAATGATAAATGAAAAATATGCCACTGGTTGTTCTCCTTTAGCCTGCGTGCAGACCTCAGCTATTTCCTTTGTTGTACAGGGGACGTCTGCACGCATGCTATTTTCCTTGGGTCTGCTGATTAGCAATTATAAAAAACTAATTGTTTATAACAAAAGTAGACGGAAGTGGCTTTAGAAATGTGTATTGTTAGAATTGAAAAAAATTATTTTTTAAAAATTTACTGGTTCTTTTTCAGAGAGCTGCCAAAACCGACGGAAAAGAAATCAGCGCCTCTACCAGCGCCGAAACCCAAACCAACTTCAAAATCAGGTCAGCTAATTAAATGATTGATCAATACTTGCTTTTATCTTTCCCTCTTGCAGCCATTAGACTAACTGACGCAGTTCCTGATGCAGCTTTTGACTTTGTGGACAAGTACCTTTAGCTTGTTTATTGAAAATGATAAGCCATTGTCCAGGCCATTTGTGGCAATTATATATGATTTTCAGTATTCAGACAAAGGTAGCTCCGTGTGTTTATTCTCTGCAATGTCATGGAGACAATTAGAATTAGAGAAAACATCATTGTCATAAAGAATTGCCGTCCAGTTATATATTTTAGTTGTTTTAACTTTCATTTTTTATCTTCTGGAGTCTTAAAATAATTATGCACGATCGTATTTTTAACCCCTACAGTACCAAAACCGGTTTTCCGTCTGGAGCTACAGGACAGACAGGTCAAAGAAAACGACAATCTGACACTTGACGTCAAGGTACCTCCTGAGTGCATGGCCCGGGTAACGTGGTATAAGGACGACCAGGAACTGAAGGAGGACCATCACATTGCCATCATAAGTGCAGGCGAAATGCACGCTGTCAATATCTTCAATGTGACAGTTAAAGATGAAGCGGTGTACCGCTGTGTTGCTGCTAACGCCGCAGGCTCAATTCATACCGACTGTGAAGTTCTTGTTGAAGGTAATCCAATTTGGTTTGTTGTTAATTTCGAAGTACAGTGTAAGGCTCTAGAATTTATTTTTACACCCAAGTGTTTCCTTTGCAACTAAATTCCAGTTTTGTACGTTTAACAGCCTTAGGCTCGACCCCTGTTTGGAGAACTCTGATTTTCCCAAGTAGCCCGTATCACTCATTAAAGAAAGATTAATCTCTTTTATTCACATGACTTAAAATTCACCATCGCATTTGTGTAACTCTGGGCAAATTCTTTACCTAATAGTACTAGCACTATGCGGAATGTTTGTCACATATGAATCTCGTGTGATAGCTTTTTGCTCCCGCGATTTCCCTTTAGCTCAGTGGTAGAACATTTGGAGTGGTAACCCGAAGGTCATAAGTTCGACGTCTGTCAAGTGAGGGACTGAAAATTGTTTTTTATTTTCTCTCTTTTCTCCTCCGCACAATGCCCGTGAAAAATAGGGAAGCAAAAATGTCTCGTTGAGTATCAATGTCTGAAGAAGGTTTATATAATGTGCTTTGTTTGATTCCACATTTACAGAAAAGGTCAAAGTTCCTCAAACGATCATGAACCAACGGTAGGTGCTTTTTGTTTTTTATTGTTGCTGTTGCAGTTTTTTATTGAGAGAGAGAATTACCAGTTATAGAAATTGTTAGAGCCCTTATTGAGCCACAGTTCGAGTATGCTCTCCAAGCCCCTGCCATGTCCATTCCGTTCTGTAACAGGGTCGCAAATTCATCTCTATCTCTCTGGAACAGGTCCAGAGTCTTAGAGGCACACCACCATAGTAAATTTAAGGGTCTACACTATCCCTTCGAGGGGTTGACACCAATACCATCGATTGTTGTCACTCACGTAAGCAGCAACTATGCTAATTTCTTGGGGAAAAAACCAAGAGGACTGTTTAGGTATACCAACATGACCGCCGTGCGGTCATGAGTAGACGATCTATAGCTGATTGATAACTTTATCTGAAGGCTAAGAAAGGCGTAACCTCATCAAGCTCGTTCTCTTATTCGTTGTATCATACAATTTATTGTAGCCGACTATCTCAAATGGCACCTGAATTTGTCCAAGAGTGCAGTGACTTGTGTGTCTTAAAGAACTCTACAGCACAGCTCGAAGTGGTTGCGACTGGAAGCCAGCCATTGCAGATACGCTGGTTTAAAGATAACGAGCCGATTAAGTACGGAAAACGCTTGAAAATGTCTTCCGATGGAGAGCACTGCACTCTTAAGATATCTGAGGTGCAACCTCAAGATCAGGGAATCTACAAGTGTGAGATTTCCAACAAAGCTGGGACACAGTCTTGCGAGGCCAAGATAACGGTGGAAGGTATGTATGTTTCTTTTTTTTTTTTTACCCTTTTAGTCACCTAAAGTGACCAACATCGATCTTCTCCTTACGATATCACTTGTTATTAAGCGTGAAGTTGATGAGAGGAAACGAAATGACCGCCAACGAATTTAAACCGCTGTAGTGTGAATACGTATGTTGGTGTGGAAATGTAGGAGCCAGAATCAAAGTTGAAGATTAGTTACATATCCGAAGATTAGAGCTAAGAGGAGTGAATGGTCTAGTCCTGGAACGCCAAGTTAAAATTATCGTAGCAGTTCAGTACGTGACTGTAGGAAAAACCCGTCTTAGTCATACTTGCTGTACCAAGACGTGTTCAACACCTTTCCTTTTGTTTTTGCTTACTTTAGAGGGTTCCTAGCTTAACAGTTTTTCCTGTAACTATCAAGTGTAACCCTCTGTAAATATAGTCTCCACTTCGCTCCACTCCACAGTGGATGCTAATTCGTAGTCATTGCAAATTTATCGCAAATTCGTTTGCCACAGGCAACGTTGTTACGGTTCAAACTCTCAACATAGTCACAGCAACCTTTTTTGTTTTAGAATCGGAGTCCGTCGCAGAAAGCCCAGTGGGGGCTTCCCCGGGATTACCCCTGACCAAACGCTCAGTGGTGTCAAAAAGTGGCTCAAAGCCCACCATTGTCACTCCGTTGGAAAACGTAGAAATCAATCATGGAGACAATATCGTCCTTCAGGTAAAAGAATTGTGTAATGTACTTTCATTGAAACAGATGCAAATGGTTCTCAGTTTGCTTATTCCGTTGCCCCCCCTCCCCCCCTTGATCAACGTCAAGTAAGAAACTTTTTTGCCTCGTGTTGTAAATTATTGCTTCCAACAATATCCGCTTTTTCATTAACTCGCTTGGTCAGCCCAAATAGTAAATTTTTAGTCTAGTTGATCTGCCTTCCTTTTAGTGTATTTGTACGACGAAATCGTGTGAGCACACCTTTCAGAATGCTGCAGGATTTTTTTCTTTTGGTTGAATTAGAGCTATTTTTATATTTATGCTAACAAATTAGACATAAGTTTGAGGAAAGGTTCTCAAAGTCCACATGAAATATACCGCTCATACGCCAAGTCCGTGTTTTTGTTGCAGGTGATTTCCGGTCCAGAGCCCATCGATAACATTGAGTGGTTTAAAGACAACGACCTGATCCGATCACTGCCCCGATTCAGCCAGTCTTCAGATGGATGTACCCATACGCTAGACATCCGTGCCATCGACTATGAAGATGAAGGAATTTACAAATGCGTTCTGCTTAATAACTGGGGTATCGCGTCCTGCTCGGCTGAGGTTCTAGTAGAAGGTAATATCCTTAGCTAGATATTTTTTATTTATTGCTTGGAACCTTAACTAATTAATTAATTATTTATTTGCTACTCTTGTTACTTTAGAGTCAATGTCAGAGTCTTCATCACAGGATGATGAGCAACTAGAGAAAATGAATGCCCGGATGGAACGCCGACGATCACGTGACAGCGTGTGCTCTCCTGAATTCCAACAAGAGCTGCGGAACCATGAAGTGACCGAGGGAGATACAGTATATTTGACTATCAAAGTAACAGGAATACCGGAACCGGAAGTCACGTGGTACAAGAATGGCGAGCAACTGAAAGAGGACACAAGAGTGAAGTTTATCACGGAGACTGGGGCCTACTCGCTGCTTATAAATATTGCAGCCGTTGAGGACGAGGGCGAGTATCGTTGCGTGGCGTCAAATATGGGTGGCTCTGTGGCATGTCAGTCAAGGCTAACTGTTAAAGGTGAAACATAAGTGTCTAACTCTGTCTCCCAATTGCAAAATGATAATTTTTATAAAATTTTGATATTTTGTTCCAACACCACGTTTTCGATCAAACCCGTGGTAGAGTGACGGCGGCTCTCGCGTTTTCCTGGGGTTAATTAAATAAAACTTTTACAGGTTTAATTTACAATTGAGCCTTTGTTGTAGAGTCTGAAAACAATAGCTACTCTTGTAAGGTACACTTGTAAAAGTTTTATTAAATTGACCCCCTGCCTAAATGACGTTGGTTCACGCGCACGCGCTACTTTGTTTTGAGAAAATCTCGTGTTTGCAGTCGTCCTTTTCTTTGAATTTAAAGGTTCCTGGTGTGTTCACTGTTGAGTGTTAAGCTTTTAGCTTTGAAATATCAGAACGATGTAGAATAGTGGAGCAAAATATTTGTCACCTGAAGGCTTTTCTTTGTTTAGTTTGAATGGACCGTTAACAAAATTATCATTTTGTTTGTTTGTTTGCGTTTCTTTAAATTTGTCCCGGTATATAATTTGTATTATTTTACCACAGAACTTAAATCCAAATCTGAAGGAGAACCTCCTTCATTTACTGCCCCGTTGAAAGATCGCTCTATCGAGGATGGAAGCGCCGCAAGGTTTGATGTGCGCGTGCTTGGACAACCAACTCCAAAAGTCTTCTGGTACAAAGATGGTGAAGAGATCACGGATGTACGATTTCCGCACATTAAAGTGTTAGAGGAAGAAAACCTTCACTCCATCTTGATAACTGAAGGAAAATTAAAGGACGCTGGAGAGTATAAGGTCACCGCCAGCAATGACTATGGAGATGTGTCTTCAAGTTCTCATCTGTTTGTTGAAGGTGCGTGAACGGTTATTTAAGCAAAACACCTGGTGGGAGTCAACTAAAGTAGGAGTAAAATAGTAGACAGCTTAATCAGTTTAATCAGTTTTTGAGGTCACGGACTTTCGTAAGGTTGCACCCGGACTAGAATTACTTGGGAACTACCACGCAATTCTTATCCGAACGCAAACTTGAACTTCAAAAGTGGCGTTCTGGCGTCGGGTACCTGACCTCAGCGGACGTAACGAAATGTGCAGTATATACACGGTAACTTTCGGTCGGCGTTTGTGACCTCATGAACGCCCGCTGCTTAAGCTGTCTACTTAAATTCTGTTTTGCTTAGGTTAATGTCTTGTTGGTGGCTTCAGACAGGTTTAAAGGCAGATTTCTGACTACTTTCCTGAAGCTTCATGTTGAATTCCGCGATGGTTTGACCTGCCAATCTGTTCCCCAGTGTCTAAATACCATCTTTAGCCCGTCAGGAACATTATATTGAAAGTAAGGTTTCTTTTTCTAGCAACGGATGAAAACGCGCTTGCTCCCAAAGAAAAACCGCCTCGAAAAAGCTCAGGCCTGTCTCGAGTTGAAGAAGTCCTCACACTCAAACTTTACACCGTCATTGAAGACTTCTACTCAGAGGAGACTGGAAACAAATTTCTCAAGAAGGGTGACAAAGTTGAAGTCCTTGACACAAGCCGTCCTGATTTCTGGTTGGTTAGACGCGTGTCACGTGGCTCAGAAATCGGATTTGTGCGACACACGTGTCTGAAGAAAGACAGTGAGGGGTAAATAGATTATAGTTTGGATGTTTAACTTTGAGTGGTTAAGTGGAGGTGGAAGGGAGGGTGACTTATTCCTTTTGATAAATTATTAATTTAAATTTGCGGAAGTTAGAGTGAAACGCGTTTTACTGACTATTCCCAATATCCCCCCTTCCCCAAGAATCAAGGAAAAATCCAAACATTTATTAAATTATCCACGATACTCACAATACTTTAAATCTACACAATCAAGTCTCAAACTGAAGTTACGGACGCTCAACACTTACCCGACATTTTGTTTTCAGTACCCAAGGGGTACTGAAAACAAAGGGTTAATGCAACAAAAGAAAGCGTTTACATCAGAAAGAGTCCAACTCCCACAGGACTGGTTTGCGAAACTAATATCGCGGCCGTTTTACTGTTTTGGTACACCAACATGGTGGACCTGACGTCATGTCAAAAGGCTCTATATGGTTACCTTTCCAGTTAATGCTGGTAGAGTAGAGGGTGCCCGCATTCCTTTGAACAAAGGCACCTACTCCAGGTTTTTGGTGAAAGTTGTCGTTATGAAATTTTCCACCCACGCCTCTGAATTCCCCGAATGCGGTAGAGGTCCATTGTATAATTCTCTTAATATTTGTCGTGATGAAGCTCTGCTATATGCTTTGTGTATAAAATGGTAATTCTCTTTGCATTTCAGGGAAGATGAAACTGCAGGAATACCCACACCCGTAAGTGATGTTATCCCGTTAAGCCCTTTAGATCATTATTTAAATTCTCATTTGGTGCCCCCTGTTTGTTAACCTAAAGAAGCATAACTCTAGTGGGAAGAAGCTGATGAATTTCATCTTGTGTGATCATGTCCTTAATTCTCATAGCCACACTGTTGTGTATTACAAGAAGTAAATTTGATGGTGATCAGTTTTAGGGCCTAAACGGAACGGTTAAGGATTTCGTTTTGAGCTGCCTTCCGTAAAACGTAAGAAACATACCGACCCTGAATTTCATTTTGTGAAATGTTGAATTAGCACCACCACGTGCAAATTATTAAACTGCCAGAAATAAAAGTACCGCTCATAGATGTACACTTGATTTAAATGGTTTTGTAGTACTAGAGACTGAAATCAGCAGACCCATCTTACAAAACTTGAGAAACCGATTATTACAGCAACATAAAGCAAGGCAGCTTTTTAATAAATTTGATTGGTATACTGGGAATCAAAATGTAAGCGTCAGTTGAACATGAGCGCTATCTTGTCTTAAGTTTTTAAGCACACATGGTAGAAATGCTTCGACTTTTTCTTTTCCATTTTCAAGTTTTCTTATTTTTTCTGTATCTGTTGATTAATCCACATGTTAATGTTGTTTTTGCAGGTTGAAAAGGAGAGGTTCGTTTGCATAACCAACTACAAAGCCAAGGCCCCTGGCGAAGTGTCTGTGAATGAAGGGGACTCATTAGAAATCCTTGATGACATCGGCTATGAAAGCTTCTTGGTTTGTGTTGTCACCTCTGGAGCTGTTGGCTTTTTACCAAGGGTCTTAATTATTAAGGCTCCAGATGAGGATGTCAAGAAGGCCCCAAAGTCTGCCAAGGGCAAAGAGAAGGAGGCTCTACATCACCGAGAGTAAGAACTTCATTTATTTTATTATTTGGGAGATTCACCCGGAATTAGCATAAGACAAAAAATAGATTTTTTTTGCTTGATTATTTCGTCGACAAGGAGTCGTCATCTCTCCTTGGGAAGCACAATAAACAGTTACCTTGCCTGCGATCATGCTCTCCCTATTTGTTATCTCACTGTCTGTCTCCTTAGAGAGGAAAAGAAAAAAAAGAAGAAAAAAAAAAAAAACGTCTGATCGCAGCTTAACAGTACACCTAGGAATAATACTCAGTAATAACAGATCGAGGGTTTCCTATTCATTTCGTTTTATTTTTATGCACTTGAGACTCATACTGAACTTACTTGTACGGCATTACAGATAGTATCACAGAAATGCGTCTCGGCACCATTTAGATTTTGTTAAACGGACCCTTCATAAACAGCTGAATGCTTAAAAGCTCCCAAACGTTTCTATCAGTGATATAGCGTTACATTTTCCAGACAACCGTTCGACTGATTATATTAACATTTCACTCATTATTCCTCTTTGTAGACGCGTGATTAGTGAGTTGGTCGAGTCTGAAAAGCAATACGTTAATGATCTCCGCACAGTTGTTGAGGTAAGTCCCGTATTTCTTGTCAATGCTGTTTGGTTAGAATGAAAATAGTGGTTAACTGATCATATCAATTAATAACTGATGACTAATAATAATGAAATAACTCATAACGACACAAATTTTGGGCCTCGGTTCTCGTAAGGAGGTGAAAGAAACCTAGGGTTTCGTTGAATTCCCCAAGGAATACATAACGTAGGTTAAAGACCCAGTAATGTTAATCGCCAAAAATACCATTTGAAGACGGTCTACAAGAAAGGAAACCCAATCGAGGGTTACCTTCGAGTGAGCGAATTTTCATGACGATAATTTGAGTTAGATACTTTAAAGCTACTTTTTTTGCCCAAAGGATCTTTTAAAGAGGTGAGTTTTCATACGATCTCATTGGAGACGGAAGTTTTAGTAAAACGTGGCGCATACAATTGGCGTCAAAACTGATGAGACATCAGAGAGTTTAAGCTTCACGTATACGGAAAACGGCAAACGTCAGATTCAAGTTAAGAATTTCTCAAAATAGAAAATAAACAGATAAAAACTGCTTAAAGCAATTCATATGGATAAAATATTGCGTGAAACTACTCATTTGTGTGTAGAAATAATGAACAGTAAACGACAAGTAAATGCGAAACCTGATCACGTGGTACAAAGTGGCGTTTTTCGTTCGACGCTAAGGTGAAGCTTAACCACTCTATTGTCTTCAAATGGTGTAACTTTGGAGAGCAATACAATCCCTCCCCCCACCCCGACTTGCATTCAAAGTTGCGGGGTTGATTGTTTTCGACAGGTAGCTCGAACAGTAGCGCAACATTGCATGCAGGGGGTGGGGGAGGGAAAGCTTAATTTTCCTTTTTTAATTTGGCAAATCGTCAGAAAGGTTGTTTGGGGCAAAGTGTCTCAACTAATTTTGTCGCCAATTTTACCACCACCGTGGTCCATTCTGGACTGCTGTCAAAAATTTCACGTTAACCTGTCTGCTTTGCCTCTTCCTAGTGCCACTTGGCTGAGCTTGAGGTAGATGACATCCCTGAAGAGGTTGTTACTCAAAAAGACGTGGTGTTCGCCAACGTAAAAGATATCTATGGCTTTCACACAAGGTGATGAGCTGTGTGATACAGTCGACTCTTAACGTACTCTTGATTTTCTTTGATATGCGTTACGGTGGTATTATTAAACTGTGTAGTTATAAATAACTGTTGGTCGTTTCATTTTTAATTGCAGACAATTCGTACATGAACTCGAAGCTTGCACAAAGAATCCTGATGACTTACCAAAAGTGATCTTGAGACACGTAAGTCGTGCTGTTCACCTGTCTATTCTTGTTAATGAGTTAAGAATTTCAAGTCATGCATTAAACACAACGCATTGTTTCATCACATATCAATCTCAGAGAAGAGAGTTACAGTGCGAGGTGCAGCGAGGTATTTTGGATGAGGTTCGAGGTAATTGATATTGTGATGAAACGTGCCGCCTTGTGCTTAATATAACGTCATATCTTCGTCTGTCTTTACTTTTCTTTTGAAAATAACGTCCATGAGAATGTGATATGGTTTTTGTAGAAACCCAAATTTGAGATGTACGTCAAGTTCCTTGAGAGTAGACCGCTGGCTAATGAAGCGCTGGAGAAGGAACAAGTGCGCGACTTTTGGGCGGTAAGTGGTTTATGTTGCAACTGTGGTTTCTGTGGTACTTTGCCGCATTAGCATCTGGTTTTGAAACCTTTCAAACAAAACTGAGTCGTATTTTTTTTTAACTTTTGTAAACAGGAGTTCAAAGAAGACACAAAAGACGAAAGGCACCTTTCTGAGTATCTAACGAAACCTGCCCGGCAACTGAGTGAATACGTTCTGTATCTGAAGGTGAGAGTCTACATGTCAGAACAATAATTACTTACTTTCCTTGTATGTTTGTTGATTGGTTTGTTTTTCACTACTTATTTGTCTTTTTTAAGGAGCTGCTCAAGTTTACGGTGCGGGCGAATTTGAAGCACTCAGACTTTGAGGTGAGAAAAGTCGCAGTGGAAAGAAATACAGCCAAACCTGTATTAAGTCGACCTGTATTAAGCAGTCATCCTCACAGTCACTATTAAGTCCCAATTTGACTTCAAAATGCTGTCAGACTTACGTATAATTTGAAATTCTTTGCAGGCTGCCCTCATATTTTTATCCAGCATCTCTCAACGAGCCAATGAAGCGATACAGAAGTCCCATATAGAAAACTACCACGTAAGTAATATGCTAAAAATTTGAAATGGGCTATTTTTACACTTGCTGTTGCTTGGGTCAAGAACATCTGGAAGAAGATTGTAGGCTGGGTGTCGTTAATTGCTCGGTGCGACCGAGAAAACAAAGAAACATATAGACTTACCGAAATGGTTAACTGGAACTAAATATCGATTTACTTACCTAAATGAATGGACAACTGATTAGCCTGAAGGCTGACTGGTTGGCTGAAGGACTGACTGACTGAACGAACAACGGGAATGACTGGCTAACTGTCGATTTTAACGAACGTGAAGTTGGCTAGTGAACCAACCGAGTGGATAATAAGCTGACTGACTGCCTCGCTGTCGGACTTACTCACCGATTGACAGAGAGACTAATTGTCCAACTGACTAAGTGTCGATTTGACCAGCTGACCCACCGTTAAATGAGATTCCCTCTAATCACAGTAAGCTGGAAGGTTCGGGTGGATCCGGGGATTTACATTTCGGGCATGCGCATTGTTTTGTGTGTATTTTTTTTTTTTTTTTGGCTCCTCGTTGCCCTACCTAAGACAAATTTTTTTGTTCCGCCGTCCCCCTTCTTGGTTGGCAGTTGGGATCATATGTTTTTTCAGGTAAGTCAAGGCTTTTCTCCTCTGAGTCCCAGGTTGTGCTGGACAGGAGCTGTTAATGTGAATGAACCAACCCTTCGGTCATCTTGCTTTGTCTCCCTTTGCCGTTAGTTGCGTGCTTATGGGCGACAGCTACTTTACATGTGTTCCTTTGCCTATCGACATTTGACAGAACAGAAAAAAACTGATTATGATTGGATAACGAAAGTGTTCATTGAAAGTTGTTTCTGTACTTTGACAGGGAGAAGTTCCACTTGCAGACCTTGGCAGACTTATTAGACAGGTAGGAATTGGATACACGGCAGGCAATCTAAAAAAACTGCTGAGATCTTTTTCAACAACATCAGCTTCGTTCTAACAACATAAATCAGCTTGCTGAAAGCAGAAAGAGCTTTCGGTCCTCATTCACTCCCTTCATCTCCTAAACGAAATTAAAGTAAATTTGTATCAAGCTTGCAAGACAGAACATCTATCTTTGAGATCAACAAAGTTTACTTTGCTTAAGTATTAGTGGGTCATTTTTATTAAACATCTGTGGCCATCACCCAAACGCTTAAACTCCTCTACTTAAACATTTTACATAATTTTTATATTAATATTTTACAGCTCGATCAAGATCTGGCGGAGGGCAGTGTTACTTCTGAAACAGCGTAATAAAAATACTCAACCCAGCTTCGTGAAGATCTCATTTAAACAGCAAAGTGAGAAAATAAGTGATAAACACCTAATGACAGTAATACTGACTAAAATGTAGTCATATTGGCTCTCAGTGAGTACGAATATTTGAAATATTAACTAAACACGCTTTTTTCATTTTTCTCTCGCCTAAATTGGAGAGATGAAAAATAAACCATTGTCTAAAAAGTATAAACAACGACTAATGTTAGGTATAGTTTAAACATTAAAGTCGAAGAGAGCATGTCAGAGATTTTGTTAAATTTCGTTAAATTTTAAATTAATTTAAAGTAAACGTAAAATCCTTGTTGAAAAGCTGTTTTGCACGTGCAAATTAATCTGAGACAAGGATGCCTATTGTCGGTTTTGTAAGAGTATCTGCATGTGAGCAAAACAACCAGTTTTCATAGCAAGTCATCTCAGACCGAGGCCGTTTTGTTGAAGGACGATAAACGCAAATCCAGGGTTAGTTAAAATAGCAAGTTAACCCAGTAGCAGTTAACCCAGTTTCAGAGCAAGTCGGGATTAAACAACTTGGTTCAAAATTTTGAAGGTTGAATCACATTGCCTAACACACTCTAGATCACATTGCCTAACACACTCTAGAGATACATTGCATGAAGTTCCCATGTTTCTTCTTTTTCACTTACTAATCACCGTCACAGTTTGTGTTCCGTTTACCTTACCTTTTGCGGTGACCGCTTTAATGCGCCCGATCAGTGTGGCTTGCTTCAGTATGGATAACAGATCGTGGTGGTCGATCGTTGAATGGGAAGAGCACCGAAGGAAATGTCGTACATAAAGTTTATGAATGCTTGTTTTGACGTTTTCAGGAAGTTGTATTGTTCTGGGAAGAGAAGGCTCGAGGTAAAGGAAAAGAGCGAGACCTGTTTCTCTTTGAAAAAGGAATCGTAAATACCAAGAGAAAAGAAGGAGGAAGGAAATTCATCTTTAAAAACATGCTCAAGGTAAGGAATCGGTTAACAAAGTAGATTAATGTGCTTCTTTTGCACTCGACATTTTTATTTTGGTTTTATTTTTTTTTTGTCATCTTTCTGATGTGCTTTCCGCAAAGTTTTGACCTTTTTATGGTTTCCATGCTATGCAAAATGTTTTAAGGTTTCATGACTCCCCTGAAATTTCAGGACTACGCATCCGAAAAATCTTGGTCTAGTTTGAGGTATCTTCTCCTGCTAGTAGTATTTGGTAATGTTGATTTATTCACTTTGAATTATCTGTGAAATGTTTTAAAATATCGTTTCTTTTCCACTGCTTTGCAGCTGACCAGTGGAAATGTCGGCCTGACAGAGCACGTTGAGGGTGAACCCCGCCATTTTATGGTTTGGGTCGGCACCTCCATAGCTAATGCTCTGGTGCTCCACACCTTTGAGGTGAGTAGTTTGATGAAATTCAACAGCGTAGAGTGCAAAGCGATTGAAGAAACATCGACTGAAACAGCAAAGTCGAGAACATTGATTAGTGGCTTTAATCTTGGTAATCTTGTATTTATAAACGTAACGCCGTGCTCAGTTTGATAGCCAGCAACACGAAATTTAAATTGTTTAGAAGGATTACATTTCCTACGGTGTAACAGAGACTACCCAATGGCCGTCATCACTTCCTTGTGAATGACACAACTCAAAGGAGAGACACCTTAGGGGGTGGGGGAGTGGAGTCATGGGAGCCAGTAAGGTAAAACAGGATGGGTATTAATTTCAATGGAGCGTAGTTCTTCAACCTTTTTGGGGAATCACCCCTATCCCCATGACATAGAGACTGGTGAAGTAAATCTCTACTTTGCTAGTGTTACGAGATGAATATCAACATTCACCACGTTCTTTAAAACTGGTGGAGAAAACAGCCCCATATCAGAAAGCGCCCAATCGTTCACGCACAGACGTGAACGTGGTGGCAACTTCCCATTTGACGTTTTTTTTGCAACCAAAATTTGAATTTGCCAGTTACAAATCTTTTCTTTAATTTCTTGCCGTTTTGGATTGTCATAACAACCCCTTTTATCTTTATAGACAAAGACAGAGTGGTCAAAGCAGTGCTGGGTACGAGACATCAAACGACTGCTCAATTTGAGTGGAGGTGAGTCACAGTTGACTGGTTCGTCACGTGACAGACTCAGGGTGATAAAGGGGCTGAATATCTGTTTTGGTATTGTTTTAAAACGTTATAAGAAAACTCTTTTGAACGTTTTTTTGTTGCACAAGCTAATGAACATATGACTTCTCTCTTTGATGAAATGTCGGTCAATACGGTTTATACCAACTGCTTCTAAAGGGACTTTTTAGCTCTAATCCGTTAATGGAAATGGCGCAATACGGTTTAACCTTTATGTGCGACAACCCCAAGGACATATTTTTTTGTCAAAGCACTATACTTTGATCCTCTCGTGTGATTGTTTGGCATGATGGTTTTTGCTATTTTTTGTTCATTCCTAAGCGACCAATTGAACATGGACTGAGCTCCTACGACTTCAAAATGAATAATAACACGTCCCGTTACCCAGATGGAGAAAATTAATATATATCTTTCATTGAGACATCGTATTTTTACTAACTAGTTTATCTGTTTGCATTACCTCTCTCTATAGCTCCTAGGGGCTAACGTAGGACTGCTTGTAATCTTCTTATACGCTGTCGTGTCAGACTTGCTCTTCTTTGTGTTTGCCAAGTGTTTGCCACAATCATTGATGACACTGATTAGTTTTGATTGAAGTACAATATATTGATTGCACATTGGTTAATTTTGATTGACCCATTATCGATTTTAATGTTGTTTTTACAGAGTCACAAATTACTACCATAGCACCGTCGCTTGTCTACGGAGAATTCTCGGTCCAGGTTCCCACCCGTTCACTCTCAGAAGGGAACTTGGTGACGACTGTTAAGGAGACTATCTCCAGTCCTTCATACTCTCGATTGATTGCTGAGGTTGAGAAGCAGTACGTGGCCATTACGCCCCCAGACTCCCCCGAGCCTCTTCCAGGCATGGTAAGTCAGGTGTAACGTTTAGCTTTATTCGGTAAAAAGCGTGGGTACTGTTAGTCAAAACCAACACCAAAGGCTCAAAATTACGAATTGTATTCACTTGTCACAAAAATGTCTTTAACATAATAAATTGGCTACAAAAAATCGCTATACAGCACGAACTGCTATAGACGCTGGTAAAGATGCTATAATATAGAACTATTAGGGGCGTAGCAAATCTCTTGCGGTGATTCCCGCTGTTAAGCAGTATCGGGTGGGTAATATATATGAAGTAGGTTAACTTCTTCATCCTCCCTCGGGATGCCGCAATGGGTGGCTGTAATCAGAGAATGTACAAACAAAATTTTTGACACCATAATGCATGCATGTTGTTTACGCCAATTGGTCAACCTTTCAATTTTTGCGATTTTGCGCAAACATAGGAAAATGGCAAAATTTGAAGGTGCGTGCCAACCTGGACATTAGTGATCAGCTTGACTGTAACTCAATATGGTGTAAAGTACATTTGTAACTTTTGTTAACCATTTTATTCAGAACATCCAACTGGGTGCCACCTATCGGTTGTCTGAGGAAACTTTAGAACGAGAAACCCACGAAACAGTAATGGGCCGCGGCGAAGAAGTTCGAGTTCTCCGTTCCGGTCGTGATCTTTACTTCGTACAGACTGTTAAAGATGGGGAGGCAAAGGAAGGCTGGGTTCCAGCGAGCTGGTTGCGCGAACGAGGGTTTGATGAGGAAATTCCTGGTGCAGAAGTCCAGGCGGAGCTTGAGGCTGGGGTAGAAGACGATATCGCTCAAGACCTAAGCTCTGAAGCATCTGAGCCGGAGCTGGCGCGGCTTAAGGAAACGGGGGAAGGTAATTCACAATATTATCTGATGCAATAGGAGGATAAGAATTCAAAATATCGTGGGATAGTTTTGTATAGTTTGTTTCTAGTCAAACAAAGCGAATGGGAGACCACTGCCCAAACAGCTAAAACTTCACTCCAGAGACTGATTATCCGCCTGACAGATGATACGCTTCAGACAGATAATACGTATTAATCTGAAAATGAAATGGTCTTTAGTTTGGATGGACAATCCGCCTGACTTTATCCATCTGTTTTTCCATCAATTTTGACGGATTTTGAAGATTAGTTATCCGTCTCAGACCGTCTCCAGTGTGAAAACGGCCGATGTTAATATCTGTTAATTTTTAACTTGAAAAGATGATCAGCACAAACTCAGCAGCATTATCTCACCAACACACTGACGTAAAGGTAGCAATGCCACTGAAAAGTGTCAGACAGCAGTCTCATTTTAATAGATTCACTCATTCTAACAGTAAAGGCCATCATAATAGAACCGCAATCAACTCTCACGAAAACTGACACCCTCAGAGCTAGGACGAACAGCGGGGACTAACCCTAGCGGTAGCAGTCCTAAAGAAAAGAGAGAGTTGACTGCGAAATAAGGTACTATGCGGTGGCTTTGATATCAGTAAGGTCTTGGTACCGTTTTCCCTCACTGGTTCTGTCAACTTTTTTGGTGATTATCTGCGTTATTCTCATGTATGTTTGATTGATTCAGGGTCATATTAAGAGAAATAAAAGTTTGGCCATTGGAAGGGTTTTGAGGGTCGTAAGCGAGAGTGACGCACGATTCAGTAAATTTCACCATTCACCTAGACAAAAGCATTTTTAATAATTTTCTTTGTATTGGTACTCACGCGCCTTAAAATAGTCCTTTGTTTTAGGATTAACAAATGACTTTTAATCCCTTTTTTTCCATTTAATTGCCATGGAGCATAGTGATTTTGTCTCAAGATTCAAGTGTTTTAGAATTTACCCTTTATAGTCAAAGCACATCATCGTACATACATAAAAATACATTAAAAGCAGAAAAAAATAAAGCACACAGGTTTAGAGGTTGACTTTTGGCCGTAAATTAGGCATAATCATTGAGTTCCCCTGCTGTTTCTGCAAAGAACGTAATTTATTCTTTGGAAGCATCAAAATTGATAGTATGTCTCTTTATCGCCTTGTTTAAACCTCCTCGGCTGGTTGCCCATCAATTAATGGCAATATTAATTATGTTAATTCCTCATGCTCTCCACCTGGCACTGATTAATCTAAAGAATTTTTAACATCCCTGGACCCATCGAATACGGCATTTATTTTATAGTACCGTTTCTGGGGACCGATATCATCTGATATCTGATGCGAATTGTGTTTTTTGGAATCTCATGCTGTTTGGTATTTCTGCATCGTGGTCGCTGTTAGTGACATAACTTCACTTTAAAATGAGTTCCCGGTCTTACGGTTCTTCGAGAACGTACGGGTCTTCATCCGCCTATTCTGAACGGTCTTCGCCAAAACGCGATTACAACGCGAATGACCAGAAAGTCGATGAACGTAGAGCGAGAAGGCGATCTCGCAAAGGTATTTCGAAGTATAATTTTCAGGTTATCGCTTTGCGCTGGGTAAGAATGTAGACAAGTATTTGAGTTATTCTTGCCTTCAGTTTGGATTTCGTCGAGCTTACAATCACATGCAATTCGAAAACTAATAGTATAACCGAAATCAAGCAGGTCTCGAGTAGAAAGTTTAAATTTAAGCAAGATAATATTTACGTGTGCTGGTATTTCGGGTAATATCTACTCCATAAAAGACGTGTTGTTTGCAAACAAAAACCCAATTACGGATTTAGCAGTTAACGGTTTCCATTTGTTATGATCTAAAACAAAGTGAGATTACATGTGATATAAATATAGCTAACGTCTATAATTCAAACCCTCAAACCAGTCTGAGGTATCCTCTGTCACGGTTTTTTTACCTGTGTAACTCTTATTTGCTTCGTATTCTGCTTCTTTTAATCGTTTGAAATAAAAGGCAAAGAATTAATCAAGTATTGAATATGGGAATATGGTTTTGTCCCTTTAGCGCAACCCAAGTTTACAGAAGAACTCGAAGATGTGGAAGTGCGCGTCGGTCAGCCCGCGAAACTTCGTTGCCGCGTTGCAGGAGATCCCTTTCCTGACATCGAGTGGTTCGTAGATGGCGACAAGATAAAGAGAGGTGGACGGTTCGATTTCCTTACAGACGGTGACCTTGTTACCTTGAAGATCAGCGAAACAAGCGCAATGGACGAAGGGGAGTATAAATGCAGCGCGACAAATGAAAATGGGACAGCGAGCTGTACAGCTGAACTTATAGTGAATGGTGAGTTTCACGTTGTTTAGGAGACGCATCCTTACTCCTAGCCTCCAAGAATGACAGAACAAAAAGTTGTAATTCTCATGTTGTGAAATAATTAATTATCAATAGAGTCGTGTGAAAGTACAGCCAAAAAGGTTTCATTTGAATGGTCACACATTGGAATTTCATCCACGGGCTCAAAAGTTAGAACTACGTTATTTGTGTCATGCCTTCTTAATTGACTTCAGGAGTAGAGAGCGAAGGTTAATTCAAAGCATGTCCACTTTAGCTTATTTGAAAAATAAACATCAGCTTGTACATAAATTATAGAGGGCGTTAAAGATATTTCATGCACATGCTTTAAGGTTGATCTAAATTATAGGACTTTTTTAGAATTTTTTAAGAGCGTCATGCCAACCAAAGATGACCTTCAAAAAGTTTGACCAATTATGTCTCGTTTCATGTCATGTTCGCCAAATAAGTCTGAGTTTAAGTAACAATCATCCAGGCAGAAATAGTTGTTGTGGAATGTACCTTATTTTATATTGAATTGCAAATTTTTTAAAAAGTCACGAACTCAAATTGTTTGGTTTGTTTGATTTTCACGTCTAATTGTTTCGACTGAGCTTTAACTACGAGTTTTATAAAGGGTAAAGCTTTTTGTTAAAAATTGCGTTTAATCTCTATTGTCGTGCACTTTTAATATATTTTAGCTTTTCGCCTGAGAAATCTTTACAACGGTTCAGTTGTTTTCATCGAGTTTTCTCTTGCGTGCTTGCGAGGCTTAGAGATTAATTTATTTTGTTTATTTGGTCGCATGTTTAAGTGGGCTCTTTTGCTATACAGAGGCACAATGAAGGCTTAGTTACAGCTAAATGCAAGTGACTAGGTATATGTATTACATAGCGTGCCCGTCTAGGCCGCCCATTAGGGTGCCTAAGCAACTACAATTACGACGCCGAGGGCAAAGAGATCGCCAAAAAAATACAAACGGTTTATTAGGCAAAACAACAATTCTGCAAATGCGTCACACTTTAAATGTATTTCGCTTCTCTTCTCTGGCACAACTGTGAAGTTAAAATTTCTTATGCGACCTACAAGGCATGAACACAAGACGACAAATTTGCTTTTTTCTCTCTGAACGTAGGAGTTTAACCCCCAGAAAAAAAGGCCTACTTTGGAGAAGTTGACCGAATTGAACCAATGGCAGTGATCTTAAGAGGAATCTGAATTTACTTTTTTTGAGTCGTCTTGGTTACCATCGCTCGTGTGGTTTCAAAAAAGTAGTTCCAACTTTTGATTCAGTCTATAGTCAAAATGCCTTAGTGTCACCGTTCCAGTGAAACGGTTTTTGCAGTACTTAGTTGGTGTCGTTTATTCCGTGGGATGCCTGTGGCAAGTTGAAATCAGAACGTTTCTTGCCAAATTTGTCGCGCTTGAGTTTTCCCACTCGTGGTTTAGGATGGCTTGTTAACCAGCGAAATCCTTCGGGATACTGGCAAGTCACGAAAGGTGACCTGAGCCAAATTATTTCTTTCCTTCATGATTCTTTTTTGTTTAGGTCTAGCTTTTTCATAAGGTTTTGGTGGCGTCTGGTTGCGGTGTCACAGTGATATGTGTATCCCCGTGATATGTGTATCCCCGTACACATATCCCTAGTGATATGTGTATCCCTCCAATATGGCTGCCAGTGAAATGTGTATCCCCTACCCCCCACCCCTCCAAACAAGTGTCGGTTTTTATTTCTGTTGTTTTTGTGAATTCTACGAATCATCGTCAAAGGGACTACAAATGATTCAACATTACGAGCAACACAATCGACAAAAGAGCAACGATTCGAGACAAAATAATCGCAAAGCTGTCTCTGGCGAGTTTACTTCTTCGTGGGCCGCAATGTTGATGTAAACATTCGTTCTCGCTCCTCTCCTTATCCAACGTGATTATAATTCATGTGTCACTACTCGCGTTAAATAAGTATGACTGACAAAATTTCATTCAGCAAGGGATAACTCGAAAAGTCAAAAAATACAGAGGGGATACACATATCTCTGCGCCCGGTCAGTGATATGTGTATCCCTTTCTGCGAGCGCCACAATATTCCACCTTTGCATGTTGTTTGATTCCTGTCTTAACCCTAGTTGTGTCACTAGTTATGTTAGATGATATCGACGACATTTCCTTTAGCAAGAGAAGATATTTCCTTATTGTTTCGTGGATGAGCATCAGTGTTTATTGTATCCCCACCCGGGATACACATATCACTAGGGATATGTGTATGGGGATACACATATCACGGGGATACACATATCACTGTGACAGCGGGCCATGATTTTCCATAGATTTTTCTATTCGGAGTTGGCCAGTTTTTGCCGAGCACAACTAGAGTTCAGATTTTTCCTTTTCTTATCGAAAACACCTTGACGATGGGAGGTCAAATCGCGTAAATTTCAACTCGTACCCTTGACGATTGGCGTTGAAATCGCGAAAATATTGTCCTCGTCGATCGACGACTCGCTTTCGGCATGGATTGGACTTCTGGATGGGACACGGATCAGGACATGAGTAAACTTATTATACCTTGGAATCAGGGATAATCATTGGAACTATGTTAACTCTGAGACCTTGGAAACACATTGCAATTAATTTTTAACCGTATCAAGAGCATCTTGGAATATTAAACTTTCATCTTGGATTAAAACATTGGAACGTTATCGCACTTTGTAACCCTGGGTTCGATCCTGTCGAATCCTGGATAAAGCAAGCGGATGTTTTGTTTTTGTTTTGTTCCATTTACCTAGATAGAACGCCATTATGCTTCCATAGACCAACGCATCCCACGGAAACGACTTTAGGCGTCTTGTTTCTTTGTACTTTGCGACATGAAATTTTGAATTTTGAATTTCGACGTCAGCCACTACTCGGAGTAACTCCGAAAAGGTGTATTATTTCAAATGCGGGCCGTTTTAACCTGTGCAGGGGTCTGCTAAGTGGTTCCTCTGGTGACCACAGGCAGGGGTACAAATGCATAATCGTCTCTATCTACTCAGTATCCTCGTTATCAGTTTATTTAGTAACAATTGTCAAATAACTTAGTGATTCCCTACATACATCAAAGCGCGCTTGCAATATCTCGCGTCCGTATTGTAACCTTAACCTCGGAAAAAGTGCGATATAAATACATTCGTTCCGCCCTGTGCGGGAATGTTGATGTTTCTAGAGATAACTGCTATTTGCTTTTGTTACACTGAAGTGTGTACGATGTACTTGCAGAATTGTGATGTGTAGTTTTCAATTGTTATTACTTTTGTTCACTGATGTACCTCGCAGTATGTTCACCCTCGTTAAATTCCCCAGTTCATTTTAAAACATATTTTTAGGCGAACAGTTCCGGATACTTACAAGTGACCTTGCTCAAGTCCGAATGATGTCTGCAACATAACAAGTTCTCAACTATACTTAAGTTTTTGTTCTCTGATTCTTAAAAAGCGAGATAACCTTCACGTTTCCACCAGTGGCTTACTGCTGTTTGCCAGGAAATGAGCAAGACGGATATGATGTTCCCCAATATCTACGAAACAGACGTGCGCTGTCATAGATAAAGTGCGTGACTTGCTGTTTTCGAAAGTCCGTGTACATACATTCCTTATTGTTATCAAAAATGTCCTTTGCCGCCATTTAGATCGTTTCAATAAACCTTTCAAAACAATTAATGAACTTTGCGTGATCATAGGTCAAAATCTCTCCAGCAATTGATAGCAGATCTTGTGAGCTAGGAAAGTTGCGTGTTTTCAAAACCGTTGTTTATACACCAGCTGTACTGGGATAGCACATCATGCCTACTAAAAAAAGTAAGTTCTAGAATGATATTTGAGAGTGCTATTGACGCAATTTATCGACATTACAAAAGGTCGCCTTTTCCTCCTTGAAAAGACCGGCACGCGTAAAACATCAAAGATCAACACATCTGTTCTTGTTCTTCTATTTCCTAGCATTTTCAAGCATTCCATTTTGCACCTTCATTCCAGCTGTCTTACAAGCTAGATTGAAACAATACTCTAGTTTAATTCTGTTCAAGTATGTGAGGTTTTTTGTTGGATAGATCCATTGTCAAGAACGTAGGGTTAAATGTGTAACTTCGACTTAAATTACTCACAGATTGCTCAACGTTTAAAGTGATTAAGCGGTGGAAATTTTGATTTAAAAATAATAAAGGGTACTGTCTCGCCATTTGCCATTATTTTCCAACATAATTGTTCATTCAGGTGAACTCGCGTGTACAACTGTCGCTTTCAATTAGGCCCAAAGTGCTGTAAAGGTCTTCTTCTCACACACGAGATGGTCTCGCTAATGTAGTACCTGATATATCATGTATAATGTCCCGGTTTAGTTTTATCGCGGTTCTTGGGTTTATATATACAATAACTTAAAATTAGATTTTCTCTAAATTTTCCATTAATTTCTTCAGGGGCCTGCCCAAATTATATCATTTATTGGTGATTTCTTTTGCGACACAATTTATAGTGCACACTTTACTTTCAAACTAAGAGATTTCATTTCCCTATCTGGCAAACATTGTTTTGAAATATCCATTCGGGCTATGTATTACACTCGAACGTTTTGAGCTCGCTGAATAAATACAGCGGTCTTGTGAAGATGACTGAAACTGTAATAATGTAACAAGAGATGTCAGGGATTTTCTTTTTACAATAAGCACGCCGCTACTAGTAGCCACAGTATTAATTCCGTGACGGTGGTTTTTTTGAAGGGCTGCACCCGACTGTGAGATATGTCAACAAGTACTATGTTTTGCATAACCTAGATAACTTCGTTACTGAGTGATTCTCTTTCAAATATTGTATCTACTGTATTTATAAGGAGACTACACATACCCTTAACTAGTAAACCAAGGCACGGCTCTATTGTTCCTTTTGACATTGGTTATACATCAAAATCGCGCATAATCTTAACTTTGCAAATTAGCATCTTTTTCTTTCTCTCAGTCACTTGTTTTGTTTTTCATACCAAACTCAATCGGTGCTGTGTCACGTTAAATGGTGATCATTACCGTATTCGTCCTTCACAGATCGACTATCTTAGAGAGCACACGTTAATGAGTTTGCTTTCCTAATAGCTGTTATTTGCTTTCGTTAACACAAAAGCCGAACAATTTTGTAGCGCAATGGAAAGATAGCCGGCAAGAGCTCCATATGTATTTCTTCCTTAAAGTGACTGGTAACTGTTTAACGAGTCAATCAACGAATGTTGTCTTCATAGTCGTGAGTAGAGTTGTGAAACGTTAAACCAACATAACACAACTTTTTTCAATACTCTGTCCACAAACGCAAAAATTAAAACTTAGTTATTCTTGACAATGAGTAGCTCTGAAAGTGGAAGGGTTCAGGCCTAACAGTTAGGGTCGCTTTCTTTTCTAGCTCCAGGGAAAATCGACAAAGCACCCAAATCACAGAAAGCGCGTGTTGGAGACACAGTCGCCTTCAAATGTGAAATATCTGGAAACCCTATTCCATCCGGGGCATGGTATAAGGGTAAAACAAAATTGGCAGATGAGGGACGCTTGCTGATTGAAACAGCGGAAGAATTCTCCGAGCTCGAGATCGAGAATGTGGAAAAATCAGACGAAGGGGATTACACATGTGTCGTAAAGAACGACTTTGGAGAGGACAAGTGTACAGTGACTCTTACCGTGGAAGGTAAATAGCGTGACATGATATGTCCTCATTTTGTTAACCCCTTAATACGGTGACTTACCTCCTGGAATGGCGTGAAGAGTTAAGAGTTAAGGAGATTCTAAGGAGTTAAGGAGATAAGAGTTAAGGAGATTCTACCTTCTTATTTCTTGTCACGCAGACTGTGATGACATCAGGCCTTTTGTTAGTTATGGTTTATTGTATAATGGAATTCTTTTGTTTTTGATTAGCTAAGTCGCTATTGTACACGAGTCGTTATCGTTTGTCATAGAAAAAGTTGTGAGATCGTTGGCAATCTTGATAAATAAATTAGTAACATTTATTATCATTTATTACATCCATTATTAAATCACTGGTGATCCCTGCAATCTAATAGGCTCTCAGGAGTGTGATTTATTTACGAATCACTCTATTTTTTGCTTTAAATCTCTATTTTTTGCTTTCCTTGCTTGTTGATAACTCGATGCGTCTCGTTGGCTATCTCTCCCATCTCAATCAAACGCGCGCTCATGCCATAATTGTTCAATGTCATGGAGCTGCGTGAAACAAAGAAAACAAATTTGTTTTTTTGATTGTTTCACCATGTGGTGTCCCACAGGGTCGGCTGTGCCAACGCGAAAATAAGACAATATACAATCGATTGTTGTGTCTGTCTGAATTGTCTTCTTTGTAGTGGGAGAACCCTTCAATGAAAACGATGCTAGCGGAGCAGGAGATGAAGATATTGCGAACGGTGAGTTGGCAAGACAGTGACATGTGATCGTGATTAGCCGTAACGGAGCAAAGTAGAGAACATATGAGCCTTCATTTAAAAGAGATGTGAGCATTTCATCTAAAGACTGAAAAGTTAGAGCCACCCACCCTCGTTCCCAGGGTTCTCTGGGGTCGGAGAGAAAACCTGGGGACGAGGTTGAGAGCCACCTTGTGGAGCATAATAAACATTACCACAGGAAAGTACTGCTCAGTAGCTTTTATTTGAATGGTCACACCATAGGATTTCATCAATAGACTCAAAAGTTAGAACCACCTTGTACAGCATAATGAACAGTACCACAGGAAAGTATTGCTCAGTTGCTTTCATTTGTTCCAGGCGTTCAGACAGTTAAGCGTGGCGCATGAAAAAAAAAAGAAATGGACAAGAGGGACGGCGTTTTTTCTGTCCGACTAATTCAGCCCGGCGTCCCATATATTTTCAGGGGGAAAAGGGTGGGGCTATGGTAATGGTAGACAATTCGATCACAATAAACGAATACAATTTGAACCTCCAAAAAAGAATACTTTCACAACCTATACTTTTGCCTTGTGCCTTCCACGCACGCCCAATTCTCTTGTTGAAAACTTAATTACTCTGTCTGTGGGTTAGGTAACTTTGCTATAGTTACTATTAACTGAAACGCAAACTTATTTTTCTCTGTTTTCCTCGTTCTGTAAAGATGACGTCGAAGATGGTGATAGTGATGTAGACAGTAAAGATCTTGACCTTCCATTGAGGGATCCAGTCCACTTGGCAACCGACAAAAAATTTGAGGACACCTATACCTCGCTAAAGGAGCTCGGAAAGTATGTTGATTTAGTTGAAATTATTTAGTTCTAAGGCCATTTAATTCCCGCGACAGGGACGGGAGTATTTAATTGTTATCAGTGTAAGAAGTTAATATCGAAATACGTTAAACAAACGTTGTTTCAACTCCCCGTCCAGTGTATATTCAAATGCTTATGTTGAACTGATCACGTCTGTATACTGTACACAGCGGGTCTCAGCAAATTAGCATAATAAAGATAGTATTCAGTAAAGACTATATAATAGTGAGAATATTTTACTATCAGACTGCGATGGGAAACTAATAAGGAGCAGTGCTTTACAGACAGTTTGCAAACACTCGGTCCATGTCATACATCCCTTTTCAGTGGTTGTTACGTAGACGGCGACTGTAGCGGGAAACCTTACTCGGGGTTCGCATTCTTTTAAACCTCATCACGATTATTCCAACTTGTTCAATTTTTCAACTTTAGGTCTGTGAAGACTCCTGGAGTTTGATTCTTTGGGACCGTAACCAAGTCAAAAACGAAAAAGAATAATTCGTCATCTTGTCAGTTGTGTATACATTCTTCCAAGAAACGTGAAATTAGAACGTTTCACGTTACAGTCGTGCAGAGACGGTAGAGAAATGTGCGAAAAGCGTGGAGCGCATGCAAAGTAGTTTAGCTTTTTAAAATAGTTCAATTTTAGCGTTCTCGTTGCCGTCGATGATATCTTAAACTTCCCAATAATTTTGAAATTACGACTCAATATACTTGTTTCCTGATTACAGGGGAAAATTTGGCGTTGTGAAAAAGGTTAAAGAAAAGAGCACTGGAAACGAATATGCTGCCAAGTTTCTGAAGATCACTAAAGAGTCCCGAGAAGAAGTTGTGGCGGAGATGTTGATCATGAACAAACTGCACAGTAAACGGCTCATCTATCTTCATGACGCCTACGAAAGACCCAAAGAGATGATAATTGTGTTGGAATTGTAAGTAATGTTACTCTTCTGTTTCAGTACTTGCTCTGTTCACTACATGCACGTCTGTCTTAATTTGTAATTTAGAGTTTTTTTTCCTGTCTTTCTTTTTAACCTCGGAGCTAAGTACCAGGTTTAGAAGAATGAGTGAAATGACTAGTCAGAACTTAAAGCCATGACATCATAAAGGTGCCAAACAGTACCACAGGAAAGTATTCTCAGAAACTTTTATCTGAGCAATCACGCTTTAGGATTTCATCCACAGATTCCGTGTTTATTCCGTGTTTTAGGATTTCATCCACAGATTCCGTGTTTAGAACACCCTGTGCAGCATATTTGAGGGTCTGAAAGGGGTGGTAGCTTTGACGTTTTATGGTCATTTTTTTCCAATTTTGACGGTTGACGGTTTTTCAGTAAAACTTTAGTCCAAGATTTAAAGTTAAAGTAAATATCAACTGTTGTGTTTAGTTTGGAGGTTGTCTTGACCTTTCACCTATGAAATTTAAGCAAGTTGTAAGGTCTTACAATTTCTAGAGATTGTTTTTGAGAACATGGGAACAGGTTTTTCTTGTTTAGAGATTCTTCAGGAGCCAGCAGTCCGGGAAGACCAGCTAAAATAGTGAGATTTGAAATACCTTGAAACCGGCTTTTTGTCGGTTAATATTAATCTACTTAATCTACGGTTGGCGGGAAAAAATGATCGTTTCGACTGCTGACGGTTAAATTTTAGGCCTTTTGACGGCTGACGATTAACCCCATTGAGACCCTCATATTTGACAGTACCAATAAATATACTGGCCATCAGCTTTTATTTGGATGGTCGTTTTTTGTTTTGGGATTTTATGCAAAGACTAAAAGTTTGAGTTTGAGCGTAGCAGTATGTAAGGTCAAATTCTGAAACAAGCATATATGTCCAGTAAGTAACCGCTTAGTTGCATGTTCTCTAGACTTGAAAGCCTAAATCCCTCTTAGGGAACGATGTTGTTTCGTATAACAAATTAATTGGACAGTTTTTCTGTTTTACAAGTGTGCTACAGTTTTCAATTACTGGTGTATTAAAACATTGTAATATTGCAGAATATCTGGAGGTGAGCTGTTTGAGAAAGTTTGCAACGACGACAACCTAACAGAAAAAGAAGTTGTTCGGTACATGAAGCAAATTCTTCAGGGCGTTGAGCACATGCACAAGAAGAGAATTGTTCATTTAGATCTTAAGGTGGGTGATTCATCTTGGCTTTTACGGTCACTAAGCTATGAGCAGGGCAAGGTCAAGGTCAATAAAAAGCAAAAAAGAACAAGACCAGTATATCCATAATATTATGGCAAAGAGAACTTATCCTTGCGGGACTAACGCGAGAAATCCCGAGCAGCAATATGGGCCCTACTTAACCCCCTCGGGTAGCCAATTAGAACACCGAATTTGCTTCACTTTGCCCCCTCGCGGGTTCAGCCCTATAATACAGTATCACCATTAGAAACTCCTTCTGTGACGTTTTCTTAAAACCTATAACCAAAAAAAATTATATTAGTGCAGCAAAATAAAGAAACCTTCCAAAACTTATTGGTCTTTTCAAAAAAGGAATTGTCAAAGATCGAACAATCTTGTACAGCCACGCGATTTTAGGGAGCTAAAGCAATCACGACAGCGACCGGACGAAAATGTCACTTCAATAGTGAATTCGGGCCGTTTCAAACTTGTTCGCTTTTATTATATTCCATCTCATTAAATCAATTTGTCAAATGTTTGCAATTTTCTTGGAGTTAAATTCTAAAGGACTGTATCTAAGTTCAGAAAAGAAAAGGAAAATCGATCTTGTGTTCACGTCAGAACGAGCGTAGGGAACGGGAAAATGAAAAATGGGACCAAAACAAAGAATTAAAAATGAAATTACTGATAGGGCTAAGATTCATGTTTGGTTTTGTTCCCATTTTTCATTTACCCGTTAATCGTGCTCGTTTGGACGGGCATGGTTGTTGTTTTGTCTTCTCAGTTAATCTATTGCTTTTTTTGCCGTTCTCGTCGCCTTGCGTCTTGGCCTTCGTCTTCGCCTTTGCTTAAGCTCTCTTTTTCTTTGTTATTTACAATTTCTGCTCCTTTTCCTCCTAATAGCCTGAAAATGTTCTCTGTGTAATCCGCCCTGACGGAAAAGAAGACCTCAAGTTGATTGACTTTGGAATGGCGCGTGCGTTAGAGAAAGGAAAATCAGTTAAAGTGGCTTGCGGCACACCGGAATTTGTAGGTTAGTTAGCAAACGGTAAGACTGTGCACAGACTTTTTTTTCCTTAAAATTAATACCACAGCGCGAAACTAGATTTAAAGTTTGTATGTGGAAAAAGTGAAAAGCGTTTCTTTTATTGGTAAAGAACGTTAAAACAAGAAGACAGTCGACAAAAAATTTCAGTCTCATCCACCAACTTGAAAGATAGAGACATCTCGCTTGTAAAGGGAATGGGTATAAGCTTTCGGCGTAACGGTGGACAAGCGTTTCTTATGTTAATGGTTGCCTTAGATGCTTTCTTATTGACCAATCATACCTAACGCTTGTCCACCGAAACGACTCTTAGAAATCTCTGCAACCAGTCAGAGCTTGTTCCCTTTCTCCCCAAAGTTTTTGAAGGAGATGAAAGTGGTCGTTTTCGGTTATATCCGATTTTCTTTGATACAAGCTGAAGGTTTCACATCAAATCCACCTTTACATCGGACCCTAAGGCCCTTGTCTTTGTAATTACCATGCTTTGTTTATCGTTTTTTTAGCGCCTGAAGTCATCAGCTATGAGCCCATCAGCCTAGCCAGCGACATGTGGTGAGTGGAACTGGAACCAACAGAAACTTAGCCTGCGTAAACAGCCATCGCTCCTCGGCGCTAGGAACGTTTTGCCAGGAGGGCCGTCTCTTTACGAAACGTCCCTAGCGAGGGGAGACGGCTCTTTCCCCAGGTTGACAAAAAGTGAATGACTATATTGCGTAGTGAAAAACTAACTCAAACAGCAATCGACAGTTCGCTCAATCGCGTGTGAAGATAATAGTTACAGCTTATGGTTTGCCTTGTCATGTCTCATTTCCTTACCACTTTCTTTTTATCGTGTTTCTTTTTATCCGCGTGCAGAATAAACGCACACAAAAAAAAAAAACCGGAAAAAAATTAAGGGCGTGTTTGAGAGCGTTGTGTCCTTAACTTGACTTTGTTAGTCTCGCTAAAATAGCCTTCAATGTTTTCTTTCATAGGAGTGTTGGAGTCATAGCATATGTCCTGTGAGTATTAATTTTTTACTTACGTTACTTAGTTCACTGTGTTATGAAACTAAATGGATGAAATGTTACATAGATTATTCACAATTCGGGATTTAGATTTAACATGTGAAAGATCACGGCAGTTATGTTTGCAACTTAAGCAGTTGCGAAAAGAAATCCTGAAAAAAAAATAGGTCTCGTTGAACAGAATTTGAATCCATTGCAAAAGCGGTGCAGTGCTCTTACCACTAACCTTCAAGACAAATGGGAGCTGGTCATTTGATTAGTGAGCTCGTAATATACCCGTAGAAGATGAAGTTATTGAAGAGAGCAATTTATATTTCATATACTTGAAATGCGGGAGAACGCCGAGAGAGGGAGCACTGCACCGCGCGGATTCGAATCCCGTTCAAACCTGATATTTTTTTCCAGGCTATCTTTTCACAACTTTCGCGCACAACTGTGATGTTACTCAGATATCTTTCGTGGTAAGGACAGTGGCAAAAAAACTCACCAGCCTTTTTCATATGAAACTTGTTTTAACGGGGACCACTACTTTGTAATTGTAGCCTGTGAACAGTCGGGTTGCTCAATTCGCTTGCCGATATGAGTTTTTATTCTCACCAAGGAACCTCGTCCCAGGCTATGCAATCCATTTCCTGATTATGTTTCTGCTCTGTAGGCTCAGTGGTTTATCGCCCTTCATGGGAGACGATGACAACGAAACGATACAAAACGTATCCACCGCTGAATGGGATTTTGAAGATGAGGCTTTTGACGTCATCTCTGAGCTGTCTAAGCAATTTATCGAGGAACTGCTTATAAAGGATCCTGAGTAAGCCAATTTGGTCTATGAATGCAGTAGTTAATTAACCTTTTACTCCCAGAAGAGCTGTCAAGTTGCATTGAGAAAATTCACGAATTTTTGGGCTCAAATTTAAGTACCATTAGGCACTTAAGAAACGAGAGGGAACTGGACCGAGTTCGTAAAGGCTTCTGGTATTGGTGCGAGGGAGTGAACTTACGCAACAGGACAGGAAAGGAACGAAGACTGCAAGCCTTGTGTGTCAAGCGTGACAATAATTTTGAAAGAAATAACTTTTCGGCAGACTTCACTTTCCTTTAAGATAACATCACGACAAAACTCGCAAGTAGTAGCAATGTCACGTTTGTCGCACAAAAGGCCAGTAGTTGACCGCCCGTCCCCAGACACGATTCCAGAAACAATTGTGGGACACATTTCGGCTCCAGTTCCCTTTTCATTTCTAAAGTGGCGAATACTAAATTTCTGGCGCAGAGATTTCATTTAGAAGGTGACAACCTAGGACTTCTGTCACTGATTCACTGTAGGCATGATTTACTTCACAGAATCGAAAGGTAGAACCTTCTTGTGTAGCCTAGCTTTCATTGGACTGGTCACACTTGAGGATTTCATGCACACAATATTGTTTTTAAAGTATGAGACTTCAAAAATTAAATGAATTGGTTTTAGACATAAGGTCGCCTTTAATCCAGTCTAAAAGACTCCATAGTATAGCAAAGGCACCCATCCCTTTACTTAAAAGGAAAGGATGGGTGGGGTTCAATAGGAAAGTGTCGTCCAACTTGAAACATTCAAATGATCGCAGTGATTGATCCTTCTAGTTGTCAAAGTAATCCTCAAGTTTCTTCGTTTTGTCTAACATGGTTAAAATTGATATTTATTGCCTTCCTTGCAGGAAACGAAATGACGTTTTCCAGTGTTTGAACCACGACTGGCTAAAGGTATCAAATTTACACGTAACAAACCATCCCCCCTCCCCCACAAAAAATCTCAGTTGTTAGCTAGGTGTATTCCGTTATTTCCCTCGGAGATAGAATACTATTTTCATACTTACCCTCGTTTTAAAAAATAGGCTCAGGTAGACTCGAAATGTCCCGTTAGTGGATTTTAAAGCTGTAGGTCTTGCGCAAGCCTTTAAACAAAATGAAATTTAGAATGGTTAATTAAACAATTGTTTAATTGCTTTTGTTTTTGCACGCGACAGAAAATGAAAAAACGTTTGCAAGAAGGAAGTAGGAAAACAACTTGACAACCTCGTTTCCTAGTTATCATCTCGCACATCAAACTCAGGGTCCTGTTAGTATCGCCTGTTTTTTTTTCTGAAGAAGCAATCAGTCACTTTGTTTGTTTGTTGTAACAGAAAATAAAGACCATCAAGACGCAAAAGCTCAGCACGGAGAACTTGAAAAAATTCATCGCTCGTCGCCGTTGGGCGGTAAGTTTTTGAGGTTGTTGTTGTATTTAAAATCAAGTATCTGTTGTAGATCAAATTGTGTTGTACAAGGCTGCACCTTTCCCAGATGAATTAAGAAAGAGGATTGGTGACACAATGCTGCAAGTAGCCCCGCAGCAGTATACAGCCTTCATCCACTTCAGACTCAGGAGGGAGAACGACAACTTCGAAAAAGCAATAGGTTAAGATAAGCAAAACAACAATTCTGCACGTGCATCACCCTTTTTTCTACATTTCTTTGCCGTCACTGCACGACTACGACGTGCAAATACCTAATTTCACTCTTTAAGGGGGACGTAAACAAGCGCCGACGAATTTTTCTTTCTCTATTTAAACTTGAGTTCGGTCCCCAAGAAGTCAACTCCAGGGAAATACGCCTATATTTGACATTTTCGGCGAATGTGAATAAACGCGACGAAGTTTGAAAAAACGCAAATTCATTTTAGCAGTGACGTTTTCGCTGCCGTCGCCGTCGTCGGTGCTAAGGCTCCCTAGAAAGGGAGGGAGGGAGAGAGAAGGAGCAAATTTCGCAGGTACAGCCTTTTTATACCTTTTTATGTTGACCTTTCAGAGAACAGCAAACGCTCTTCGTGCTCTGAGCAGGATGGGATCCTTAGGTGGGCTGATGGCCGGTGGAGGCAAGGGTGGAGCTGCGGCAGGTTCTGCTGCTGCTCCTAAACCCGGTGGCTTCCTTAAGAAGGTGAAGGAGGAGAAAGCTAAGGAAGAGGCTCAGGAGACAGCAACCAAACCTGAACCGAGGAAGGAGCCAGTAAGGATTTTCAAGGAGGACCCAAGGAAAACTACAGGTGATAGCCTCACACCAGCCGGACCGCTTGGCCCGAGTCTTTCGGGTCGCAGAAGTCCCGCCCTGAGCGGCAGGAGAAGCCCGGTGTCTCGGGCAGAAGCGCGTAAGTATAGCACTCCTGAATCGACCACGCCTTCAACACATGCTTCCACGTGCCTCAACGTGCTCGTGCATCTTTCTAACCAATTATCACACTAACCAAGTGGAAATGTTTTCGTTTCGGTTTCATGTCGGGAGTTCCAGTGGGTTTTTAATTCCATTTTCTCAATACCGGCGGTATTAATCACTGATCTGTGTATCAGTAGTGTTTAGGGCGCCTTTCATCGTATTTTCCTTTCTGCTGGGCTTGTGCCTTTGTGTTTCTTCGACCTCTTCTTTCAATTGACAGCTGTTGCAGTAATCTTTCTCTTCTGTCAGCCAAACCCGGTTTTACACAAGCGGTATGCATCATCCCTGATGTTAGAAAAGTCATTGAAGTGCTCGTAAGTGATAGGGAGTACCTATATGCAACGGCTGGTCTGTACATTTACAGTTCCTCATTATTCCATTTCCCGCTATGAATTGTCTCCAACGATTTTCTAACTCGTTCTCCCCATACAATTTGTACCGCATGCTATAGATAAACAGATAATGATTGCTTCTGTTATCTTATAATGAGATTATTCTAATTATTTCCTGGCATGCCTTTGTTTATTTATCTTCGCGTACTAGCAATAACCCTTTGTTCCTTTCCTTTTTTTTCTATAATGGAAACATTCTGGATCGTTTCCTATCCATCTCCCTCGTTCATTTAGCTTCAGTTCTTTTTCGGTTAAAGTTACTCACTACGGTAACAATTTATGAAAGGCTCAATGATGAGAGCGCCTTGTCCCTCTAATGTAGACTTGCTACAAATTGACCACATGAGTTTCTGAGCGAGCGGAGCGAGCTTTTTATGGGTCGCGGAGTGGCCGGGCGAGCGACGAAGTCGCGAGAGGTTCCGCGCTATATTAAATCGGACGAGCGACCTTTTTTAAAGGATACCTCTAATGATGCAAGGGTTCGTTTCCCCGGGTTTTCGCCATGCCTATTGAGTGTGTTTTCAGTTCTCCAATCTTCTCTTCGCTGCTCTAGATGTTTTTCTTCGAATACTGCGGTCGTCCCCTGTCTACAAAAACCACTACACAAATTCTCAAATTCTTTTTCCATCTGGAACCCACAAACTCGTGTTAAACGAGTTTTTAAGTACTCTTTGGTGTTTTCTAGGTAAACAAATTGTATATCCGTTTTGTTTTGTTGCTCGTTGATTGGGCACTGACCTTTTTTCTTCCCTCAGGGGAATTTGTGTTGTTTCCCATCTCCTGATAATTATATCAAAAGTCCTATTTCTCGAACTGACAGACAATGCAACGTGCAACTCGTTGCGGTCACCGGATTTCTGTTATTAAGCTTGGTTTATAAAGTTTCCTACTGGCAGTTGTCTTGAAAGATTACGATAATCCTTTGAAAAAGCTTAACTAGTTAACAAGAAGGCCAAAGAATTTTTGTCCTTTGTACAAAATTAAACGTTTAATAGGGTTATTCTTGATTGCTTAAGGTTTTTCGCCTGTGGACTTTACTGTTTCACTTATCATATTCATTAGCTTGTTACTGAGATCCGATGCAGATCTAGCAGACGCATTTGTCGGCAGTGTTTTAGCTTATTTTTTGTACCTTTTGTACCTTTTTTTCCCGTCTTCTTGAGACTAAATTTCCCGTGCTTGTTGCTGGTTGTTCCAAAATGAGATCTTCCACTTGTTTATCTCTTGTTCCATATTTAGCATCAATGGATATTTTTGTCTATCTTTTTTTGGCAGACTCGCATTGTCTGTGATGTCATTAATGATGTTCATCGACCTATTCTATGTACAACTGTAGAAGTTGTACGTAGAAAATTATGTAGGCGTTAAGGATTGATTTAGTTGTGCAAACAGTGAAATGTTAGGGCAAATTAGTGTTTTTCACTCATGCTTTTCTCCTTTTCTTTTTTGTCGTTCAGTTTAAAAATGTGTCATACGCGCCTACCCAACATAAATGTAAAACTTTGCCAAAAGTTGACTGCCAAAAGTTAGTAAATTAGACCTAATCAAACAGGATGAATGAATGAAAACTGAGGCCGGGATGCCTGATGACATAAGCTTAAAAGATCAAGACGGCGTGACTAAAGGAATTCACTGCATGCTTATTTGTTTTTATTTGAATGTTCAGCACTTAGGGCTGTGTACTTTGTGCGCGGGAGTAAAATATTTCGAGGTTTCCCTGCAAAAGTTGCGTGGTAAAAATTGCTTGTTATTTTTTTCTTTTCCTTTCAAAAATATTTGAAATTTAATCTCTCTCCGTGCCCTCTTGCCATAAGCTTATGTCTGTTCCTCTCGCATTTTCTACACTTGAGTTTATTTGGATTTCTCTCTTTCCCATAGGCATTCTTTAAATAACTGCTTTGAGCCAAAATGTTTTCTTTTCAATTGCGTTTTGACTAGAAAGAAAGAAACATTTATAATGGCTTCTTGTTGTTTTTTGAAGCTTTCGTGTAGTATCAAATAACATTCTTGATTGAATTGTTCGCAGTGTTCCGACCCGAGAACATAATACATGTTTTAAATCGATTAGACGTCTGGCAGTGGGTTGAGAACATTGCAGCGGTTTTTTTCGCCCACAAGTCACAGGGATGTAAAATACTCGCTTCATGCAAAGAATAGCGGTATTTTGTCTCATTTAAGCGAACATAACGTGTCGCACACAAATTTCACCTCACTTTGAGCCTGGAGCCAGTTGTTACATCACTCCTGCATCGCTTCAGTAAAAGTTCCTTCAGTTATGATGAGGTGATTATTGTAAGTCCGCAATGGATTTTACACGACTTATTACCAGGAGGCTTTCTTCGACGCGAAGAGATATCAAAAGCAAGATCACAGGTTTGTGTTCAGAAATTTTGAAACAGTAGTTATTATTTACATATGATGTGAATTACCGTGTTCAAATACCGTATGGTAACACGCCGGGCCAAGGTTGCCTTGCTGTCGAATGGAACAAGTTTACAAAATAACAAGTGTTACAATTCCTCAATACCGTTATGTATCGCGTTTGTTGCATTTTGGAGTCGTGTTTTTCTAATTGAATTGGATTGAATTGAATGTCGAGCTGTAGTTATCACTTAAATATCCGTTCGCGTTTGAAGCTTATCAGAAAATCCATAAGAACGTTTCCAATTCATTGACCTTAAATCTGGTGTCGCGTTATACTTCATAATTCTAAGACTCTTAAAGTACAGTTTGTTCAAGTTTTGATTGTTCAAAAGGTATGTGCTACTGACATGATCAGCAGCGTTTGACTCCAGACAAAGCTTGTATAGCTTTTTTCATCGGCCTTGTGTCGATGATTATTATGTCTATCAAAATGTCCGGGAAATGTCAGAAACACTCCTTGGGATGTATGTGTTTGAAATGATTTTTTTCGTTCTCAGCTCAAGTTACAATTTGAAGCTGTTTTACATTCCTCCGGGTTTATACCTTTCTTGAGCGGCACCAATTCTTTTTGTCTTCAAAGTGTTGGGTACACAGAAACAGGAAATAAATTAAAACAACAAAGGTCAAATTTTAAGAATTCATTTACAGTCCTATTGTTTCTCCGAGGCTAGAATATTTTATATCACAGTGAATATTTCTCAATCACCCGGAGTAAGATACGTGACTCCAACGAAAGCGGGTTAAAAATGACCGGCAAACCTTTTCCGGGTGTTGCTTTTTCCCTTTGTTTTCTTCTTTGGCGCTTTTGTTTGAAAATTGTTCTCACTTTCAAGGTTATCACACATCTCTTCCATTTATATATGCTATCTGCGCGAAGAAAGAGATCTGTATCTTAACTTTCTTGAAACTTGTCGTTGTGTGTGTGTGTTTTTTTTTCTGACCCCCTGGCCTTTTCATCCATATACACCTTTTTCAGCTTTGACGAAGAAACTGTGGAATCTGCCAGAAAAGGAATGGTTTTACGCCCTACAGAGCAGCTTCTTTACAATATTTACTTTTCGTACATGTTTGTTTGCTTGTATTTATCCGTTTTCCTATTCGTGCTTTAAGCGCACACATTGTTTCTTAAAAGGCCTCAAAGTTATGAATTATTTTTTTTTAGCTTTTTGTAACACCTGTAAAAGTCCACCCATCTGTGAAAATCGTGTTCACTCCAACGCGTAAAATCAGAAAATGCTTTCAAGAGCAAGAGTCTGCCCCTCTTAACTTACCAATACACAGAGAGTGGACCCTCTAGCAGTTAAAAAAACTCTCAAGTTACTTCCCAGGTTGTCGGTAATGATTGTCTTCCACATCGCAAGGGACAAGAAACATCAGTCGCTACCTTTAAGTTTGGACCGAAAGCTTTTTGTCTAGCACTATTGAAAATGTCCTGCGGTTTTGTTGACTATGGCCTAAGTGGTGTGTCTAATATTAAAAACAGCGTGAAGAAGCAGAAAATGTCACCGCTATAGCGAAGCTATTGTCAAGCAGCCTTTCCTGTTGTTTTGTCCATTAGGGCATAATACGTGCTTTTAACATTTCTTTAAACATTTGCGTCTCTCAGTATGGGTGAAAAATGAACGATATTGTTCAGTGTTGCTCCCCTGTGGTGACGTCTGTTTTGGTTTCAGAATAGCCTGAGTATCTGCAGGGTATCTTAGAGTGTGAATATTGAGAGCTGCACTAGTTTCTTAATACGATCAGTGTATTTTAGTGTCTTAACAGTTTTCCTGAACCTTTGACTTTAGACTAGAAATACCCCTTTGGTCTTCATCCGACTTAAAACGGTGTGATCTACTGCTTCATTTGCTTCTACTTCATTATCTCAGTTTCGTTTGTTGAATTTGCTATCTTCAGAGAACTACATCTCTCCTATCCGGTTTTATGTGAGACAATTTGCGTGCCTCTCGCGCATAGGCATTTTTTAACCCATGTGGAACTTCCCGCCATACGTACGCTTGTGTGTGTTATTGTTAATCACTGATCTTATTTCCTATAGATGGCTTGCCACTAGGCCCCCCTGTCTTCATACAACACTTGACGAATTGCGAGATCATTGAAAACAGCGCCGCCAGATTCGAGTGCAAGGTCAGCGGTAACCCGGAACCGGAAGTTGAATGGTACAAGGATGGCCGTCTACTGAAGGAAAGTAAACAACTTACGTTCCTTTACGATGACCACGACAACTGCAAGCTTATTATCACCAAAGGTACTGCAGCCGACGCTGGTGAGTACACCGTGGTTGCCGAAAACCCACACGGAAAAGTATCGAGCACCGCACAACTGGTTGTCGACACAGGCTCAACTGACGACGAAACTGCGAGCGAGTCCGAGCTCTCCGAGCTGTCAGGTTCAGAAACCGAAGAAAGAACGACGAAGGCAAAAGAGGAGAAGATAACCAAATACTACACCATCCAGGAAGAACTTGGAAAAGGAAGGTTCGGTGTCGTTTGCAAGTGTATAGACAATAAAACAGGTCGAGCCTATGCAGCTAAGTTTATAAAGTGCACGTCAGCCAAGGATAGACAAGATGTTATACATGAGGCAGACATCATGAATTCTGTCCGGCACAAGAGATTACTGAGGTTACAAGACTTCTTTCAGACCCCGACGGAGATGATACTCGTCATGGAGCTCGTTACTGGAGGAGAACTCTTCGAGAAGGTTGTTGAAGACGAGTTCATCTCGGAGATTGAAGTGTCGTATTACATGAAGCAGATTTTGGAAGGGATACAACACCTTCATCAACGAGAAGTCCTTCATCTGGATTTAAAGCCTGAAAACATCATGTTAATTCGGCCTGACAGCAAGCAAGTCAAGCTCATCGATTTTGGTCTCGCTAGAAAATACAACCCGAAGGAAAACCTTAAGGTTATGTTTGGAACACCAGAATTTGTTGCCCCGGAGGTCATCAAATACGAGCGTATAACCCCTGCCACGGACCTGTGGTCTATCGGTGTTATTGCATATATCTTATTAAGTGGTTTATCGCCATTTATGGGGGATACAGACGCAGAGACATTGACGAATGTCCAACTAGCTGAGTGGGATTTTGATGATCCGGTATTTGATGAAATCTCGGAAGAAGCTAAGGACTTCATTAGCAACCTTCTTGTGCTAGCCGCGAGAAAACGACACAGTGTCGATCAGTGTTTAAGCCATCGCTGGTTTTCAATCAAAAAAGGCAAGAAACTCAAGACAGATCGCCTCAAGGCGTTCACCGCGCGAAGAAAGTGGAAAAGAGCTATCACTGCAATTCGAAGCACGAACTTTCTTAGCCGGATTCTCGGGAGCCGCGGGGCCGATTCTGATAAGAAGAGTAGTGGAGGTGGAGGGTCCGGCTTACTTGCCAGGGTTAAAGCCATGCACGCGGCCGGTGTACAAAGCTCCGAGGGAGGATCCCCGCCGACATCATCACCCTTTCTTTCGCCCGCTTCAGCCGCCCTCAGTACCAGCAATAGTTTTACTAAAGTGATTGTTTCCGAAACGAAACGAGCTCAAGGACAAGAAGAAACGATTGTTACGACAAAGGAGACTGTGTCAGAGACGAAAGGTGGATTACAAACCGTGGAAACGCGAAGATCATCAAAAACAACTAGAAGAAACGACGAAAACACAGAGGAAGAAACTAGCTTTAATACCGAAGTCGAAAATGGTTAGCCTCAATTTATGTTAACTTTATCGGCACTTGTCGGAATTTGAAAAAGTGAAAATGAGAAAGGCAAGATGGCCTTGAAAAAGGATGGAAAAAAAACCGATTTAAAAAAAAGTCTTGATATACGTCTTATTTTTGTTCTAACATCATTTTTGCGTTTCAGGTTTCACGTAAGTAACGTACATTTTTAGCAGGAGTGCTATACTTTTGTTTCTTTTAATTTATTAACATTGGCGTTCTTAGATGTTTAAATCAGAAACTGTGTATTTTGAACTAACTGGAATGTGGCAGAGACAAGAGTGATCGCGTGACTCGCGTTCCATTGATGTTTTTTTGGTAATACAAAGGCGACCAGTAATAAAAGTAGCGGATTTGTCGGGAAGGAAGGCAAAAGCCCATTTTTTCAAAGGTTTTTCAGTTCTGAAAAACACAGCAGGCATTTTGAATTCTGTGGTGAGAGTTTTCTGACAATGAATCGTGGGTCTTTTCCAATTTGCATGGCCCTTTAGAATCTATGTAACGTTTTCTGTCACCTAATGTTACCAGGCCGGCGTTTTTAAGCTTGAATAATATATGAATATTTTCTTTTTTGGGACTACCGACTGTGTCTTACTCAAAACATACTGTGTGTCACCGCTTGAAAGAAAATTCATTTATTGAAATCTGTCTTTTGTGCCTGTTTTGAAGTAGGAAATTTTTTTGTAGATTTAAATCTCAATCAATTACCAAGCTGTTAAAAGTGAATGGAAAATGGCGTTTACCTTTTTCCGCATTTCATTTCCAGTTGGAAAGCAGGTTATCACAGACGCTATACGGAATAAGTATTTTACCAAAGGTTGCATTTAATAGCACGCTAGATGATCGAACATCTTTCTTGAGAGGCGTATTTGAAGTTATTTTAGGTGAATTGACTAGAAGGTCATTTGTTGTTAGATTTGTAGAAATGTGGTCTTGTATCATACTGTGATATCAGAATTTTTTTTTAGAAGGGATTCTTTCCATTCTTATATTTCGTCCGTCGTAAATGAAGCAAAGATAAGAAACAAAGAAACCTTGCGGCTAAATTCCAAAAAAGGAAAACTTTTCTGTTTCCTCTAAAATGCCTCAGAGTTACCAGGATCGTCATTTAGACCATTTAAAATGAACAGGGCACATTTTTAAACTGTTAAAAGTTCTATTTTGCTGATGTAAGAGTTTTCTAAACTCCTGTATTAGAGACCATAAAAGACCAACAGTTTGTCGTCTTCATTTTGTGGGGGACCATACTGTTTATAGTAACAGCGGACCCGAACAGGCCATGGTCATTCCTGTTTTGTTTTTGGCGTTTTTAGAACTAGAAAGCAGATACATCTAGACAAAATTGTAACGGTGAAGTTCCTATAGAATTGTTTTTATCAGCTAGTACGTAGAAAAGCAAGTTTTTATGGACAGACAAAGTTTACGGCGGAGCAAAGAATTGCGTGACAGGTTAATTAATCCGAACTCTTGCTGTTAACTTGACAGGAATTATTATAGCACATCATAGAGCTTTTCATTCTTGGGTTTTTAACTCTGAGGTTCATCTAGTGTATTTGTATTTGTATCCCTGAAACTTTGAGCAGTTTTCAACTTGGATTACGTACACTATGTCGAGTAAGTGGGAAACTTTTTACATGTAGAAGTTGTTTTTACCGTAGACTGAACAGTTTCTTGTTGCGACTAATGTTTTCATCCATGCTCCTTTCGCGCTACTTCAGTGGAATTCTGTTATAGTGGTCTTGGCAAAGAAAATCTGCCCTGTTAATTCTTTTGCGTTGGTTAAACTCGATTTTCTTAAAGTCGGCCAACAGTTCTTAGTTAAACAAAATTGGAGTTAATTTTCTCTAGTTCCATGGCATTGCTTAAGTTTCCCCGCCCTCGACGAACGGTGAGTGTATATATTTGGTACCATACGTGGCTAATACTTTATTTCCTTATTTTTGCAAAGATTTAACTCGCTCTTATGAAATTTCTTATAATTAATTTCATTTTTTTCAACTGCATTGTGCATTTTCAGTTCACTTTTTCATGTCGAATACTAACCAAGCTATTCATGCAGCAACTTAACCCGTAAATGTGTGTAAATTCTACATACAATTCTGTGTTTACTGTATATGGGTTAAGAGCAATAATAGAGTCAAATTGATGTCTTTTCTCTACCAACTCACTAAAATTATCGGACCAAGAACTCCTATTATCTTCTGATCAAATTATAAGTTTCTTCAAAGTGCCTTGTCTGTTAGATACGCAGAGTATTTCTCAGCTAAACTGTGTATTCATGTCATCAGCCTAAATCCCATTGCTTAATATATTTATTCCCCAAAGACGACAGTTTTTGAGGTCGTTGACGTAAACTGAATAACAGACATTTGCACAAGATCTTTATATTTTATTCTGGAATTTTTTATCACCGCCTGAATAGCAGAGATTGTTAGAAATCAAGAGGAGCAGTCAGGCGTTCATTTTGTTTTCCTACCAACTTGTCTTATATATGAATAAATTGTTTATGATATGAAAGCTGATTCAGTCTATAGCCAAGTTGTTTTCTTGTATTTTTTTGTATTTTCATTTTCGGTCCGTGATACCTTTTCAACCGGACTGAAGTGAATTAGGTGGTGATAAGTCCTTTCGTCTTGACTAGTGGGAAAAATTTTGTTTGCAATTTTTGGAAACCTTCTAATGCGCTTTTGTCTTGCCTTCTCTAATATAGGAAATTCGACAGGCGCCTGTTTCAAGGGCTTGCAGATTTAGGCCCATGTGGGCTCGGTTTTTCATTCAGTCCAAAAAAGATTGCCTCGTTCGTTTTTTTATTATTATCATTTTTATTTTATTTTTTCTCATTCGCTGACTTGCGTTTTATTACTTGCGTGTCTGCCACTTTGCAGTTGTAATAATCTGTTAGTTCTAAATGGGTTGTCATGATCATAGTGGTCATTTGTTGATGAGTGCCTTAATGTAAAAGGAACAAATTTAACGTTGCTTAGGCGAAAGATAAATTGAAGAATAATTTTGTTACCGAAGCGTTACTTATATGTTTAAGTTATTTTACTGAACATTATCTGCAAGGGATAATTTGAATTTCATGCATGGCACGCTAAAACATTTCCTTGTTTTTGTTAGTAACAGTTACTGCCAGAAAAAACTTCCCGGTTGCATTTAGGGTCATCCAGTCCGCCTTGTTATAAGCATCAGTGCCTATTGTAGTTTACATCAGGCCCCTCTGATATTAAATTGTAATGGTTGAGAAAGAGATGAAATTCCTGGGTGCGAAAACTGCTTCTTCATAAAAACATCTCATAAATTTGAATTAGACGTTGTTCAACAAAACGACAGCAGCATGAAGAAAATATGGCTGTTTCTTTCGTGTTTGATGTCATTACGTTCCTTCAACGTTTTTAGAGTTATGGGCCTTTTTAACTTGTAGTTTTAATCACCATTTTCACATAGATCCATAATGCACCTTGTTACCCCCCCCCCCCCCTAAAAAAATAAAACTGCACAACCACGGCCTTCGATTTAGGGGAAGGGGGACGACTCTAATACCCAGGAAATAGTAACAATGGTTATGCAAAATTTTGGGGAGGCCTGGGGTAAACAGGGTGCAGTATGGTGTACGTGAAAAGAGTGTATTCAGACCACCTAAAGATTCAAAAGAAAATTTGCCATTGTCTCTGCACGCAAATGCACTTGGATAGTGCAATATTTGAATGATTTGTAAGGTAACATCGCATTGTCGGCAGTGGGAAAACAAAACATAAAAGCTTAAAAGGTCTAGTTCTCTCTCTTTCTGCTTCATTACGCTGGAATGAAGAATGTTTGAATGCTGTGACAGTGCTTTCGTAAACTCCATTTTGTCAGAAATTTAAAAAAAAAACAAGTAGTAAGGTGAAAAAGTATTGCTTAGAACGCCTCAATTAAAAGTTTCAGTAACACGAAATTACCACATCTACCATAGCTGAATTCAGCGTGTAAAATAGCCAAGTACCGTCTTTTGCGTATCAAGCAGTTTTGGTGCAGCAGGAATTTCGCTTTTTCGTTCGTGGGACTGCTTGAGTTAAGCTTTTTCCGTTGGTCTAACTGTTTTGTGGTCATGGTTACGTGGTGTAGGTTCGAACGGAGCAGCAAATACTCCAGAAGCTGTCGCAAAACGCTACACCTCAGGTGGAATACCACTCAAGCTGGAAAGTGTGGATAAATATTGGGGAATTAAACACGAACTAGCACGGTAAGACCGAATCAGTTCAGTAAACGTGTCATAAATAATGTCTGATAAACATCAAATCTTCACTGTGGTCGAGAAGGGAAAAGACAAGGAAATAATAGTTTGGTTCTGTCTTGCCCCAAATGCTCTTCGTGAATGCAAATCCAAGCTTAACAAATTTCATTGTTTTTTCAGGGGTCGTTTCGCAGTTGTCAAACGGTGCTTGGATGCTAAGACAAAGAAGCCTTATGTAGCCAAGATCATCAAGTATGACGACGATGCAGACAGAGATGAGTCGCTCCAAGAATTCGAAATCCTGCGTAAAGTAAAAAGCGACAAAATCGTGATGTTACGTGACGCCTTCCTCATGAGGAAATACATCGTCCTCATAATGGACTTGTAAGTACAATGGAAATTGATACGGACACCCATATGTTCAGCAGAACCCGACTCTACAGACACCTACTTAATACAGACACCCATTTGTACAGTGAAACCCCAGTCTACAGACACCTGCTTAACACAGACACCCATATCTACAGTGGTACCCCACTCTACAGACACCTGGGCCCAGCTGTTTGAGGGCTGATTAACGCTTAACCCAGGGTTAAATGTAACCCAGGGTGTTTGTAGAGTGACGTTCCACTGTAATCCGCTTAATACGGACACCCAGATAATATGGACACTATGGCATGTCCCCTTGGTGTCTGTATTACTGGAGATAAAAGGGACACCTACTTTTTGAGAGTTGATTTAAGTTGTGATTGAACACGACTCTTTGATTCCCTCGTTGTGAGGGTCTTGTAGTAATCACTACACGCTATGATTGGCTACAAAATCTCGCAACCGAAAACAGTGTAACTCGGTCACGCTTTCTAAAGAACCAGTGCTCAGCCCAATTTCATTTGTCAGTTACTGAAACACAAACATATACCCACTTGCCTTTGCTGTAGAGCTTTCACATGATAGGAGTACAGTTGTAACTTTAAGTGCAACTGGGCAATTTCATCATTTGCATCTTCAAAGTTAACCAATTTGTAAAGCTGAGCAATTTTCAAAACACCACTGAGGCCCAGTTGCTCGAAGCATGGCTAGCGTTAACCAGCGTTTTATACGTTGACAACATATTGGTTTTGATACTGCTTAACCAATGGTTAAAGCTAACCATGCTTTGAGCAACTCAGCCCAAGAGATCATATCTTATTATGATCGCTTGGCAACACAAAAGCACAGTTCTGCGTAGAGTCTGATTCTCAGACTAAAAACTGAAGCCACTTTGCGTTAAAAAATAATGATAAAAGTACCACAGGAGTTGTACAGCTCGGTAGTGGACTACGTTCACCCGAACGATGAAATTCAACCTACTTTTGAAATGACTCCTGGGTTCAAACCTGTCACAATTTTGTATCAATGTCAAACCATACATAACTTTCGCTTCAGCAACTTCTGTTTAATTTTTACCCATGTCAGATTGGAAGGACAAGACATTCTTAGTTTTATTGCATCCAAACCAAGGCCGAACGAAGAGGATATCGCCTTTGTTATTCGACCACTCCTTGATGTATTGAGCTATCTTCATGGTCAGTACATAGTCCACTTAGACTTACGGGTAAGTTGGTGGATCAAAGTTGTACTAAAAAATTCAAATAAATAAATGTTCGAAAGAAGACAAGAAGGTATAAATAGCACAGAAAATACAAAATGAGACACGGGTGGACAAACTTGAAGAAGATTGAAAAGGATTGCAATTGCGGTTAGTTTCTATAGAGCGCGCAAGATGAATTTCTCCCTTCGCCCTTAAAAATAACCAGCTCCCACATACGCAAGCTATAGAATTCCCTTCTTTTGCGAAAAGGTTCCCCCGGGCAAATTTTGCACGATTTGTCCTCTAACAAAACCAGTGGACTAAACGATATGTGATCTGATTGTTCCTTTTCTGCTTAACAGCCTGCGAACATTTTTATTGCCAAGAGTAACCTCGCACTGAAGCTTATCGACTTTGGAAGTGCTCATCAAATTAAAGCGAAGGACTGGAAAAAAGGCGAGAACCTGGCTATTGTCAGCTATAACTCTTTCACGGGTAAGTTGAGATAATCAGTAAACAGAGTGACTCTATTTCATTTGTTACATTGAGTAGATAGGTGTGTCCCTTTTGAGAAAGGGATGACAACAGTACAGGATGCCCCTTCTTGTTTTTATCGACCTAAATAAGGCTTTAGCATTAGGAATAAATGGGTTTAGTAACCCTCTGTTTGTTTGTTGTTGTTGTCGTTTTATTTAGTTTAATGTGATATTAATATGTATGAAATCTTAAGGGAAAAAAAACCGTTAACAGCCGCTTATAAGCCGTCGCCTTTGCATCTTTGTGAGGGGTTTTAGAAGGGCTTATAAACGAAGGAGTGTATATCCGAGGGGGATTATAAGTGGAATAGACCAAGCGCTTCTAACAAGCTATAGAAGAGTTGGTTACAATAACGTTTGCATTTGCTAGTTTTTAACTGGGCTTCAAAACGTCGTAATAAATCGAATTTAATACAATACATTTGGGCGGGGGTTATATTCCAGGGTGGGGGCTTATAACCGGATGAATTTTTGTTTACAGGCAGATGGGCCTTAAGGTGGGGGGCTTACAGCAAAGAGCCCAAAAGGGTGACCTCCTTTAATCAATTCACATTCTTTCATGCAGGCATTAAGCAATCAGAAGTCGAGGACAGTTTCCCGCCGGCTTCTGATTGGATTAAATCTGCACGAAAGAATGTGAATGAATTAAAAGCGGTCACACTTCTGGGCTCTTTCCCGTGATAGCGGCAGTTATGGGTAGACTCCATTCAGGTGTAATGCGCAAAACCTTACTGTGAGTCCCAAATATCAATTCTAGTGGATTAACCACCTGATCTGCCTGCCTATATGTCGGAAAGGTCTCATGTGAAAGTTAACATAGATAGATTTTCTCCCGACTTTTTTCTAGCATTTTCCGAATTGAACTTTGAAAATTGTAATGAAGTTCAACTTTGGCTGAGAGTGAAAGGGCTTGTTTTCGGTCTGCGTTGTGAACTCATATAAAATTTTGCCATTTTCTCAGCCCCTGAACTTGTGGATCTCGATGACCCTTATCTTGTCAGTGGTCCAGCAGACATGTGGAGCATTGGGGTACTTTTATACGCCCTGTAAGTATATACTAGTGATAACCAAAGTGCGGGCAATAAAACAGAAAATTCTAAAGCAATCTGATTTGCTTACGGAACGAATACAAGCGCTCGTGGCTTTTGAAATCAATCGATATTTCGCCTTGACGTCATTTTATTACGTGGCAGTATGATTGGACAAAACAACGATGCCTTTTATGTGCCATACAGAGTGATTATGATTATTGTGATGTGTCCTTAGTGCCCATGACCACTCTGTGTCATAAAGCATTCATACTATAAGGAACAACTAGATGTCGGGGGGGGGGAGGAGGGGCTAAGCAAAGGAGTGTTTGACAGACGCACGTCAACCGGAAGTGAGGACTTTTACTATGCCTTGACGCTGTAATATCTGTATTGCTTAGTTTCTTTACACTTTTAGCGTGGATTTAACTGAAAATTTGGGGAAAACCACTGCTCAGGAATGTAACAAGTCCACTTTCGGTTGACGTGCGTCGCTTAAAAACGCCTTTGCTTAAGCTTCCTATTGATCACTCTCAGCTAAGTCCCATCATCTAAGTCCGATCGTCTGTGTTTATAGAATGAGCGGTGAACTACCGTTTGCAGCGCAAACCACAGAAAATGAAGACGAAGACGAAGACGAAGCGGTAGCCAAATTAGTCAAGAGGTGCAAATGGAGTTTTGATTCCAAGGCCTTCCAGCGCTGCACCTCTGAAGTTAAAAGCTTGATTTCTTCCTTGATAACCTTCGACCAGGAGTAAGTAATGTGACAGGTCTTCATATTATCCTACAGTAGTGTTAATTAAAAAAAATTACCGGCGAAGTTGTTATTACCAGAGTTCGCACAGTCTTGAAAAGTGCTTGAATTTAGAGGAAGTCCGAAGTCTCTTATCCTTGAAAATTCCTTGAGTTTTACTATACTAGATTGGTGTGTAGGAAAAAAATGTTAGAATTTGAGTATATTCTGTTTTTAAAGAATGTGTAAGTTAGCCTTCCGGAAAATAGCGCAAAAAAAAATTATGCGTGCCATTCTACAGGCTTAGGGTCTGTTTACATGAAGGTGGGGGACCCCAGGTAGGTGAGATAACATGTGGTGGGTCACCCCACTTATCTAATCAAATTAAAATGAGAGATAATATTGACAGGGGAATTAGCCTACCTAAGCGGGTTACCTCACCTACCTGGGGTCCCCCATCTCCATGTAAGCAGGCAACTGGTTTTGGCTGGTTTTGAGCATGGGCAATTGTGCGCTATTGTTTGGTGGTTACTCCAGCAAATCTGACATTTCCCAATGACCAAAGCAATCTTTTTTGAATCAGCTGTATATATAATTTCCATCATGCTCTTGCGCATGTCACGTGGATTGAATGGAATGGAGTTTTGACATTTCGTGGCCTGGTGTTGTGTTGTTTGTCTTGATGGTTAGGTATTGGAATTGTGATTGAAAGGAAGAAAACTTGAAAAACAAAACTGCTCCTTAAAACGTCATTGACTAGGTTCTTAATTTCCTTGTGAACCCTATTTGCAGTTTGTGTCATTAGTATACGTACTCATCGAAGATAAGGCGTCGCGGTAAGAAATTTTGGGGTGAAGAAAAACAATGCACGCGAAGGAACTGGAAACGCGCGTGTTCTCCTTGTTCACGGTCACCACTACATTTTTCACCTGATTATTTCTTTGCTCAAGAATAGCTCATGAACTGACATATCCTTCGTATGAATTATGAAAAGCGAGGAATATAAAACTGATTTTAAGGAAACAGCGCCGATCAAAACCTAGAGAATTGCTGGGTGGCAAACTGCTACAACAAGCCTCGAATTCTCTGTAAAATGTCTAGTTTTCAGAAAATGCTTAAATCCCAGATAGTCCAGATACGTATTGTCAGTTTTCGGGTTTGTTGTTAGTATTATTATTTTCTTGATAACAGGCCAATGACGCATAAACTCTAGACAGGAATTTGCCCCCTTTCCCCCCGGGCAGGGGGGGGGGGGTACAACCTATAATGGCCTTTACGGAGAGGCCCTGGGCATGGGGGAGACTCCGCCCGTAAGGGGTATCTTTTTCAGGCTTCTGGTATATCAAAGGGCAGGGGTATTACCTCTTAAGCTATACGAAAGGGTAAGAAAATCTGTCATTTCAGTCTGTGAAAGGACTTAACTGAAAGGTCTAGCAAGCACTGTTTATGGCTTTGAAAAAGACTAAAAAACGTTCTGGTTTATAGACCTTTGTCACGCGGCGACCATTTAGTCCCAAGAGATTGAAAAAGCTTTCTATTTGCACGGCTAGCATCGTTCAAACAACGAGCTAGCTATTGATTTTTTTTTTTTTTTAATATTTAAAACTGTGCATTTATAGCAGTTACAAGGGATCTAGTGCACTAAACTAGTATATTAAAGAGATACCAGTTGTCAATAAAAAGGATACGAAAGGGCTTCCTTTTCTGTCAAAAATAGTATATATCATAGAAAAGTCAGGGGTTGTAGCTCAGGGCGGAGCCTCCCCGTATAAAATTTTGTTGAAAACTCATTCGTTTGTTGAAGTTGTTCGTCCAACGTTTTAAGCTTTGTCTCGCAAGTACGGTGCCTCCCTGACTAATAAAGACAAAACCTGGGTACTAGTTCTCACTACTGTGACTTGATGTCGTAGTTCAAGGGTTTCGGTTGTTATATATCAACGATGTTTCTATTGATTTTCTTCAGGAAACGCCCCACAGTGGAACAAGCCAAAAACCATCCCTGGATTCTGGTAAAATACTGTTCTGCTTGACCCTTTAAACCCTAATATCAAAATTGAGTTTCTCATTTACTATCCTTATAGTTTTTCAATAGAAGTAGTAGGAAGAATTTGTTGAAATATCAATTAGACTCATCTTCCCCGATCATGACCTTAATTCTCATGATTACTCTGCTTTCTAAAGCATTGATATTATAAGGAGAAATTTCATGCTGATCACTCTTAGTCTTTAGGGCTGAAAGGGTTAATTGATTACTTGTCGGCAAACTTTGTGTATCATACCCCTATTTAGGTAAGAGTACCCTTTCGGTTAGGAGATAGTTCGTCGGTACCTTTCCGCTGTTCGTTCGTCAGCTTTCACAAATGTGTTACTGTAGCATTCACTTTAAGTTTAAATTTAACCAGCATTTTGTACAGCAAGTTGTATGGTCACGACTGACTTCAACTGTGCCTATATAAACCTGGAGAGCTCTGAGGCTCTTTTGTTGAAGTTTGGGGGAAATCTGTCGTAGCATTTCGTATAGCCTAGTAGTAGCTCAACCAATCAGAACGCAGCATTGAAAAAGGACCACTCGTTGGATTTACCTAAATGCCTATGTCTTAAACGTTTTGATACCTTCAAGGAAATAAATAAAATCTTCTTAAAGTTCCACGGAACTAACACGCACGTAATTAGGTTCGGGACTCCTTAAGTGTACGTTTCTTTCAATTTAACCAGACGATATACCAGCGTCCTAATTTGCATCTGCCGTTTGTTGATTTCTTGACTTCTTTGTCAAAGCTTTGCTATTTTGTTGTTATTCCAGGCTGACAATTTGCAGAAACGTCGCTCATCAGACGTGAACAGTTCCAAGCTTAAAGATCTTAGCCAGCAACTCATGAAAAAGGTATAAAATAATAATGATGATAATAAAGCGTAAAAACTTGATAAGCAATACCGAATTCATACGTACAAGTAGTGATCAATGGTCCATGGTCCATCATTAGCTTTTATGACACACGGCCTTGCAATGGATCGAATTAGTATGTCATCGTTGACGGGAGATCTCTTGTTGTTTCTTGCACAGTACCTCACTTTTGTTTTTTCGCTTTGCCAGGACAAAGAAGATGTGGTCACTGCATCTTGTGTCCTTAGGACCTTCAGTGAGGACCCATACGACTCACCGGACTCAGACGAAGAGTAGATTTGCGTACCTACAAAAAAGGGCCAAAAGGCACATTCCCTTTAACAGCAGTGTAATGCTTAGCTGCCGTTACTCAGTTAAAACACAGATAGTTGAATTATAGCACTTTAAAAGTAAATTTGTAACCATTTTTATGAAATTAAATGTCACGTATATCCTTACTATTTTTGTACGGCCGCAAGAGGTATTTATTTTTGTAGGAAGTGCCAACATTGTTAATTCGTACTGGAAGGCGGCTGTATAGTTTTGTAATGTTTTTTTGAAGCACCCTAGATAATGTGCATATTTTTGTAAGTATATGTTTTGAAAACTTTCTAGTTATAATGAGTACAATGGTAGCGATAGTAAAATTTGAAAATTTCCTATTATTTTTTTTTAATTATTTTGTGTCCGCTGTTATTTTGCCATCAAATGATTCAAGAACGATTTTTCAGATATTTAATTTTGTCATGCATTTTTTATGCCGATATCAGAATCTAATAAACTTTATTTTCGAAGTATAAATTTGATTGTTGATTGTTTCATTAAAGCTCAGTGATGTTTTTTTTAGCTCTTTTGACTTTCCACCGGACGTTCAAGGGTTAAAGGCCAGATTAGCCTGCGTTACAGTTTGAATATAATAGCCTGTTTAATAGTCCTTACCTTTTGATAAACATGAATCTCATGAATCGTCCTAACCGCCAGTGAATCGTTGCCAGTTATCCAGTGGCGGACGTCTGATCGTCGGTAATTTTTGAATTAAGCCCTTGAACCATTCTGGGCGTGGCCCACCCTTGTTTGACCAGAAAAGAGACCATTTCAAACTTTCATTACAAGAATCGAGTGGATAAAACGAATTGAAAATATTTATTTTATATATTTCTTTGCGTACAACCCTAAAAGAAACCTTTTCAGCTAAATATAATGGCGTTTTGCCTAGTACACACTAAGTGAGACCAAAATCCGATATTTGCACCCCCTAAGCGAGACGACGAGCATCCCCGCCCCTTATATAAGGGATTCGTCCCCCTCCCCCCAGCGTTACAGACGTAATCTAACCAAAGGTTTAGGCTGTGTTCACACTACACCGGATAGTAGCTTTTGCGCCGGCGCAAAAATCATACCGGATACAGGGCTTCTGTTCACACATAAGAACCGTGATTTTAGCGCGGTTTCTGTAACGGAGCGAACCTGCGCCGCGTTGATCTCTAAAGTGGAGAGTCACATAATTATAGGTGTTCGTACCATACCGGATTGCTTTTCGTGGCGGCACGAAAAGACATCCGGAATGTTGTGGGTTAGCTTTAGTTTCGTCTGTGGCACAGGCCAAGGGCAAAACTGAACCTTCCCTTGTTTCCTTCAAAATTTGTTTGCCTCTCTCCACTTAGCATCCTAAGTGGGTAATATCTGAAGGTGTGGTGTTATCGGGCGATGGGTTAATACTTTGGATAGCAAAATTCTTTAAGGTTATTATCAATCGTAACTCAGTTCCTCAGAAAAGAAAAGGGTAAAAGAATTAATTCAAATAATCAGCAAAGGGAAAATGCCTTGCTCTTTTATCAAGTTCTGTCAACTAATTCTTTTAATATGGAAATGTTGTGATCGTGTGAAAAGTTGTATGTCGATATCTGGGCTAAAAGAGACAAAAGCTAAGACCTCTGTGTTGTGGTCAGTTTTAAGAATTGCCAAAAAAATTCTGCTGTCAGTTTTACTTCTATCAAAATGGTCTTTTAAATTTTACGCCATATCTGGCTAGAGATCATCTGCAATACAAGTAGCATCAACACTGTCCGGAAACCACAAACTTCCGACGGTCAGCAAATTGGTCGTCTCTTTACGTGTTACGCACGTAAAGAATGTGCTTTACTCTTGACTCTTCATCTAAAACAAAGGTGGAGATGATGGCCGAAGTTCCATTTCCTTGTCTTTCTCTGGCCTGTCCCAGGCGTTCAGATTGTGGGGACAGCGAGGGGGAGGGGCACTTAAGGAAGGGGAGGGGCACTTAAGGAAGGCTGGGTAATAATAATAATGGTAAAATTATTATAGACCACAGCTACATAATCTCAGCACGCTTTACAAATATAAGAAATATACAAACTAAATTAAAATTCATTAAGTAAAATTGTTTTGAGTTTTCTTTTAAAGAGACAAAGTTTGCGAGTTTTTAACGTAGAAAAGAAAAATGGTTCTTTTTGCTACCCTGTTTAAGACAAAGACCTTACTTCATGACCTTGATTCATTTCATTTCACATACAGAATTAAGCTTTACTTTTAACTGCAACAAACTTTACACACTTTAAAAGGGTTCCGGTCCAAAAAGACACCCTGTTTTAGACGCTAAACAACTATTATATTGAAATCGTACACTCAGAAATAAATAAGACTGAAGACTGCGAAAACCATACCCTGTTCAGCAGCTCATACACCTTTGCCTTGGGGCTTTTGTCCTGCAACCAAAGAGATCAGTGGCATACCTGTTTGCCTTGGGATCTTTGTCCTCCTCCCTCCCTAAACTCTTCTCTGCTGACAAAGAACATCCTACAACATTCTGGTATCAAATTTTACACCTTTTTAAAAGCACCTTTGATTTTGATCAGGATTTGACTGTCCAGTTTAACTATATTTTGTTATGTTTGCAATTGGTCATAAGTAATGTATGCTGTGTCATGTTTAGTTCAGCCACAGGGCACCCACATGTGTAATGGTGTAATATAAATGTGTATGCGTAACCATCTGTAATTTTATAGTCAAAAGTGACATTTTTAGCAATTATGAAGTATTTGTAGATATGGACATTTTTCCACTGTAACAACCCAAAGAGTCAGGTCCCATTCACTTCCCAACCAGATTTTCCAGAAAGTTTTTGTAAATAGGAAACAACCAGTGAAACCTGTTTTGGGCAGATACCCATAAGACCCTGCTCGCTGGTGTCCACTAAATAGAGGTGACCATTTAATACAGGTTAGTTATACTTAAAACATGGGAACTTAAGAAATCATTTACACATATTTAGCTATACAGGTTGTCTGCTAAAAACAATTACAAAGGTTCACATCAGACACATAAGTATACCATGGGCTCCCAATGTTGATGGAGATTTCCTCTCAATAAGAAAGTTACAGTAAGCTCTCCACAACCACTGATAAGACCTTCATCTAAAATAGTCCTTTCCACATTCAATATAACAAAAAAATATTTCTAATGATGAAAGTGATAAAAACTGACAGACTGCAGTATTCAAACACTACAGTGAGGTCTTTTCACAAGCTTGCAGAGTTAATTGAAAGTTGTGAAAAGGTGGCTGACAGTAATGGCTAGAGGTTCAACTGTATTGTTATAAATGTGATGATCAATGTTGAAATATATGTTAGAAATAAAAATAAGTATGTTAAATTAATGGTGACAAATGAAATTAAGGAATAATCTCAACACGCTTTTTGTCTGAATTCCAATAATTTCCACAACCTTCAGACAAGGGAGATTATCAGAATTTGGACAAAACAAAAGCAAAATTATTCCTTAATTGTACCAGTATACCATTTGATTAAGATAGTAAAAACACATGATTATACCAAATAACGACACAATTAAAGTCGTAGATATTTTATGCATGATTTGCAGATGAGACATCAAGGGATGTGTTCTAATAGACATCCAAAGTCTCAGACAGGCAAAATGTAAATTAAGATTACAAATAAAAGGGTGTGTTATTGAATTTTAGAACAATGAGATCCTACTAATGCAGCGAATTTCATAATTTACTCATGCATGCATTTGTTGCTTGGTGAGTTTTCACTTTCACCACCATAGGTTAAATTCTCATAAGCTCCCCCCTTCTTCCCACCCCCAATCCTTAGGCAGGATTTTGACAGGTGCATAAGATCCAGAATGCATCATATTGTATGAAAATTTAATACACTCCTAGCAGAGGAGTGACAAAGCAAAAACAAAGTTCCACGGCTTACAATGATGGAGGCCAAGTGGTTCTCAAAGTTAGGGGCTGGCCTTTATTTGGGAAAAAGGCCCATAATCCATATACCATGGCAAAGAACGTACCAAATGACAACAATTCTGACAGCATATTACTGTAAACACAAAGCTTTATTATAGGCCCGTTAACATAAAAATCACACTCTTTCACAAGGATACAGGGACGACATTTACCTTCATCTTGCCCAATATTTACCCCTTCCACTGGTTACAAAGTCCTTATGTAGGGAGATTCTTTTGCTGTTTGTTGCTATGTCAAAGTGAACCTCCTGGGCCATGTCCAAAATTCACAGAAAAATACTCCAGCTGCACCCAGCATCCCCCCCCCCCCACCACTTTGGCCTTGGATGGTAAATTCCAGGGGGTGGGGGCTCTTGAGCTGTCAAATCCCCCTGGGTGGGACGAAAAAAAGAGGGTAAATACCGTCTTCCGTCAACACTGCAACATTTTCCACCGATCGCACAGTCGAATACTCCCGTTTTAAGCATTTTAATGTGCAATTTTTTCTTTCAATTAACGTATTCCTTTGTAATAGCACCATGATTCTAATTAAGATTTCACGCCACAACAACATGCACCAGTTTATAATTTTAGTATTGATTTTAAATTTTTGACATTAAAATTAATAGAGTGCTGTAAAGTTATATGTTATGAATAGCTTTATAAATATGAAAGGATGTTTTCCAAAAACATTAACAGATATTTGATTCAATAACCAAAAAACGTTGATTCACGTCAACAGCTCCCGATTTCGCTGTGTAATTCTGGCTTGATAACCAATGAAGAAACGCATGCATAAAATCAAGAACATACCCTTACAACCCTCTTCAATTTTTTCCTGTCCTTGACAGATGAGCCAATCTGCTTTCTTTCCCAGTGAAATCCTCTTTGTAGCTATAATCTGATAGGAAACTGCATGTGTGTCAAGCTTGGGAATGGCCCCGGGGTGGGGCCTGGCCCCCAGGCAGCACAAAATTTGCAAATGCCCCACCCCCGGCACTGACAAGGTGGTCAAATGCCCCGCAGTATTCCGGTGGGGGGGTGCTGGGTTCAGCTGGAATTGACTGATGCATACTCGCTGGTTGAAACATTGAGCCAGTCAATGTAACAAGGAAATCAAAGTAAAATATGACCCAATGTATCTAGCTGAAACAGTTTGTACCGTTCAAATTTACTGATGAAAGTATTAAAGACCACTCAAACTACAATTGTTGAGTTTCTGTAGTATCAAGGCCACCTAAATCTTACAAATGGTTTTCGGTTAATTCAATGACAAAACCCAAAAGAAACTGGATAAAACCTTAATAAAAAAATTTTAAAAGATTATATAATGCTTCATGCCCAACTTACAGATACTTTCCAAATACCTTACCCTTATGTAAAGAATATTCAATCGTAGAGCGAAACACAAAAATAATGAGTGTACCACAATTCCGATGTGTTACGAGTCTTAATAGATATTTTCCGAACATTAATATAAACATTCCGACTGTTAAAATATCAACAGTTACCGTGGACAACACACACAGTTCAATTGCATGGGAAGCGTCATTCGTTTTCGCTTATCGCGTTTTCACTGGCAGCAGTGACCAACGAAGTCATGCGCTTTTCCTTCTGTCGTCTGTTGCAAAACCAAACTCGAATTACCTCTTTATCAAACTGAAGATCTTCGGCCAGCGAGGCAATTTCTTGAGCGGTCGGTTTCGGATTGTTACAGAAATGTGTCTCTAAAACACTCTTCACTGAATTCTCGATGGAGGTTCTCTTCTTGCGTTTTCCAACCTGAGAGGTAGCTTTGTCCACTCCGCAAGGAATTCCATTATTGTTGTTCGTTTCCTCGAGCCATCTTGCGAGCAACGGTTTAAGCTTACACATGTTCTTAAAACTTAACTGCAGCGCCTCAAAGCGGCAAATCGTGGTCTGGCTAAACACGTTTCCGTACAATGTCCCTAAAGCCATTCCAACATCCGCTTGGGAGGAACCAAGCTTGATCCTTCGCTGCTTAAATTCCCTCGCAAACTGTTCGAGATCATCTGACGAAGGAGTCGTTTCCTCAGTCTCCGATTCTTCTTCCAGTCGCTCTTCGGTCTTGTTTACGCCGATTGTCTCTAGCTTTTCGGGGGACTCACCTTGTAATTGAACGTAAAGAACGACACTGTTGTTTGAGCTGTATGTTTCGGGTGGAACATCCGTTTGATTTGCCTGCATTTTGTTGCTAAATGTAACCTAAACCAGCGACATGAGCCGTGTAAGGCAAGGAAGCTCCATTCGGAATGCTGTCCCATGAGCACTCGAGCCCAATACCGTCTGAGATGCACGCGCGCGAAAATCCCCAAAATAATTTATGCATCACAGGAATCCCAAGCAAGCTAAAATCAAACTCGCCCCCAGGGCTTTTCCCGCTACTCCCATTTTCCAAGGAAAAAATCCAGGCCGGCGACGACAAATGGACGAGGTTCAGTAGAAATGACAACTACCTTCCAAAAAAGAAGACTACAGTTTATTTAAAACAAAAATATCTCTCTAGGATAAGTTTTCGTCAATATATAATGGAACCGTTAACATTCTTTCCTTCTTTTTTTTACGGTTTACTTGTAAGAAGGTCTACCGCTAGCCGTCAAACGTCTAAAATGCAGCTCATTATTGTATTTCTTTTCGCAACTCCCAAAGCTGCGTATATAATTGCGATGATCTTCCTTCATATAATTCAAAATTGTCTGTCAAAAAGTTTCCAGGTATTTCAAATTTCGCTATTTTAGCTGATCTTCACGCTCCTGAAGAATCTTTGAACTGGAAAAGCCAGTTCCCATGTTTTCAAAAACACTCTCTCTAGACATTAAATTACTGCTTTTGTTTGAAAATATTTTGAAATTCAATAAGTGAAAGGCCAAGGCAACCTCCAAAACACAAAAGTTAATTAATTGAAATTTAAACAGAAGTTGATATTTACTTTCACTCTTGTACTAAATTTCCACTTAATGACAGTCAACCGTCAAAAGCGTTAAAATTCAACCTTCAATCGTCAGAATTGGAAACAATTTAACCGTCAACCGTCAAAGCGACCACCCCATCGGTTGCTTGAGTTCACGATCACTGGGTTGCATGTTTCTCACGGCTGCCATATTCAGTAAGAGCAGGAGCCCATAACCCTGGTAAGAGGTATTTTCCCCGCTGGAACTAAACTCCATAAGCACGTAAATTTTTCGGAACAACTTTCTCTTGTATAAACTAAAAGGCTTTAATATTGATCGTCAATATCAAAGTGCCAATCGTGAGACAAACGATAAAACTAAACTCTTAATACACATTATCCACAATGATTAATATCTTTCATGACATTGAACTTTTTCCTTGTATTGGCCACCATCATGGCTCCCTTGTCACGTGATAAGGCTCAAGCTCCTACGTACCGACCACCGCTGTTCGGAAAATGAGCCCGCTCTTCGGCCATCCCCGAAAAGACCTATCGGGAAGGAACAAGACCACACTAGAGAGAGGAGTGGAAATTGCTTGAGCATCACCAAGGATTGAAACTCCTCTGAAGTAGAAAGATGTTTCCGTTGCCCATCCCATCCCAATTCCTAATATACCACTCATATTCACCAATAACGTTTAAAGGCGTTTTATGAAAACCGTACGAAACCATAGACTTCTTACGAAACTGACTGAGAAGAATGTGAAGGATCCTCCAGGTCTTGTCAAAGTGTTTATTGCCGAATATTCAACATCCAAAAGAAAAACGTTAGTCAGGAAGGTAGTATAAAAAGTGAAGAGAGAATTTTCTCCAGCATAAATTCAGTTTCTTTATTATAAGTCCCAGATATTTCCTTTAGCAGATACCTAAGCTATACCTGTATGGGCACATTATTAGTTTCTCGTACTGAACATCCTAAGTGCGACCAAATTAAGCAATTTGCACCCGTAGCTAAGACGACGAACATCGATTAGCCCCCCATTCACCCCACCCGACCCCACCTAACGCTCAAGGACAAAATGGGACAGAACTATGTACGGTCTTTGATTTCCCTGGATGACTCTACTGCGCGCAATTTGGGAAAAATTACAAACACGTGAGTAAAGACAGTGGAAAAATAATGAGAAATGTTTTTCTTAGTGCAGCGTCCGAGTTCACATGCCTCACCGCGGGGTTTGGACAGGTCATTCAGTTTAGCTTTTGGCCATCATCAAAAAGTTGTTGACTTTGTACGAAAAGAAAACTTCCAAATGTTGCTGTGTTACATTTGCAATTTATGATAAATGGGCTATTACACTGCATAAATTTAAAGACCTTCGCAATTTTGACATATCCGTCAATCAGTCCAGACACCACTTAAATATCAGAATTTGTGGAACGTAACACTTAGCTCAGCAATTAGGGAAGAAAATAAAGAGGTCACGAACACATTCGTCTTTCGTCACTTAGTTCCACGAATTCTTTTGAAGCATTTGTAGTATGCAGATAACCAATCAAAAGTCACGAATGTCTGTCAAAAATGCTCTCAAAGGAATATCAGTGTCTTTTACTCTCAGTAAACATCTTATCTGAAAGTTCTTGGCTAGTCCTTGATCGTCCTTAAAGTCAGCTCAGGGGTTTTAGCTAAAACAACATGGAATTAGTAAAAGAGAATCCGGAGAAATATTATGCTTTTGGTGAGGAAATTGGAAGGTAAATATACGTTTCTTTAAGTCTTTTTTGAGAATTTATCAATTGGAACCGAGCTTAAAGTGATTTGATTTAAACTCACACAAAAATTACAACTATTAATGACTTGAATGATTGTGAAATGTATCTCTTGCGATTTACGAGAAAAACTAACCGCTAAAGAAGGTTTTAGCACGCCTAATTCCACTTAGAAAATGTTTGACACGGTTTGCATGCAAAATACTTTGTTTTCTCTTTGTAAGTAGTGTAAAGTTACATTGAGAAGTGACGGTACGGTCGCGTCGAATTTGTTTATACTTTATGGACACAGGAACCTCATACTTCCGCCAATGATGGAATTTACTGCAAGCTTTTTTTCAGTAAATGCATATATTTTCATCTTCTTAAATTCCTCATCGTACAATTCACGCTTTAACTTGCCTTGGAATTAAGCAATTTCTTGCTGCCTAGAGGACGTCTATTTAATTTGTTTGGGCTGACTCCTCTCGGAGGTTTAGCCCTATTCTATTATATCCGTATTTATTCCTCGTTTTCTCCTTCCATCAAAATGGCACCTTTCGTATGCCTATAGCAGCCTTTCTACAACTTACTTATTCTTTAAAGATGATTAAAAAAATCCAGAGGGGATGGGCGGTGGGAGGTGGTTGGCCTCCATCACAGCTTTTGAGCATCAAGTGTGTAAAATTCCTATGGACATTTCAATCGATAAGTGTAACAATACTTGAGCATGAAACTTAAATTTCTTTTTCGAGGAAGTACCGAATATTTTGAAGCTATGCAGCAAAGGAAAAATAGACCTCATTGTGTTTATACAACTGTGAAGTTTGCGCAGCTCTTACTGGCTGGTCACGTTTCTCCATTTACCGTTTTATGTTGACCCCGGGGTCGCCATAATCAATCTTTGTGGCTGTTTTATTTAAGATTGCAGGATATCCTTCCTAAAAGGGAAAACATTAACCTGTCTTGTAAATGGAATAGTCCGACAACTTAAGCCACTTCTATTTTTCTGGCGCGGAGCATTACCATCTGGAATTTACTTGAAATACCCATTTGCAATTAACTCGTAACCGAATCATTTTAGTATATTACTGTGATTGACAACAGACAAGAAATAATTTTAAGTCTCAAAAGTTTTGTTTTTAAGACAGTAGTTTTCATAAACAATTTAATGGGATAAAATATTTTCGAAGATGGCACCCGATATCACAGAAGACCTTTTCAAAGTTAAATATTCGACTAAACCACCAGGATAAACATGTTTAAAATACATCTCTTTTTAATTTCCATTAAACATGTCTGTGTTTTAAAATTGGAGATGTTTACTTATTGCAAAATTACTAACATGACGTTTGGAAGGTATTCGTAAGGGACCGGTCATTATTTAGCGGGGGGGAGGGCTACTATGTTTGGGGGGAGGGCCACAATTTTTTTAGCCTCACTTTGGGGAGGGCCATTTTATAAAAATGCCTTTGAGGGGAGGGCTACCATTTTTGTAGCTCAAGTATTTACCTCAAGTCTTCAAACTCAGAATTCTCTTTATTTGAGCCCACTGTATCTGTTTTAATATGTAATTTAAGGAAAAGGTCTTGAAGGACCGAAGGGAAAGGAAGTGCTGGGCTTTCTCACGTGCACTGTGTTAGCCCCTCCCTTTCTAGCGCCTGTCTCGCAGGCTACAAAATCACGCCCCTTGGGGGAGTTCCTTCACAGTCCTACGAAGATGTGCTGCTGGCTCTGCGAGACTCTTTTCCATTAGAGCTCAAGACAAGAGAACAATAAAATAGCCACTTGTCCAAAAAAAGGTGATAACCAGTTCCAGAGTCAAAGTGGCAAAAGGTATAACCTCTTGACTGGCACATCCCCGTATAGTCCACTCAGGCATGAGACTGAGTAATAATTGATACAAAACCCAGCAGAGTAACTGTATTGATCCTTACTGTTTTTCAAGAACCAGTCAGATGCCATTTCGCTTTATTAAAAAAGCCTTTCATTAGACCGATCAATTTTAAATTTTTCAATTTCAATTTTCAATTTTTTCAATTTCAATTTTCAAATTAAGCCCTTAAAGACCTCCTCGGCGTATAATTCTTTCTTAACAATACCACCAGGGGCCAATCACCCTCCCTAGGTTCTCTCTCTCCTCTGCAGAGGCCGCTTTGCATCGTAGGGAGGCTGGGGAGAAGGGGAAAAAAATCCTCTTCCCATCTTCCCCAGCGCACTTTCTATTTTTCCATTATTGTCATTTTTATCGGAACACTCAGCGGGAGATTCGGCGGAGAAGAGAGCCTAATGTTGGCTTCTTAATTCTGGCGACATGCGGATCAAAAACGATTCAGCCCATAGCCTGCGTAGCTGGAAGGATTCTTGTCGCCGTGGTATTTTCTTCTTTCTCGGCGGCGGAGCCTGTACGCGAAGCGAGCGGTGAAGCTGCGAGGGCCTATCTCGCCAGCTACGCTGGCCACGGCCCTACGGAAAGCGGGTTGCACCTTTGCGCTTACCAACTCCATGTTTAACCTCCAAGTCACGCCCTCCGTCATCCGGCCCGTTGGTCATGGCAAATATTGTATCCTCTTTAAGGAAAGGGGAATGGGGATATGGGGCGCGTCAAAAGTCTGCCACGCAGGTTAACGTCAAAGTGATATGGGCATCCCCGCATTTTGGGCATCCCCATTCCCAAAACCCTAGAGCTATGAATATCCCCTGTAACCCTAACCCTAACCCTAACCCAAATCGTTAAGGTGATATGAGAAGGGGATGCCCATATCACTAGGGTTTTGGAAATAGGGATGCCCAAAACGCGGGGATTCCCATATACTCCCCCAAGGTTGCTCTCAGTCAGCTCAACCAATTAAGAAGCTTTAGCAAAGACGTTTTAGAAGCACGAATGAGAACCGGAAGTGGACTTTTTGCATTCTTGAGACGTGGTTTTGCTTATTTTCTAAGCGAATCCTTTCTATAGGACTAAGGAGACCCAGTAATACAATTAATTTTGGTAACGTTAACACATATTGAAAGGCAAATGGCCTCACTTTCTGTTAAAGTTTGTCGCTTATAAAACGTCTCTGCTTTAGCTCCATAAATATGACCTAAAATTCATTTAACAGAGGAAAGTATGCGGTGATCAAAACATGCTCTGCTAAGAAAACAGAAAAGAAACTTGTAGCCAAGCTGATCAAATACGAGTCTGGAACTGAAAAAAATGCCAAGCAAGAGTTTGACATCATGAAGACATTCAAACACGACAAGCTGTTGATGGCCAAGGATGGATACATCGTTCAAAAATACGTCGTGATTTTAATGGACCAGTAAGTATTAATATTCGCATCCTCTTTATAAAGGGATCTTTGTAGAATATGAGTTAGGAGCTAAAACATCATTCTAATGATCAGCGCCTCTTTTGTCTTTGGCTAGTTAGGGTCTTAGCACACTTACTCTGTAGCATCCGATCTGGGTTATAAAATATTTACCCTTATCTGGCGAAGGACAGAAGAAAGAATATGTCCAGTTTGTAAACTAGAAATGAAGGATGAATATCACTTTTTAAATGTATGTTCCGCTTACCAGGAAAAAAGAAACGTGATCCTATTCGATAACTTGAAAAATGAGCATCTTATAAGAGTGAACGAAATGTGTCACCAAATGAAATATTCAGATTTTTACTAAATCCCGCTTACGAGAAGCCTGAAACCCAAAAATTGATAACGAAACATGTGTTCGAGTGTCTGTCTGTATGTAAATATCACTATTTGTAATAACTTGTTATACATGTATAATGCTTTAAATAGCTTAGCATAGAACATTGTAATTTTAAATTATTTAGAAAGTAGTAGATGTACCAAGTGATGTAAGATTGTCTATTTACCCTGTCTCTATTTAGTACGGCTGTGGCTCAGTGTTACTGAAAAATGAAAACCACCCTGTGGAATGGTTTTATGACAATATGTCTGCCGAACGCGAGCAATTTAACCTGCGCGTGTAATGTTTCTATTATCTTATAAGAGTCGAAGGCAAAGATGTACTTGAATTCCTTGGAGGAAGATCCAAAGCCAGTGAAGAGGATGCCTCGTTAATAATTGCACAACTTATTGAAGCGCTAACCTACTTGCACAAGCAGAATATTGTACATCTTGATATCAGGGTAAGACATTGATCTCTTGCAATCCAGTTACCTCCTTAGCTGAGCTAGCTCTCGTTTGTTGCGAGGTAGAAGCCTTGACTGGACCACCAAGGGGGTAATAGGCTATTTCTGAGTTCCAAAAACTGTCGTTTTCAAAACGAGGCCAAGTGCAAAAACGTTCTTGTATTAATGAGTTTCATTTGCATGGCAACTCGGAAATGACCTATTAGAGTTTTTTTCATTTTCATTGATTTTTTTTTTTCTCATTCCATTAAAAATAATAGAAGATAAATCTCAGACAAACGTCAGTGCCCTCAGTCATAGAAAGTTTATAATAGGTGATAGATAAAATACATTTAGGATCATTACATTTAAATACTTTTGTCAGAGAGAAGCAAAAAATAAAAAATGGAAAGCAGAGAGGCCCATCTTGAGTTATCTTGGTCAACTAATATTGGGCGCCTAAAATAACATAGTAATATAAGAAACAATTGTAGGTGCTAATAAATAGGCAAGGATAAAAACCTTTAATTGCAGAATCAAAGAGAGCGACAAAAAATATGGCCATCTTGCTCGTTGGCCACTGACCAAGTATAAAAAAATCAGGTTAGAGAGAAAGTAAGGATTAGCACGACTTTCTGTGCGGGAGGTCCGAAGTTCGATTCGCAGTTGTGACCTCAAATCTTTGTTTCTACTTCGTTCCTTTCTTTGACGCTTTAAGTAGTTTTTATGCCTGTAAAACGGAGCATTGATTGTGAGAGAGGGAAAAATGTGCGCACCGTCGGCCTGCGATGTCTGTCTAATCTAATGATGCAGAATGAGGAATGATCCTCAAACTACGAGGTTGAAAAAGAACCTGAAAATTAATTCAGGTTTGACCGGGAATGGAACCCGGCTGACCTTTGCGATGACCGGACGCAATGGTCTATCCATTTAGCTAATCAAGCCAGCTGGAGAGCAGGCCATTGTGAGTTCCTAATATACCCGACAGTGCAAATGAAATGAATGGAGATATATGAAGTGACTCATATTTTGAACTGTGCATAAAGACATGAAAGTGGAAATGATCCTCGCAGTTGAATAAACTACCCAAGCGGTTTCCACCATCGGGTATCTTACGAACTCAAAATGACCTTCACTCCTTTGTCCCCCTTTCATAAATTCAAAGGAAGCGTCCCTGACGGTTGTTCAAAAAGAGTGGCGGATATTGAACCCGTTGCTGCAGTCAATCTTTCATGAGGGCGGGGGATTCAGTACTGCTTCGGCTACTCTGCTAACATAAACAAGGCTGGCAAAGATAATGCTCTCTGGCAAGGATTTCCTTGCATTCTCAAGGCACATTTGCTTAGCTTCTTATCCTTTTTCATGTCAATAGCCTGCGAACATTTTAATGTCAAAAGATTTCAAGTTAACACTCATCGATTATGGAAATGCTAGGCGGATCAAGTCTCCTGAAGGTCAATTGGTTGACGCTTTTGGAGTGACAGAATTCACAGGTGAGTACAGGGAGTAACCGTTAAAGTCCCCACAAGGAGCGACAAAAGTTGAACTAAAATTATCTTTCTTAGTCTTAACTGTCGACGTTAGTAGTATGCTAATCACACATTACGGGTAACACCCGTATTCTTAGCCCGCAAAACAGTCGTTTCCTTACAACTGCACATGAGGCGCGGAAAGGTATTGGATACCAGAGAAAAAAAAAAAGAGCGGTGGGAGGGAGAAAAATGAAAAAAGTAAACGTTTCCCCTCTCGTAACCCCTCTTGATCTCGCTTCTTGCTCAGTTCTGCCTCTTGCCTTATCACTCCAGTAAAACATTGCTTCGCATGCAGGCAGCTGTATTGTCTTCACGCTTGCCATTCGATTCACATTCGTTCCAAAGCTTTGCCAAGTCGCTCCTCTCTTAAAGAGCTACTGATAAGGAGCGCCTTTTTTCCGCCAAGAAATAAGGAATTTCTCCTGATATTGGAGTGAAATACAAAAGACAGAGAGAGCAACACTTCAAACTAAGATCAAGCGCCCCCATGTCAGTCTAACCTCGTGCAAAATAAGCGTTATTGCCCGAAGACTTTCCGTATTACCACATGTTTGGTCAAGTGAATCCAGCATCGCCAGTGATATAAAGAAATAATTTGTAGACGCGAGCAGCTGCTTTGTTCTTATTGGCTGGAATATTCTAGCTTTGAGCGTCATTGATGTCTGGTCCGCTCTGTCCTGACCAACCACTATTTATTCCGATAATAAGTGACGTAAGTTCAGTCGTTCTCCCTTTTTGCAATTTACTCTTTTGCACTTTTCTTTCAGCACCTGAGGTCCTCAACTTTGAGCTAACTCACTGGGGAGCGGATGTGTGGAGCGTGGGGATACTACTCTACATACTGTAGGTTTTCAATGAGCCCTTTCAATTAATAACCTTTATAAGTGATAGTTATTTCAATTGGCCATTCTCGAGTTTCAATACGAGGCTAAATACAAAACTTTTGTTGTCAAAATGAGTTTTATTTGCATGAGAATAAACAATCATTTGGGACAACTCAGAAATGGCCTGCGTGAATCGATGTGAAAATTCAATCAGCTTGAGTCCATGCATTGATGAATATTACATCACTTTCATTTCATCAAAGATCTAAAGTTCCCTTTTAAAAGCCACAAAGTTTGTTGCAGTCAAATGTCCTTAAAATTATATCATAAGCGTTCATTTTAGCGTCGCTGTTACGATTATGATGAGAAGGCTTAAAATTAAGTAAGCTTTTAGAAAAGAGCCAGGGGGAATGCCTTATATGGGCAAGACAGGTATGTGCCGCTCAATAGGGTATGGTTTTGAGGGTTTCCATCCTTAAATGGGGTGTCATTTTTGTCCTTGTCGGCTTTGTGTTATATCAGCTACAATTCAAGTGCGTAAACTGGGCCTCTTTTTTCAGGTTTGGGCCTTAAGTAGGGTTTCAGTTTTCGTTTGTCTCATCCTTAAACAGGGTCAGCGTTTGAGACCTTGGGCGGCACAACAGCTATCAGAAATTAATAGGAGCTCCCCCCCCCACCCCCACCTCCCCGGCAGGGGAAACGAGTTAGGACAAAATCAGACTAAGTTGCTTGTTATCTACAATCAGCGGAGAACACTGAAAAATAATAATGAGAATCTGTACTTATTCTATCCGCAGATAGGGTGGCGGAAGTTGTTATGGACAAGGAGCTTAACTTAAAGAAATCCCCCATCCGAGCTGCCATGCCAAATTAACCGATAAAAATAATTTATTGATTATAAGATTGATTGACTGACATCTCATCCTTGTTTGTATCAACAGACTGAGTGCAACATTGCCTTTCACAGTGGAAGACGCTGATGATGACGAAGATGTTGACGAAAAAGTTGCTGCAAAAGTCCGTGCTGCCAATGTTGTCATGCCAACCAATTTATTCCGTAATGCCACTGAGGAGGCCGAAAACCTGATAAAAAAACTACTCGTTCGTCAGCCCGAGTAAGTCTCGATAGCATATCCTTCAAGAATAGTCTTTTTAACCACCATGAAGAAGCCTCTTTGTGATAACTAGGAGGCTGGGGGAGGGGAAAAGAAAGCGCACTAGGAACGTCGTTCTGCACGTCACCTCTTAAAGGGTCCCTCTGTTGGGGAGAGAGTTAAACTGAAGTATTGATCTTTGGAAAGAGATAGGTCCCGTCAAGCTACACAAATTCCAACTCATGTGATTTTGTGGGACGTGTTTCAGCAACTGGAGGTTTGAAAATACGTCATTAGTTTAAGCTTTAGTTTGGAACGTGTAGGAGTCTCATGCCACGTTTTCTTTCTAAATCTTTTTGTTTTTATACGTCGCCTTTTAAACGTCCGGCGAACTTCACATGCGCGGAACCTATTAATATTATTAGTATTAGCTATAAAGTACGTCGTTCATTGTTCTGTTGTAACTAATGTGTGTCAGTTATTTCAGAGCAATTAGTTGGTAGCGCGAGTCAACTTAGTGGTGGCGAGTTAGTTAGTTAGGTGGCGAGTCGACCATTTGGTAGCAAGATCGTCGGTGGCGAGGTGACTAAATTGAGCCATGTGCCTAAATTAGTCACTTAAAAAGAAACGTAGCCAGCAGTAAACTTGCAGAAACAACACATTTTCAATGAAAAACTTGCTTGCCATGATATACCCCAAAGAAAATAACAGGATCATAAATCCTAAAATTCCGATTTATCTTTGATTCAATTTAATCACCCAGGGAATATACTAAATGTTCTCGGAATTTAGGAAAGAAATCCGTTTTTGGATTCACGAGTCCGGTCCCTATTCAGATTTAATTAAAGAAATAAACTATTAATTACATGAAGGCTAAGAAATGATATAATGTTGTTCATTGTTTTTATATCTCAATACAGAAGGCGACCAAATGCTGCAACTTGCTTAGATGATCCTTGGCTTTCGGTAAGCTCACGGCTTAGAGGCTTCTGCAAAGACTCCAGTTCTGGGAACAACCATCCGTAGCCTTTGATCCATTGACGTGTTCTCATATTTGTTCTATGCCTTGATTGTACTGAAATTGAAGTTTCTTCTAATGAAGCAACAGTTATTTGTCATAAATTTTAAGCTTTCCTTCATTTTTAACACGACTCTCTCAAAAATTTCTAACAATCGAACTAGGGGTGTGTATGCGCAAAGAACAAAACATTTCAGCTTGTTGTAATTAAATTGGTTTTTATCGTTTTAAATTTTCAGTGCCCGTGAGTTTTTTGTTTCTCATGGTTTTGTTTTTATTCTCTTTGGACAGCCCCTTCTTACTCAGAAAAGAAAGTCTTCAGAGATACCGGTCTTTAAATTCCAGGCCTTAAACGAAAAGCTAAAGAAAGCGGTAAGTCGTAATTTCCTGCATACATTATAATGGAATCTATCCAGCAAGCAATCGGCCCATATATGGTAATCCAACACAGTCTTGGAATGTGGACTCCGGATTCCAGGTATTGGAATCGGGATTCCTTTTCAGTGGAACTTGGATTCCGGATTCCAACCGTAGTTAGCGGTATTCCGGATTGCAAAGCCCAGCCAGATTCCACACGCAAAAATATTTCCGGCATTCTGGAATCTGTATTGCCTTACATTGGACGATATGTTGTTTATACTTATCAGCACAAGGAATGATTTTATTACTGGTCTACTTGGCAGACGTTTTGAGGAGAATTAGCCTTGCCGCAAGAGCGCCCCGGAGAACTTGCTAGTAGGCTAGGGGAGAATGGAAAAGGGAAACATGAATGGCTCACTACAGAGCGAGAAGGAAATAAGGAGAGCGCGTTCCCACCCTCCTTCTTTGCGCGCCTCAATTCTTGCTTGTCTCTATCCCCTTCAAACGGTTACCAAGCATCTATTGAAAACCGATAGGACTAAGCTGGTGGAGCCTAATTAATTCGGTGTGTCATCATATAAAATTGTGGGAGTCCTCAAATAATACAATAGCTATTATCTTATTCTGCTCAAAAGGGGCCGAATGAGAAAGGATAGTACCCGACGCAAAATTTTTCAAAAATTCGGTAATACGTATACCTCTCGCGAGGTTAACTTCTTTCTTCGGAAAATGAAAACAAAACTGTTCCATTCGTTAAATGAAATTTTTGGTCTAATGATGCGTTTTTTTAATGCAAACTCCCATAGCTATTCATCTACTTGTCTCTTTTAACAGGAAGAAGACGAAATGGTCATTGCTTCTTGTGTTCTCCGTTCTTTTGAAGAAGAAGCCTACGAATCTCCTGAAGAGGAAGAAGAATAATTTGTCGTCTCCTTTTGTTTCTCTAACTAATCTGTAGCGGCAAGGAAAGATTAAAAATGCAGAGCAGTCAACAGTGGCGGATTCAGACCTTAAGAAAAGGGTGGGGGGAGCGGGGCGGGGGCGGCCATCCAGACCCTGAGATAAGAGGGGGACCGGTTGTTAGAAATTATTGCGTCATTGTGGCGGGAAAACTCGTCACGTGATCTGAAAACTGAACTTTTTGCAAGAGTCTGAGAACTGTGTAGTCGTTCGGAGTCGTGGAGCTGATCAAGTGTGTGGATTGAGTTTAGATCATCGAATTTTACGTGAATTGATGTCGATGAATCTTTTAAGTGTAGACCAGAGTACAGAATTCTAAAATATGAACATGTGAAGAAATATGCTTTAATGGAGTGAAGAATAAAAGCTACAGAGAACTGATTGTATATATGTTGCAGTTAATTTTTTATTTCAGGTAATTTTTATTTTTCCTTTGTTACAAATTCATTAGCATACATTACCATACCCGAAAAAAATAGAAAAATAAAAATTAACTGGGATAAAAAATTAACTACAACATATACAACATTTGGTTACACCGGTCTCCAAAAAAATTTTTTTCAGTCCTTCGGACCTCAATTTGGTCTTAAAATAACGGTGGGGGTGGGTGGCAGAGCCCTCCAGGCCCTTCCCCTGGATCCGCCACTGGTCTAAGGCAAAATTAAAAGTCGACTCTACGACTGGTTTTCTTTAAACAAACGTCTTGTGTTTATAAAACTAAAGTATTTAACTTAATTGTAATGACCAGTGAACGTTAGAAACTGAAATACTTAAACAAACTTCAGCGAGAAACCGAATTCCGAGAACCTAGTAATAATATCAACTAACAATGATCATAATCGGTGGTAGTGGTTTGATTTCCTCGTCATCTTTCACTGAATTTTTTTATTCAGTTTAGGATCTAACTGCAATTGATCACTCATATTTAGCAGGATTTTTGAAAGCCCTACTTCGCTCGAGTCTCACATAAGTCGTTGTTACTCAACAGGAACGTTTTCTGTCGCTCAAAATCTCAAGAACAGCCGTTGAAAAACTATTTTCCTTCCTTTAATCTCGCTATCCCTATTTTCCTTTCAGTATTTTCGTTCCTGCTGTAGTGTGACTTTCGGGCTTGTCGGAGTCCCAAAACACTCGCGTTTTGGCCTTATTCCCGCCAAAGGCCGCAATTTTGGTGGCTATAGCATTTTCGTAAATCCTGCTACACTTCCTTTTATAGGCCTAATCTGCTTTGCAGAGCTTTTAGCTAAATTGGCTTCCTGCATATTTAGTCTGTAGCATTTGGCTTCGTCGTGGGAATCATCTAATATAGGTAGAAAGGTAAGATTAATCTCGACGACTTTTGTCAGTAGTGTTGTATCAGTTACGTATTGCTCGCCCGAGCCAGGAGCTTTTCCTATATTTGGCCAATTATTCGGACTCCCTGGCCAGACCAGGAGATAAGAGATTTTTTGAGAAAATAGTGATTACAGTACGTTTACTTCTGCTTAAGCTTCAAATATAGTGAATTTGCTTTCACCTAACCAATCAAATTTGAAGATCTCTGAATAAAGCGTATACTCTGGTCCCACATGTTTTCCTTGAAATTTTTCTTCGCGTTCGCGAGAGAGTGAGCCCCAAGCGGCGACAACAAGTCGAGTTATCGCCGCTTCGCGACTTACTCTCTCTTTGGCGAAGAAAATTTTCAAGAAAAACCACTGGGACCAGGGTAAAAAAGCATAGTGACAAAACATAGATTTATACCGTGAAATTCTTCATTTAATTTCTTTAACCGTTTTGTCACCTAGAGGGACATTTTTATACATCCCAGGATCACCGGGCCGAATAAAGAATAAAGAAGTGCAGCTGTTGTGATTTTAAACTGCTCTCGGGCTATTGTCTGGCGTGCTCTCAAACCTGGAACCAGGACCGAATAACCCGAGTCCGGGCCAAAAAAATGGGTATGTTATAACGTCATCTAACTATTCAAAATGGCGTCCACATTAAATGGACAAGATACTGAGTCAATTCTTCGCTAAATACTAAGCCTTGAAGAGCACTTTTCCATCTGAAGGAATTTTTTTTCCACTGGACTGGCACCCAGGGGCGGAAGATAAGAACCTAAAATATACGTAGCGTAAAGCATTCCAAGAGAAAATGCCAATAAGGGCCGCGATGGTGTCGTTTTTGCTATTACGACTAGGATCCTTTTTGTTTTCCCCTTCCGTCTCTAAATTTGGTAATCCCAGCTAGGTTTAAATAAGTCAAATGACAATAGCCCTAATTTGCATAAGAAAGCGAAACCCTGAAGGATTCTGGTCGTGGTAGTAAAATGACGTCATAGTTCAAAGATTACTCAAGTGTGCCCTTATTGTCACGTGATTTCATTCCGATCTCGAATAAATGAAGTAAAAATTATCAAGAAATGGTTTTGTAGTCTTTTCGCCATTCGCATATCTCCCATAACTCACCTTGTCTTGTCCCCCCACCCCCTCCCCCGCCCCCCACAAAAAAAGTGCGTAACCCTCTTATAATTTCCATTTCTCCTGGGTACTACAACCGTCCCAAGAGAAACTGAAAACAATGCTTATGCAAAATTTGGGGGAGGCATCATGGGGCAATTTGGGAGATGTGCGAGTGGCGTATGTAATGCCTGTAAACTGTAATAAACAAGAGCCCTGTTATGGATCTACAATAAAGATCAGTTTAAACCCTTTTTGGGTTTGGGCCCGCAAGTGTATAGTTCCGCAAATATTCCTCGACCATAAAAGATTCGCAAATGATCCTGAGAGAACTTGGACCGAGATCATTCCACTGCGGTCAACTCGTCCCAGTGCTTTTCCTCGAAGGAGAGAGCGGAAAAATCACTGGTCAGCGGTTAATTTCAAGAGGGCAAATTAAAAATGGCGGCCGTCGAGGAAAAAAGACACAAACACAACATTTGGTGCGTACACTAGAATGAGCAATTCTGTCGCTGATTATGGTTTTGAAATTTTTGGCAAGGGGCGTTACTTTTGAATAAGGCTAACGATAGTTTTATGCCGTTGAATTTTAGCATGGTTTCCGATTTCTTTTACCCAAACATGGGCGGAGTGGAAAGTCACATCTATCAACTAGCGCAGTGCCTTATACAGAGAGGACATAAGGTGAACTCTAATATTGTTTAACCAGATTTTGCGACTGCTTAGCTAAACTATAAAGTACAGGGGTTCTCAGAATTCTTAATTTAAAGACGTTTTTTTGTTTTGCTAGTGGCCAAATAAAACGAGCATTGTAGGTCAGTTGCACTGAATTTTTGAGAAGCGCGAAACTTAGCTCCTGGCTTTTTTCTTGTCCTGTTGATCAGATAGGTTACCTTTAATCCTTATTAATTATCCACCTATCCTAAGGGGTTGCTTTAAAGTGGCAGGGTATTCTGCAGTTAAGTCCTTATTAATCAAGTTCCTTTTAAATCAGAGAAACTTTACTAGGACAGTAAAACACCCTAATGTTTTGGTTCCCAGGTTGTTGTGGTCACACATTCTTATGACAAGAGAAGTGGAGTTCGTTATTTAACCAACTATCTCAAGGTACATGTATGAATAAGTATATTAAAAAAATGATATAATCTTTCCTATGTGTGACTTTACTTAGGATCATAAGGCTGGGATAACAACAGAGAGAGAAGGGTGTGGCGGAGGGGGAAGGGGAGGGGACAAAGTACAAAACACTCTCTGGGGAAGAATAGATATTTTCTTGATCTGCAACCACAATGTTTAAGACTGACTGAGATGCTGACATGCCGTGCTTAAAACTCTAAGATAGTGTTTAGGGGTTTCCTTTCAGGCTGGATGCTAGCCTGCAAAGCAGGCATATTTTAGAGCGCGATCCATGATTTGTTTTCGGGAATGACGTTGTTATGCCATCTTGGACATTAATACTACCAGAGAGTTGGGATGAGTCAAAAACTGATTTTAAGGGAGAGTTTGACAGACGCCCTTAGTCTTTTCCTTTGCTTTTCATCACATAGTTATGTGATGAATACAATCCCAAAAAACAGAGATAACTCCTGCAACTGCGAACCAATATTGCAAAATCAAACAAAAGTCATTTTGATGAACATTCATAACAACTTGCATTTTAGAGCATCCAATTGTCACAATTTCCAGTCGCCCCTAGAAGTTCGTGCCTCCTGTACTCAACTTTTCACACATGTGGCACTAATGGTGAAAGCCTGCCAGCTGAATCCCTGCATCTGGTAATTCTACATTGTAAATGCTACCAAAACCCTGTGCGTTTTATGCTTCAGTAGCATTTACAAGATTAGGATTGTTTCTTTGAGACCCTCCAGTTTTCTACAGCAGCTAAAACTCCCTGCCCCTTTCATTTAGGAAGGTATATTCATGGGCCAGGCCTGTGCTACTTGTGGAATATGGGGTGAAAATTAAGCCCAGTCTGCACTCCCTCTGGGGGCCTATTTACAGACTGAGTATTCATAGCAACTTTATTTGCTGTATTTAAGGTTTATTATCTTCCCTTTGGTACCTTTCATAACCAATGTGCATTACCGACTCTCTATACAACACTGCCATTAATGAGATGTATATTTCTTCGCGAAAAGATTACAATAGTACATGGACACTCAGTAAGTCTTCAAATGATTATTATTATCTGTATTTTTGTTGTTGTTTTGTTAATAATGAGATTCCCTTGTGAGATATTTTTGTATCATTGATAAATTGCAAGATTCTCCATTGCTTTGTCTGCATTTGTAAATCAAAGGGAGAATTTCACATTTGATTTGATCAAGAATCACTAAGGGCCTTATTTATCTGTTACTTAGTATATGTATCTTAATAGGGATCAACATGAGCATTGCTCATTTTTTGTGGGAAAAGAACAGAACCAGTGTACATAATTAACCCATTCGCCCCTGAACCGCCCGTAACCGCCCGTGCGGATCCAGGTCCTTTCTACCCTTTGTGACGTCATCAGTTTTAACGGTCAAGGACAACTTTCTTCGCACACGTGTGCAGAGTGAAGAGATCTTTCAAACCATACCAGAATGAGCACAATTCAGTCAAGGACACCGGAGAAAGAAGCAAAAAACCACGTGACAAGGACCTGAAAATCTCCATGAAAATCTTGTACCATTACCCACCTACCTTTCCTTTCACCTAATGCTAAGATCCTAAAAGCTTTCCTAAAAACTCTTCCCACCAAAATGAAGCCTACTAAATGCCCAGCAAGAGAAAAAAAAAATGAGGCAAGAAAAGCGAAAAAAGAAGGGAGGAGAGAAAGCGAAAAGTAAAAGTCAAGACTGCTGTGTCACTTTTAAACCCAAAAACTATGTCGAAATTTTGCTTTCTGCGCATGCCCGAACTTTGCAAGCTGATATTTTGCATCTGGATCAGAAGGCCGCCAAGTGTACGACCTGTAAACCGGTTTGTGGTAAGTTTTAGCTCTTTATAGCATGACAGTGACCAGAAAACCACTCGACTAGCTTCAAAACGCGTTTTTGGGCAAAATCTCCAGGAGCGAATGGGTTAATGAAACTGATCTGGTATATGATATCCTTTCTTACTGCCTGATTAGATAGTTGAAAAGCAAGATTAATAAAATAACCTACAACTGTAGTACAGAAAAATTCCTCTTATAGCCTGTAACCATGGTTAGGTTGCAATCTGTTTCCTCTGTTTTGTTAGTTGTAAGGCTACTCAAAGCTATCATGATCATACAGTGCAGGCCAGAACTAAGTGAATCCAAAAATATATGCATAATGCACAATGTATGCATTTGGAAATATGCGTACATGTCAGGCTGGACGCATAGATCAGTCTGAGCTGTCAATGCACATGCGTGTCTGAGGTGTAATATGTCAGTTAAAAGTCAAGCACTGATGCATAATATAAAATTGATGTACTTGCTTTGCATCTTCATTGTTTGCTTACCAGTAATAATTGTTCTTGCCTGCACAGTAAAGAGCTTTTAAACAATAAAATTAACTCATTCAAGCATGTTGGTTTACTTTGATGAATTGATTGATCAATTCATCAAAGTAAACCAACAGTTAATTAATGAGCATTAATTTTAAGTCTCTTACATTCAGTGTTAAAGCTTCTCTTTGACCGATGGCTCTTTGGAATTTTGCCCTCAAAACTGGTCATTAACAAGTAGAATTACCTACATGAACCGTTATACAGTGATATGGATTCTTTGGATGAAAGGATTTTACCCCTGCTTGCCCTTTTTTTTTGGTAAAAATGGTTTTCGCAAGTAACGTACGTGTACATGTATCTGCCATTCATTGTGTTGACTTCTTTTCAAGGCTTTTTCTACTTTATGTCATGATGCACTTCTTCATGCTCGCACTATGGGACTCCATACTCTGTTCACAGACCATTCTCTCTTTGGTTTTGCTGATGCAAGTTCCATCATTACCAACAAATTTTTACAGTTTTCACTGGCAGACATTGATCATGTGATATGCGTGTCACATACAAGGTTTGTAATTCATGGAATTTCGCTGTGCATTTGAAAGAGGCTGTACCCCTGACAGGGAGTACATTTACCCTTCAATTGGGTGTGGTTTTAGACTTTGCATTCTGACAGTATATTTTGCCAGGACTTGAAAAAAGTCCTGTCTGTCCTCTCTGGGTATCCAGGTAGATTTTCTTGTTGGCAATGAACTTTTAATCCTCATTTGCTCAAGGAGCAGATCAGGTTCAGGCAAGTTACATGTAACTTCTAGCTAAATCATAAACTTTGACAAGGGTGAAAAGTAAAATTTGTGTGCTTGTTGTCCTAAGAACAAGCTTAAATTCAAAGTTTCTTCAAGCTCAAATTTTACTCTTTTGAAATGCAATGAAAGGGATATCACCTTCCATGACGAAAGCTGCTAGACAGTAAAATCTAACAATCTAGCACTAAATGCTCAGAATGGCAGTTTTCTCAATCTTTTTGTGGTGAATTATTTGCTTTACCAACTTGCTAAAATATAATGTTTGGACACTGCAAGTGGGTTCATGTAAATAAAATAATGCATTCTGTAATTTGGTTGCCTTTGTTTAGTAAGGAGAACACAGTGCTTCGTGCTTCTATGAATCCTTGTATGGTGTCAGTGATTCCTAATGCTGTTGATGCTGATGTATTTACTCCTGATACTTCAAAGAAAACCAAAGGAAAAGGTGAGTTTTGTTGCAATTGTTAACGCCTGCAACACAAGTGTAATGTCCACTTACTTAGGCATGATGCATTGTGTCCTATTACATTGTAGTACATGTATGCTGTCTGGATGCTGTCTGAAATCAAGAATTTTGTGAATAATACCAAAGTTTAAATTACAGGGGATAATAATATGTATAAATTAATTTAATAATTTTGATTGCTGGCTAATTGGATATTCAAAACTTCAACCAAAAAGGCACCTCGACCACCTTTATCTTATGTAACTGACAAGTTACTCTAGTTTGAAGACTTCATTAAAAAGTACCTTATCGAGAGAGCTATAAATTAAACTCGCCTGACCATGATAGCGGAGCTCTCGCGTGCGAAGCATGCGCAGTGGAGCACCATGGGTAAGAAAATGTGGTAATCTACCCATCCGAGAAAATTTGGTAATCACGTGACCGTACGCCCGACCGTCCGTCCGCACCGCAGGCATACCAATGTTAAATAACTCAATCAACAGGTAGGGCAACTCATATGCAACTCGAGGTTATTTTGGCAGAAAATCGCATAGCCACCCGTGTCTTGTAAAGCAGAGGTAGCTAAAGAGTCAATAAAGACAAAATCGGAAAGCGGAAATTGTTTCTGTATCTGTGTTTTCTAAATTATTAAGCTTAGACTAATTGTCATGTCCACAAATTTGGAATATAGAGCAAGAGAAAGACAGAGAAAAAGAGAAAAAGTGGCAGGCCAGCGAAGCTCAACGAGAAAAAGGACGACAGAGATCTAGAGCGAGAGATAAAAAACAAAGGAGACATTTTTTTGTCGGAAGAACAACATGAAAATTAATATTTTGTAGCAGCGGTGACAATACTAGCGGCCACCAATGCAAGGAGAAAATGAGTGGCAGTGAAAAAAAGGTGAACAAGAACACGTACGACATTTCCTCCATAAAAAAAGTTTCTGGAAGTTTCAAGTTGTAGTCGTGCAAAACAACGGCAAAGAAATGTACAAAAAAAGTGTGCTGCACGTGTAAAGTTGCTTTTTTGCTAATTAGACCTATTGCTGTTTTTTCACCGCTCTCTGGCATTGCCTTAGCCGCTTAGCATTATACGATTTTATATTTTGTTTGAACAAACTATAAATATTATCGAGAGCTTCACTTTTAGCCCTTGCTAAATCTATATATTATGGCAGCTTACATTAAATCATAATTAAGTGTTAAGAGCCCAATTTTTCAAGCTATTTAGCTTGTAGTGGGCTTCCTCGCCACTCGATCTATTACAAGAGTTAAGTCATGTAATATTAAATTTAATTTTGAACTATTTTTGTACCTTTTCCTGCCCTGTAAATTTGCAATCTTAGTAATGTTTTTATTTCCTTTTTCTTTCTGTAATATTTATTTTATGTGGCAAGTGTAAAATAAATAAATAAATAAATAAAATAAATAATAGGGGTCAGTCAGCCAAAACTAAAATTACACTTTCATTTGTAATAACATCTATTACAATTTGTTTTAGTTACCATTGTTGTTGTCAGTCGACTGGTTTACAGAAAGGGTATGGATCTATTAGCAGGGATATTGCCTGTTATGTGTTCCAACCACTCAGATGTGCAGTTTATCATCGGTGAGTTTCCAAGAAGTCATTTTGGAGTGGCAAATGGTGTCTAGATGTTGATGGATCAGGGTGATGAGCAGATTGTGGGGACAGTGTAAAAGATAATTATGTGAGCGGGAAAAACAGTGATGGGGTGGGTCAGTGTTTCTTTCCTCCTTATTTTTTTTCGCCATTCTATCTAAATTTGCACCACACTCCACTATCTGAATGCCTGGAACAGGCTGCTAAGTGAGCAGATACTACAGTTTCCCTCAAAAATTAACATTCCAAATGCAAGAAGGAATGGAGATTCAGTATGTAAAAGTACTACCTGAAAATCATTGTATATTTATTTACTTATTTCAATACCTCATCTGTGGTATTTGAGTTCTCATGGGACAACAGTCATGATGTTCTGTTTGGTTCCATTGTTTCTTACATGTTACACAAACATTTACTGTATGATTTTCAGTAATTATAATTTCTTTATTATTGTTTAGGTGGTGATGGCCCAAAACGCACTCTCCTTGAAGATGTTTGTGAGCAATGTAAACTTCAAGACAGAGTTGTGTTTTTAGGCAAGTTGGAACATGAAAAAGTTAGAGATGTGAGTGTACCTTACGGTAATCATGTTGAAAATTTACATTGCCATAATATCGATTGAAAAACACCACTCAATAATAGGTAATAGTATTCTAACCATCTGCGAACAATTCCTATAGTACAAATTAGATATGGAAGACCAAGCTCAAGGCATTGAGAAAGTGGAACTTCTAGCAGGGCTGCAAATATTAGTCTTTCATTGGACATTGGCCGACCAAAATTTGCTAGTGTCCGACGAAATCCCACCAGTGTTCAGTTATTATGAGTGGAGAATTGACAACATGTTGTCACTTGAATAATTAATTCTGTAAATGACTGAGAGGCTGTTGTTTTTATCTTGTATATCCACTGACCTTGTAAGTATTGTATTTATTTTTGGTTCTATCCTTTTGGCACCTTTTTAAAGGTATTTAAAAACACCTTTCTAGTGTATTTGTTAATGTATCTGTTTCGTTTTCACTGAACGAACCATCATTTTGTGTTGTGATAGTGGGCTACATTATTGACAAACTACGTCGTGTATACTAATATCTATTGGTTGCAGTTGGCTACCATTCTGTTTTAGCCCAATCAAAATGTCTGTGCTTTGTCCTCTACCAGTCTAGATTATCTATAATACAAATTTCTGACAGTAATGTAATTGTTTTTCTAGGTTCTTGTCCAAGGTGACATATTTCTTAACACATCACTCACAGAAGCATTTTGTATTGCCATTGTTGAAGCAGCTAGTTGCGGGTCAGTAACAGTGTCTGTCAATTTTCAAGTATTGCACTCAGCGCCATTGTGTTTGATGAGTTTGTGAGCGCCCTTTGCATTCTTTTATTTTTGTGGTTGGTTGGAATGGTTGGAATGCCTCTTTACTCTCCTACAGCTGTATTTTCGATTTGATATGGTGGCTGGGATGTCTGTTTACTCTGTCATCTTTCATTTGATAGGTAGCCTGTTCCAGGCTTCGAGATAGTGGTGAAAAGTCGTTCAGTAAAAAGAAATGCGAAAAACGCGCGGGGGCTGGGGAGAGCCTCCGAGATAGTGGTGAAAAGTCGTTCAGTAAAAAGAAATGCGGAAAACGCGCGCCCCCTTCCCAAAGTCGCCCGCGTCTTATTTTCGCTTTGCTCGTTTTAATACGTCCGCACTATACTATCTGAGAGCCTGGCACAGGCTATTTGATAGGGCAAGTGGGATGCCTGTTTTCTAACTTTTCATCTTTGTCCCTGGACTTTTATGCAGTCTTCAGGTTGTCAGCACCAGAGTGGGTGGGGTCCCTGAGGTTTTACCTAGCGACATGATCAAAATGGCGGAACCAAGTGTTAAATGTAAGTTAGGGCTTTAGTTATAGTGGTATTATTTTAGCTGTTAAATCCCTATACATAAAACACGCTAGTGTACAATACTCTATGTCAGATTTTGTTTAAGCACGTGTCACTCGGAGATAATGGTTTCATGATTATAGCGCCCGCTTCCCGTATTTTTGACATACAGAGCCATCATCACGCATTTCGCCTGTTTTCGCGGATTGTTTAGACTCTCAACATTGGTAATTTTCTTAGTCAAACTGTCTCTTGTATTTCTTCATACAAGGTAATCTTCAGAAATCATTTCGGACAGACACATGGAAAGCCTTGTGCTCACCATTATTCTATCAAACGATAATGCGTAAAATCAAACTCTTTCCAAGGTTCAAATAATAATGCGTCTCTATAATAAAACGTCCATAATATTTAGAATTACCTGTATCTTCTGGCATGGAGATTACATGTATTTATTACTTAAAGATCCCTGTTGTGTTTAGCCATGAATGGAAAAAGCGATCCCCCAGTCCTAAAAACTTATCTTGCAATGCTACGCACATTGGCAGGTGAGGTTTTTTACTTTTTATGTATCAAATATTTCAGCTCTTTTAATGGCGTTGGAAAGCGCTGTTCAAAACGCGCGTGACAACAGAGTGGTTCCAGCCGATGAGGCGCATGAACGGATAAGAACCATGTATACGTGGCAGAACGTGGCCAGGCGTACGGAATTAGTAAGTGACACTTTGCACACGTTCTAAACACGCTTAAAAGCGTGTTTAATCACTTACTTACAACATTCAACTTTATTCAGTATTTTAAAGGAAAATTTACTGTTTTGCTCTATCTGCAAATAGCAAGGCTAATCTTGGTAGGTAGAGCAAAAAAGATAGCTTACTCACTCATTCTCCTCTGGCACATAAGGCCTCTATTAGTTTTTCCTGTCGGTGTTTCAGTAACATGTGGTTTGTCAGTCTTGCGCTAAACCCCAGGCCTGAAAGACAAGGGTGTTGTTTAGCGTGGTCCCTCTCTCACAAACCAAGCCAACATGGTTGAACCTGCCAGAAGCAAAAGCACCCCCCGGAAAACACGTAGCTCTAGGGGATGTAAGGGCACGCATTCCTCCAATCCGCGTCAAGGCACTACACCAAGGGAGGGTGGTGCTGTGGCTTGTGGTTTAGTGTGTTTATCTACTTGCAGACTTAGGGCCTCTTTACATGAGCCCGGATGACCGGACTGGCCCGGTACAGGACCAATCTGGGTTCATATGAGAAATTTCAGCCTGGTTTCCGATATGAGAAAAAGTCAAAGATCCTGGGGACGAGTTCTTGCGCCAAGTTCGAGAAACAAAGCAAACATGGTGAAACACAAAAATTACAACTTTCGCGCCTATCAGTATGACAATGCGTCTGACTCTCTCTTAACGGACAGGTGTTTACCATTTACACAAACCACCCTGGTGGAAATCTTGCATATAAACATAAAACTATAAAATGGGACGTGGTAGAAGAACGACCCGCTACAAAGTACTTCCAAATCAGCTGAACAGACTAAAAAGAGTAGAAAAAACTGCATCGCCTCAAATCACAGCCCATATTTTCTGAAGCTTTCCAAACGGAATGGCGCGAACCATTTGATTTTCCAACTGGAATTTCCGGTTTTTCCATGTAAATAGTAAGTACCACTAGAGTCGGTCCCTGTTTTTGTTTACGTCTTTTTTTTCACTCACTATAAGAGGGAAATTACTCTTAGAAAGACACTTAGTGCCAGTCACGGCAGAGGTGTCCGCCTTAGTACGGCCGAGATAATTGACAGTACTCTGCCTGATTGTCGTGTAATCACCCAACTTCTCATTCACTTTCACTAAAACACGCCATCCTCTCCCTTTCCTTTTTTAGCTAAAGTCCCGTGCAAACGACGGACGCAACATTGTTGGCCAACAGCTCCCAATATTATTGGATGTTACATGTTGCGTCCGTTTGCAAACCCTGTTGCAGGTTGTTGCATGTTGTTGCGTGTTGTTGCGCAAAGTTTAAAACCGGTCAAACTTTTCAGCCACCAACTCCCATAATTTCTTTTGTTCCGTGATCTTCGAAGTGTAGCGCAACAATCAAGGTCCAGACATTGTTGGGAGTTGCTGCATCCATTTGCACGTAGCTTAATTGTGTTAACTGTAATTGACGGTCACGAACAGGTTTTTGTTTGTTCTTTTATTTTCAGGTTTACGATGTAGTTAGCAATGTTCCTCCTGTTTCATTTGATCTGAGATTGAAAAGGTAACAATTCTTTGCCTCCACAAACATTTGTATCCCCTAACTCCTTCTCAAAACAGACCTTCTTCACAATACCCGCCCTCCTTGCATGCACTTAGGGAATGATGATATAAAAGCCATGTCACGTGATTTCTCGTGGGGGGGGGGGGGGGGGGGTGGGAGGGAAGTGATAAAATCTGCTGATAAAAGAAGGTACGGTCGAGCATTTTCAATTTTGACAACAGAAAATGAAGAAATTTTTATCTTAAAGGTGGTAATTATAGCAAATTATGGGTCGAAGTGATCATTGTTACTCTTTTGGATGCAGTAGCAACCGCATATGTCCTCAAAGCAGACAATAATGACGTAGAACTTGTCGAAACTCGAACTGTACATTTTGCAAGACTAAAATCGTCGTCTCGTTTTGACAGACTGAACAAACCGCGATTACTCGTATTACAAAACTTTATCACTTGTTTGTCCCCTGAAGTTGACCACGTGACATTGCCTTTATCCCATCACTTATTCTAAAGCGCTACAAAGATGGCGGGTATCGTGCGGTGAATAAGGTCTTTTACCTAGTTTGCATTTTACGTTGATTTATCATTGGTTGATACTTAAACGAATCAGAAACGAACGTTTCTTTTCAACCAGTCAGTTGCTAAACTGTTGCTTGATCTCAATTGTCTCTTCCTTTGCTTGAGCTGCCCACTTTTTTATACTTGAATAAGAGACAATTCTTTCTGTTTATTGAGTTTTAAATTTTTTGAATTTCCTCTGTACAACGCACTTACCCTCGGCTTTTTTTTGCGAGCTATCTGTTACACAAAAAATTGCCTAGTATAATACCCTCTGGAATGAACATGTCAGTGTTGCGACAAGTCTTGGAAACAAGTGTTGCGAAAGGGAGAATCAAGTTCTACTCTGTGCAACGAGTTTGGCAATGCTGCAACTCTGCAACATTGCAAGGAACATTTTAAGGGAAGTTGTCTTCTGCAACTTGTCTCACAGTGGCACGAGGAAAATGTGCCTAAGCAGGATCTACCACGGCAACCGTTTTCGCTTTCCTGGGCTTTTTGTGCTTGTAAGTTGTTTTCTGGTCTTTTCTGTTTGGTTGTATACTACAACTAGTTACAAAAGTATTTGAGACACTGTACCGTATTTTGGCTTAAATGGCCTGTCCATGCAGATCTTGTGCTTGTGATCCCCCCCTCCACCCCTTATCAAAGTTGCCAGCAATACAAGACCCTGCTCAAAACTTGGAGGTCAGTATTATACGGTGTCTCACAGATCTGTGAATAGCAGCGATTTGAAGCAAGAAAGGTCGTTTTTTCCTCGGACTCTCTCGATATTTTGCATCTGGTTGAAGTTTCTTGTTGAGAAAAGTATAATAAAATCTTGACGCCACGGGCGTAGAACAAGGATCCCCAACGAAAAGACATGCCAGAGCACCATGTGGGTACTATATTTACTCAGCAGCTGAGACCCGCTTGGCGATCAAAGTCAATTACAAGGGTCATATCTAACAGGCGTCCTGTACTCTGCGAGGATAAACAATGTCGATAGTTTATTGTGTGTCGATAAATAATGAAAGATGAGAAACATTAAGTTTGATATTGAATGAGAAACATAAAATAAAAGTCATGTCGTGAGGGTGGGACAAGAAGGTTTACAACTAAGACTCTATCATTAATTTTTTATTTTAACTTTCAGATTATATCATTGTGGCCGTGTTGCTGGGAAAATATTTTGTGTTTTAGCTGTTGTTGACCTGTTTTTACTTTGGTTTCTCGACTGGCTTTTTCCTAGAAAGGTGAGTCTAGGTTTCCTTACTCAAAGATAATCCGCCACTAATTTACAGGTGTAATTATGTGACTGAGTTTTGAAAGACTCCTTGCTTAAAAGATCTTTTGTTCCTGCTGCGCCCATCCAGGCCCCAGTTTTTCGAAAGGCACAAAACGTTGTCCTGTGGATAAATGTCTATCCAGTGCATAAATCAATTGGTTTCCCTAATACTTATCTACTAGACAGTGATTTATCCGATGGATAGCGTTATTCACCTTTTGAACAACTGGGGCCAAAACAACTATGATTTATATGAAATCTGCGTCATGGGAAACTTGCTTCTCAGTCAATGATGTAATACAGGAATCTCATGCTCTTGAGGCTTAACCCTCAGGACCATTTTCTCTAAATTCAACCAGCTTAATACGGACACTTTCTATGACCCTCTCAGTGCCCATATTAACGGGGTTCGGGGTTCGGAATTGTACGCTGCAATCTACAATTCCCTGTTAATAACTGCTTACTTATTGGTATGGATTTAAAGCTATTTATCTTTTAGTTCACTTCCTCTTTATAACCACCAAAGGTGCATGGTTTTTCTCAGTTGGCTTCAAACGTTACATCAAGAGCCATTTTCCCAGCATATATGTGACGCGAGCAAAATACCTTGAAACAAGTGCCTAGCATAATGTTCCTCTCTTTTCCAATTTCATCTGTCACTTCTGAATGATGCAGGTTTGATCCTACCTCTTCCTCCTCACCCGCATCGTTTGCACTTTGGTTCGCAAACAAAGGCCAGCGCGAAACGCGAGGGCTAGGGTCCGATGGAAAGAGAAAGAGAGGTTACGTTGTTTACCATTTACATGGGTAAAACGGTCGGTCCACGGTTTGGACAAATGGTACTCAAAATTCATGATTGGTGAGTTTCGTCCCAGAATTGCGTTTACCATTTAATCAGTGCATTAACCGAATAACGACCGCGAAGGCCTGAAACTGGTGTCAAAGATGGCTTTAAAGAATGAAACACGAATTTCCGTGTGGAAGATTCCGTCCGGAAAAACAGGACTACCATCGGCACTTTAGATGTCCCATTGCTTACCGAAATTTTCCACTGGAACGACCCAAAATGTCGTGCTCCGTTTACTTTTCAATCGGGTTTTCCTGAAACTTTTTGTAAATGGTAAACAGCTTAAGCCTATCGTCCGCCTTCTCTTGATCTTTCCCGTCGAGGCAACGAGGCAGGGTTAGATCCGTTTAAACACAGTTGTCAGTTGGCGGCGTTGAATGTTGCTGGATCGCAGTAAAGTGATGAGTTAAAACTATTGTCCCTTGAAACGGATTTAACACGGTTCCATAACATTGTTATATGACGCTGGGTTCAGTTTGAACGAACTTTTGTTTTTTTCCCTGAGTTTTAATGTCTTATTACGCTTGCCTTTTCAGAACATTGACATTGCTCCTTCATATTACGATCGCCGCGACAGATGGAAATCGGAAGACGATAGAACACGGAGCGGTTCCGCAAGAAATACGTCTTCCTCATGTAGAGAACAACGGCTAAACAATGACAGTTTGGGAAGATAACCTTGGCACAGTTATGTAAAATAGTAGATATAAACTGAGAGATCATTTTTGAACTGTTATGAAAACGTAGCTGATATGTCAGTAGTCTGATAGCGTATGTTCTTCTGTATGTGAATGTGTTTATGTAGGTAAGAACGACATACGAAAGAAATGCTTAAAAAGTTCCATTTGTCACGAATGGTCTCAGCTCGAAGCTGATACCACAGGCAGACCACACTCTCTTCGTGTGGCAGTTGTTGTTATTGAATCGTTTGTACTCAACAGAGGAAATACAAATAAACCAGCTTCCCTCTCAGCACAGGGTCCAGAAGAGTTTCGTGTGAATGAATGAATTACTTATTTAAAGTCTCACCTTGAAAAATGTCTATATCTGTAGCTTAGCACGATTAATTAGCCCAATGGGACCTTTATGAATCTACTGTAAACGATTTCTTCGCTTCTTATCTGACCCAGATCGACTTTGTTGTTCGCCATTTTGAAAATCAATAACCGCAAGCCATATCCTCGCTGGCGCACGGTACGTCGCCCGAAGGGCGACCGAGGCACGAAGTGCGGAGTAAAAAAAAGGACAACGGAGGGAACTTGAACCACGTGACTTCGTTCGCTGTGAACCGCATCACTCGGTGACGGAAGTGAATGAGACCGGAAACGCAAAAGCAACAGACCGCTGCTAGTTCGAGAATCAAAACATCAGCTGCGGAGGGAGTTTTAAAGATCTCAGAGATCTATGTGAAGGCAACAGAGTTTTAATTGAAGTGAAGATCTTTCAAGACTGGACATTTGTTGTACATGTCAACAGTCTTCGATATCTTAAGCAGGTTCCGCTTGTGCCAAAGGCTTCCCAGTAGTCGCAAAACGCACAGCCAAAGACGCAAGAGGTAACACTGTTGGGACCACCGAAGAATGGCGCAGCCGTGATGATATTACAGTTTCCTTGTTCGTCCGCTCTACTCAGTGTCACGTTTTATTGCAAGAGTTCACACGACCTGTAAATCACTATCCGTAGTAATTTAACATTCTCCAAACAAAACTAACGAGCTGGGCCCAGCGTGATACAGCATTGCAGAAAAAGATTACATTCACGGACTAAAGAAAATCGCTTAGTTATTCAGATCCAGAAGGCACTTTGGAGAAAGCTGGAACCCTTATTCAGCCGTAATAAAAAGCTTCACGCTTCAAAAGAGGTCAAAGAAAATGAGCTTGCATCAGAGTGCAACTCCTGCCGACCAAAAACAATAACCACAGTAAATCGATATGTGTGTCATGACCTCTCAGTGTGAAACATGCGGCTAAAATCACATTTGCTGAGTGAAAATGTAGAACCTTCCACAGCATAGTCTACCCAGCAGAGAAAAAAACTTTATTGGAACGAGCAGCATTTTGGCATGAGGTAAAAGTCGTGTAGGCTTACCATCCCCTTTTATTGCTTCGATCTTGATCACGTTTACTTTACTACGTCATTTCCGTCACCATCTGTTGCGGTGCATAGCGAACGAAAGCGCTATCTCGAAGCCGTAAATTTCGGTCGCCGAAAATGAATTTGAACGCTTTTTTATGTCGTTTTCCTACAGTATTTGGCAAACACATAAGAATTCTAGATCAGGTTAGTAAAATCAGGCGATTTCATTCAATTCCATTTGAGTTTTAGGGATTCGAAAATTGGCCCCAAATTTGTTTCCTCTTGCGAGCCCTCAGTCTGTTGGTTTGCGGTCTATAGAATGTGTAACGAAACTGTAACGCGATCAAAATAGCCCATTTTTCAGAGAGTTTCGAAGGGGTTGTAATGTTCTAAGTACAAACACATCTCCTCTGGACCCTGTCTCAGGTGATTCGTTTTTCGCACAGAGAAGGCGAGCACGAATCGCGAGTGACACGCGAGCGACTGGTGACGAAGCGCAAAGGAACGAGGCAGCAAATAAACATTACTTCGGCTACACTTTACCCCAAAATAACGATTTGATCCTGAATGTTTCAATAAAAGTTCAAGGGAAATGTTAACATGGTCATTTTTCATGTTTTTTTCGCCTTGTTTTTGAAGCGTTATTTTGGGAGATGATTAATTTTATCCCGGCCTTAAGAATAATTGTAATGTGTTCATCTGCATTTCTGCTATGGAGTGTATAAGATCGATGCTCAGATTTCGCTGACAGCAACTGCCACACGAACAGAGCTTGCCTAGTCCCTAAGCCTCATTATTACGCGCGGCCAATGCGTTTCGGGTCACGTGGTCCGAAAATGTTTCCCGCCTGTTCGCCTAGCTCCCTCGGTCGCTTTGCGGCCTAAAAAGAACGTTCCGCTGGCTAAGAAACTCTTGAGGTCGACTTGTATGTAGCAATATGTAGCCTGTCTATAACAAAATCGGGCAGCGGGCACGCGTTGATGTTCAAATGTAACATAATCCTTGACTATTAACGTGATAAGCTGCACAGCTTTCGATTTTAACAGCTTTTCAAAATAACATTGAAATTTTTTCTTCAAATTAGAATGGTTCATTAGTTAGCTTTTCAAAGGAAATCGTTACTTTTGCTCTGACAGATGTAAAGTACAGTATGTTGCCCAGTATCCGGACGGTACCAGTATCCGGACACTTAAACAAAAACTCAGTTTTTGAGGCGCCCTTTTCAGTTATTGGTAAACGAAGTATTTCGAATGAAAGCTGGACATTTCAGCTTTAAGATGAAGGTTTTGGCGAGTTGAAAGCTTGCGAAACAGTCGGAGAAGACGCCGTTCTGTTCAGGTGAATAAACATTTCATGGCTAATATTTACGCTGATTACTGCGCAGTAAAATTAGTGCTGCTCAGAAAAGGGTGGGTAATATGTGATATTTTCAAAGAAACGGTTTTATATTTAAAGTGAAGATACTTAAAGAAGTCGGGTTCTCAGAAAGTTTATTAATTCTTATTGAAATTCGATTTGTTTGGAATAACGGAGCCCAGAAACATTCACTAAGTATTGATGTCAGGTTGCCCAGTATCCGGACAGTTTTTCTTTGCTGTACAGAATCGATGAATTAGCTGCGTACATTATCCCGATAAGATTTATTTCATATCTATAACTATAATTAAAGCTTAGGATATATGATATAGTCGTAAAATGTAATTCTACTCAATTCCGTACGGACATTTTCTTCACTCATTCGGAGGCGACTTGATTTCGTGTGCGCCGCTTGTTTCGCGTGACTGCATTTTCTATATATGACCGAAAGCGTCGGAGTTGAACCTGGAATTCTCATACTTTCCCCAGTTGTGACTGCTAGAATGGGGTTGCAACGGTCTAAAAATATCACAAAGGGATTGAGAGATGTGAAAGAAGGAGGAATTAGTGCTAGAAAAACAGGCTTATTGTAGGGTCTGTAGGAACTGAGCATGAAGAAATCAACACTGCAGGTCAGACTAAATAGGAGAGTGACCTTTGACCGTCGCATTGAGGTCCCTTCCCCAAGCTTTTTTTAAAAATAAAAAACGAAGAAAAAAAGTCTTTTGCAGGTTAGCTAATTGAGCTAGCAAACCGCGGCTTCGGCATGTCCACGGATGCCTTCCTTACATGATCAGTGAAAAAGTTCCAAGACAAGGAAGTAAGAATTATGCCGTTTAACAAACGCTCGCGTTCCCCACCATACCCCAGTGATTTGTTATGTTTTATTTCACGATGTTAGGTTATATTTTTTGAATCGATTGCCAGACTACTTTGCAAGTGCAAGAGAAGCTTATAAGTCGCTTGGCTGTCGAAATTTATGTACAATTACGTTGTTATTGTCGTGTCCCGATACTGGGCCAGCTGTCCGGATACTGGGCAACATAGGAGCGCTGCAAAAATATTAATTTCGCGATGGAAACAAAGGTAAAAAAGTTAAACTGTCTTCCGTCATATTAAGGACTAAATAGATTTTCTCTGGGCAAAATTTCAGAGCTCTTGCGACTAACAAAGGAAAGTTATTGCAATGTTAAACTGAAGTGTCCGGATACTGGGCAACATACTGTACTGTTGGCGACGCAAAACAATAGTTTTGTATGTTAAAAAATCGCTCAATGAACACGGGGGTCAGTCGTTTATGTTAATTAAATGTTTTTACCTGTTAAATACTGCTGTGTCTGCGAGGCTAAAACATAACTTAAAGTTGTTATTCCAGTAAAATACGATGTAAAGAAGAAAAGGGACGACTATTATTGTGATTGTTTTAGAATCGGGAATAAATCTATAAAGTCCCGCATGTCTTCCGTGTCGTGACGAGTCATTTTTAAATGATGCGTACAGTAAAATACGTATCACGCGCTAAAAGTAAATACGCAAAAGCTAAATTTAGATCTAAATTCTAAAATTCTAAATTTGTCCTGAACATTTCACCGATAATGTAGAAAGAAAATACTTCCGTTCTGCGCTTAAACGACGACTTTCCAACGAGATGATGATCTATTCAAAAGAGATAATGGTTTTGGGGCGGCTGCGGTTTCGTTGAAATCATAGCGGTTTTCCTGGAAAGCTCCACTGCCTACGGGATCTCCGTCAATCTTAAGCGTTTTTTTTTTTCGGACGTTCAGGAGGTCGAAGGATGTGATTTTTCATGTGAAAAAAATATTCACAAAACTCTGCTTGACTTGTTCAGAAAATAATTTGTTTAATTTTTAATAATTAACTAACAGCTCACTGATTTATTAATTTGGGCTAACAACTTGGAGGCCCGGGCACCCGAGCTAAAATGTTTGGGAGACCGAAGGGCTCCCTGAAAATTTTATTTGGGCCTTCTAGATCTTTTAGGTTAAATTGCTTGGGAGCCCAAAGGGCTCCCTGAAATTTTCACTAGAGCGTAGTCTTGCAGCCCTTTAGTTATTGGAAGTATAAAAGGAAATGCAAATTTAAGTGAACTACCCCATACTCTTAACATATATGGTGGTAATGTTGATGTAACTCTTGTTTTGCGTAGCAATGGAACCCTTGTGTGTAACTCATCTTCTATAGTGTATTAAAATTAGTCCTTAACAGAACATCTCCGTCTCTCCTGCACACATTTGTTGTTGATACACTACTCAACTTCCCATTGCCATTGAACATACCGATAATTCTTTCTTACACCAACACATCCCGCTTAAACGCCTTCAGGCGTCTTCTTGTCTAAATGAAAAGCGCCCATTGTGTTGCGAGAAATAAGCCAATAAGGTGCGAGATAACTAAACCGCAACTAATTACCGTTCCTGTCTGCGGTTTTGAGGTTTGCTTGAGTATCCTTAACTTTATTGTGATTGGCCAGTACACAGTCAACATTAACATCCCTGCATTTTTCAGGTGTTCTCGGTTTTCTGAGTTTGACAGTATAAGGAGATAGGGTATACATGTATTTCAGACAACAGGAACAAGAGAAAATTCGGAAGCTTTCCTCTTCAGATCGTTGCTTTTCTCTCTGTAAAGGTAAGAGGTACTTTCAAGCGCACTTTGCCTGTGAAATATGTGCAGTCGCTCGCTGATGGGATATTTTGTTCAGGCGGAAGTTCTCCATATTTTTATGACCAAAAGTTAGTAAAATACAGACATTTCCCATGACAAGTAAATGTGAACTAGTGTGAGGTTTGTGACTGCAATCATTTAGTACATGTAATAGTTCTTTGGCAAATGCAAAAATTTATGTGTTACTGTACAGTTTGCTTCGTTTTAATTTGACGGCAATTTTCAAGTACAAGCCCCCGAGGGCTTGTATTTGGAGGGGCGATTTAACGGAAGGTTTTTTGTGTTATGAGTTTGGGGGGCTTATGTTTGGAGGGGCTTATTTTCGGAATTTTACGGTACGTCCGTGGGCCTCCTGTACTATTCTTTCAAATTTCTTGGTAGTCAATTACTACCCACAATACCGTTTGGGATTGCATGCACTTTTCCTGACAACCTTTCTCGAAATAGCTGTCTATTTACAGGGCTGACATTAACAGCCAGAGAGCGAGGATTTCTCCTGGCTACTATGAGGGTGGCCCCCGGCTACTTTTGTTGGAAAATAAAAGAAAAATAGAAGCAAAAGAAATCCCTAGCTGTTTGATTCCCTGTCTACTTGTTGTATTTACCTGGCAACTTGAAATCTAAAAGTGACATCCCTGTATTTACATTGCTCATGAAAGGCAACAATTAAAACATTAACACTCTCAAATTGTTTCCTAAGTACTCATGCTCAGCACTTATTTAATGTGCAGGTGCTGAGGTCACGTCATGTCAAAAGGCCACAAACGTTAACATAAATTTCTTTTCGGCTTGTCCTGATTGACACTTTTTTTTTCAATGTTTATTGGCTGCATACCTCCTCATGGTGAAGATGTTAAAATACACAGTAAAGGGATAAATCAGTTCTAAAGAAACCTTGTTCAGCCACAATTTATACCCTGTACATAAGACAAGTCAACATTATCTCATGAGCCTGATTTGTTTTGTGAAAATGAAATGATCAGCATGTCACGAGCATGGGACAAAGAAAAAATCTGAGTCCCTTGACAGGATTCAAACCTATGACCTCCCAAACACCAGGCGGGCGCTCTTAATATCCTCTTGTGCCACGGAGAACTCATGGGGAGCGAAGCCATACTTTAGAGTGAGGCCTTATTTGTTTTGTTTTGCATATGAGAATTACTTATTTAATTATTCAAACTATTGTCATGGAATTAAAATGACTGAAAAGTGGGGTTAAATCCAAGGCAAATAGGACACTAAGTTTGAGTTAGCAGGGAGTTCGAGTTGACCCATTTTGAGCTACTTAAGACGTTCTACCATAGTATCAGTTGACTGAAGAAGTTCAGGTGCAGTGTACCTTTAGTTGTATTTATATAATTAACGCATTATCTATCCTTCCGTAGGCACATGTTTTGATAAAATCTGGTGGCTAATACCCGGCCCCATTAATGGTTTTTTGGTTAGGCTTGAATCTAGAAACTATATATTTTTAAGGTGTATCATCACTGTGTGAAATAACCTCATGGGACTGGAGCAGTGCTGTGAGACATGTGTTCAGTGCTGCGACTGAAATTCAAGGTTCTCCTCTCCAAACCATGCCTGACAATCTTAAGTTAGTAAAAAAGCAGAATGATGTGTAAAATTGTAATGGATTACTTAAAAGAAAGAATTCCGAAACTTCTTAAGTAAAATTCCCTCTTTTAGCTTATCCTAATTCGCTCTTTTCTCCAAATTGACTATGAAAGTTTCCCTCAAACTGACCAATCCAAATGAATTGCTGGACATCTGGAAATATTCATTGAAGGAATTATTATTAAGATAATGAGCTCCTGGGTGTGATAATATCACTATGCGTGTCATCAAAAAGTCTTTTAATCTTTTTTTCAACCCTGTCTCAATCATAGTTAATCTTTCGTTAGCTAAAGGTATTTTCCTGATAAACTAAAGTGACCAAGCTCATTCCTGCCTTTTAGTCTGGGGAGCCTGATCTTGTAAAGAATATAGACCTATTTTACTTTGACCAAATTTTTCCAAATTTATTGAAAAGGTTATGCTTAATTGAATATCTTCCCACATAGAAGGTCACAAGGTATTACATATAAATTCCGGTTTAGATTTAGAGCTAAGCATTCAACAGCATTAATAATAATAATAATGTTTATTTCTTATATTGCGCAGTCTAGCATGCGATAAAGATATGATTGAATGCGCATTACAACACTAAAATCTTAAAGTAATAAATGGCTAATCCAAATAAGGGACTTGTCAGAAATTAGCAGGGGGGAGGGGGGGTGGAAACAGAGGGAAGGTCACAACTTTTTGAGACTGCAGAAAAGGGAGGGGTCATGAAAAATGGGCCGTTAAAAGGGGGAGGGTCATGCAAATATGTGTCTGTGATCATGTAGAGGTTCACCCACAGAAGAAAAAAGAAGTTCTTTACTTTGTAAAAAAAACCTGGGAGAAATAGGTCGAGTGATCAGCTGTCAGAATCAGAGTCGGACTCAGCTTAATGCTGTCATCTAAAATGTATGTATATGGCATTTCAAAGAACGGATTAGAAATATAATTTATTTTGAGTTTTCATAATACTGACTCACCCTAGTGTACTGCAAGAACTAGATTTTATCATTTATACAAGAGGGGGAGGGTCATGATATTTTAGGCCAAGGTCAAGGGGAGGGTTAGAAAATTTCAGTCCCATTGCAGGGATGGGTCACTTCATTTCCGAACCCAAATTTAAAATTCCCACCCCCCCCCCCCTGCTAATTTCTGACAAGTCCCTAATGATAATAATAATAATAATTTACAATTTTCGGAAAACAATAAAAGTAAAATATGAGTTAATAAAAGAACTAATAAAAAGCTAATTTAAAAAGATGTGTCATTGATTCACCTTATCAATAAGATTGCTTCGGTCATTGATGCCAGGGCCAAGTTATTTAGTGCCAGTGTTTGATACTTTGGATCATCATGTTGTATTTTCTAAGTTGGAATATTATGGCTTTCGCGGCTAACCCCTTAATGGATTTAAGAGTTACTTTTCAAAACATGAGCAGTTTGTCCAGTCTAAAAAAAAAGACGTGCTCCTCGACTCAACAAATCAAATGTGTTGTTCCACAAGGTTCGGAAACGGAAGCAGATAGTACTATAGTATTTATTTTTTACATTCAAATATAAACCAGGTACAGATAGTTATGAATTAAAGAGCTCCATACCATTGTTACGTGAATGAAGGCAAATAATTTATCAGTCAATCTAAGAAGACCAATTAAATCATATTCAATTCTCGATAAAAGAAACTGTCAAGTAATATATCTCTCTTCTTTGACAATAAGCAACTTGAGCAAAAACAGGAAACTAAATTTCTAGGCATAATCCTCATGAAAACTTTGCTGGAAATCACACATAAATTTTATCTGTAGCAAATTAGCAAAATTTGTCAGAATAATAAGTATGACCTTTAAATTATTTAAAGGTCACGCTATCTTTTGTCTAACCAGCACTAAATTATCGCTTTATTTATTATACCCTTTTATATCCTTATCTTAAAGCTACTAATAATTGTAATATTGTCTGGTCATCCACACACAATACCCGCTTGAACAGAATTTTTTTCTTACAAAAAAGTGCTATCCATATGCCTTAACTTTAACACGCAATATCGTACATGCTCACACTGCTCCGTTATAAATGTATGTTCTGCTTTCATCATAATTTAATATAATGCTACCTTCTTTTCTTTCTGGGGGGCTCGATCATCTTCTACTCATCCATAAGCATAGCCCTCCTCAAATTTTCCAAAATGCCCTTTGCATTGTTCATTCACAGTGTCTAGTAGGCAGTTCTTCTGAGGCAGCCCTTGTGCTTCATAATGTGCTTCTTAGGTAGTTCCTGAGTCATCTAGGGGCAGAAAATGTGCCCCCTGAAGCCATCGATGTCATCTGTATCAAAGTGTTGTTCGGCACGAAAACTTGGGTTGGGGGGGGGGGGCTCAAATGTTTGTTTGGGGCTGCTATGGACCCCCCTGTCCCCCCTACTTTGCCGCCAATGTTCTAAACCTATTTATAAACTGGTGGCCAGGTGCACATGCACATATATGCAACCAGTTTCGTAACAAATTACAGTCTACCACACTTTTGTCGTACAAATATTAAACAGCTTAGTTTTCTCTTTAATACTTGGGTCCAAAAATTTGGAATTCCCTTTCGTTATCCATCTCAAGCTCCACCACTTTTGCTCATTTTAAAAAGCGTCTTTGTGACTTAATTTTGTTCTCCTACTTTTGAAACTGACTGAAGTGTATTGTATTCTTCTGCCCCCTAGTCCTAAGTTATTTCAGGGTGTAGACAAAACGTGGACCCTCCCTTCTGGACCCCCCTTTTGGACCCCTTTTTGGACCCCCTTCTGGACCCCTTTCTGGACCCCTCTTTTTTTAAAGAAAAAAAAAATAAATAAAAAATACGATACAGATATGAAAAAATGCAGGCAAACAAATAATAAAGTCCCCTACCATCACTCCATCTTGCACATTTTACCATGAAGCTTGAAAGGTGACCAAATAAAGTTCTTGAATCTTCCAAGATACAAATAAAATTTCTATGCTTGTACTATAAAGGCTGACAAACGAATATATCGCCAGTATCCGCAAAACTTTGTGTGCTGCTAAACAAAACGACTGCTCATGCCTACTATGGCTACGTGAACAACAAACTGGCGCCATTTTCTTCCACCATCTTGGTTTTACCGCTGCCCGATACCAACGGGGTCACATAGCTCGAGTGTCACAGATGTAAAAATGGCGTCGGCGTGCTCGTGGGATGGTACGTGGGGATTCTCAATCTCGCGGGCTCACATGATACTTTAATCTCTTAATTACCTCGATAATCTGCACTTCCTCTTCCTTAGCCTGTTCCAAGCGTTCAGATAGTGGAGAGCGGTGCGGAGTAAAGAAAGCGATGAAAAGTAGAGGGGGACCTCTCCTCCTCCCTCGCTTTTATTTTTTCGCGCTCCTTTTTACTTCGCACCGCTCCCCACTATCTGAATGCCTGGAGCAGGCTACGTCATCCTCTGCAAATAAATTGAAGACATTCATTAGTAAATTAAGCCATCTAGAACGTACAGGAGGCCTTTTTGAAAGGCATGACAAAGCAAAATAATAGGATGCAAATAAATTCTATGCAACTTACCATTCCACACACACGCCGACGCCATTTTTACAATCTGTGACACTCGGGCTATGTGACCTCGTTGGTATCGGGCAGCGGTAAAACCAAGATGGCGGAAGAAAATGGCGGGAGTTTGTTGTTCGCGTAGCCGTAGTAGGCATGAGCAGTTGTCTTGTTTAGCAGCATGCAAAGTTTTGCGAATACTGGCAATATATTCGTTTGTCAGCCTTTATAGTACAAGCGTAGAAATTTTATTTGTATCTTGGAAGCACTTTATCCAGTCACCTTTCGAGCTTCATGGTAAAATGTGCAAGACGGAGTGATGGTAGGGGACTTTATTATTTGTTTGCCTGCATTTTTTAATATATATATTTATTTATTTATTCTTTTTTTATTTTTAAAAAAAGAGGGGTCCAGAAAGGGGTCCAGAAGGGGATCCAAAAAGGGGTCCAAAAGGGGGGTCCAGAAGGGAGGGTCCACGTTTTGTCTACAGTACTTGGAAGAAATGTTCATTTGTTTATTCATTTGTTTGTTTTTTATCCTTTTTTACACTATGAGTTTCTTAAATGTATTCCTTGACAATGTTTGGGTTGAAATTGGTGAAAAATGACCTTACCATGAACTACTGTATCTTTCCAGACTTCTGGATGAATTGAAGGAAGCATGGATGTAAAATCTTGAAATTTTCTCATCTGCATTTTCCTTCAGTTAAGTTGTTGCAAAAAACTTGCAAATAATGATGGATACATATTAACAGTCCTGTCAAAAGCAACAACTGAATTTTGAAAAACCAATTTGGTGGGGTTTACATTGTATCAAAAACAATTTTGATGAGAAGTTATTTCTCTAATGTACAGGGAAGGTCATCAAAGATTTTATTGTAATTGCTTCCAATGTCTCCCATAATATGTCCTGTTTACAGTCTGGGAGGCTTAGAACTAATGTGGCTGTTGATTGATGCTTATCAACCTCACATTCTTGGTGAACTCAAACCTCATTTTATTGAAAGGAAATTTTTTGAGAGAAGCAACAACATCCTAATTCATACTCAGCAATTTACAGTTGATTACAAAATATTAATCAATATAATAAATAGAGTACAGGCTGCCCATAATAACCAATCAGGGCTAAAAGGATAGGGCAGCCATACTTTGGTGGTTACATTAAGATTATGTGATTATATTGTAGGGACAGGTATCACAAATGCCTATAAAGCTGTACACCTGCATAAAACACAAAATAAACTTTAAAGGGAAGACAGCAAAAGGAATGAAACAAAAGAAACCTAAAGATGCACACCTGAGTTAGTAATAACTAACAGAAAGCCAATTGTGTTGTTCATAAAAACTTTTTAGAGGGAGGATTGGAGCATACACTAAGCTAAACTATTTGCGCATTCTGCTGTTAAATTGACTTGGTAAAGAAATTTTCAAACGTCCACTCTGTTCTATTGGAATAATCAATGGTTTTCGAAAACCCAGTTCTCTAGTGGAAAGATTCTACCGATCCAGAAGTTCATATCAGTTTAGAAATTGATTGCTTGAAGTTGATTGTTAACGTCAATTGTCATCTTGTTTACTATGACAACCTTCTTGGGGTAATTTTGCACATTTTTTATGACCTGATGAACATGAACAAATGCTGGCTAGCTTACCCTGAGCAGGTAGCTTGAGTAATCAGTGTAATACAGTAAGTTGTCATGCAAGAGTGTTTTGAAAACTAACAACAATAGCAACAGATTTCTTTTCTTTTCTTTTAGTTTACTATAAAATTCACTGACATGATTTTAAAAATAATGACTGATAATAATGTTTAGTTTGCTAACTACACATTTTTCTTTTACCATTTTAGTTATGTAATAAAAAGGACAAGTCTGCTCTAATAATCCTAAACATGGAGGATTATTCCAGTGCTGAATTGAAAGTTGAATACTTAAAAAGCGAATTTGGAGTAACAACTTTGGATCTGGGTGGGGAAGGACTATCCAGGGTACCTGATGCAGTCACTGAACTGAGTGAAGTGCAGGAACTCAGTCTTTGTGAAAATAATCTGACTAAGTTGCCAACAAGTATTAACAAGCTGAACAGGCTTAAAGTGCTTGACTTGGACAGAAACAATCTTACTGAATTACCTGCTGAGATTGGTGACCTAAAGGAGCTGGAGAAGCTGTATGTGAGGAACAACCAGTTGGTTGGTTTGCCTACCAGTATTCAAAAGCTGAACAGGCTTGAGCAACTGTACTTGGATGGAAACAATCTTACTGAATTACCTGCTGAGATTGGTGACCTGAAAGAGCTGAGGTGGTTGTATGTTAGTTACAACCAGTTGGTTGGTTTACCTACCAGTATTCAAAAGCTAAACAGACTTCGAAGAGCGGACTTTGATGGAAACAATCTTACTGAATTACCCGCTGAGATTGGAGACCTAAAGGAGCTGTGGTTTCTGAGTGTGAAGAACAACCAGTTGGTTTGTTTACCTACCAGTATTCAAAAGTTGAAAAGGCTTCGATGGCTGTACTTGGATGGAAACAATCTCACTGAATTACCAGCTGAAATTGGTGACCTAAAGAAGCTGGAGGAGCTGTGTGTGAAAAACAACCAGTTGGTTGGTTTATCTACCAGTATTCAGAAGCTGAACAGGCTTGAACAGCTATACGTGGATGGAAACAATCTTACAGAATTACCTGCCGAGATTGCTGGCCTAAAGAAGCTTGAGGACCTGAGTGTGAGGAACAACCAGTTAGTTGGTTTACCTACCAGTATTCAAAAGCTGAAAAGGCTTCGATGGCTGTACTTGGATGGAAATAATCTTACTGAATTACCTGCTGAGATTGGAGACCTAGAGGGGCTCTGGGGCCTGAGTGTGATTAACAACCAGTTGGGTGGTTTACCTACCAGTATTCAAAAGTTGAACAGGCTTCTAGGGCTGTACTTGGATGGAAACAATCTTACAGAATTGCCTGCTGGGATTGGTGACCTGAGGGAGATGAGGGAGCTGGGCGTGAGTGGTAATCCTTTAACTGTTGATGCAATAAAGTTTGCTCTAAAGTTGGAGAAAAGAGGACTGTCCACTGATATTGCAGGTGAGGACAAATAAAGGCTACGTTAAATTGAAGCCTTGTTACATTAATAACAAATGAACTGCTAAAAAGTTTCTTGACATATATAAATCCAGACTGTAACATCAAAATAGCGACAGGACACCCAAAGATTAGTTGCTGCTCGACTGGGAGCTTGCAGCAATTTTAGCGATCACAGACATGCGCCGTCCAATGTTAGACTTTCCACATAAGGAAAAAGGCCACAGAATCATTTTTTTTGAAAACTTTACTTTGATTACACGAAGTAATATTTGATTTTATTTATTTAATCTTGAAAAGTATTTGATATCACGCGGCATTTTGACTGACTGCTGTGATCTAAGACCGAAAACAAGGAATAGCAGTAAATTCGCACCGTAGCGAATTAGGCCCATACAAGTTCGCCGTCTACTTTGTGAGTTCACCACGAATTGGTATACTGTAAATTCGAGTTAAAGTTTATTTATTTATTTATTTTTGCCACTCAAAACGTACAAAGAAGGAATAAAAATACACTACAGAAAGAAAGTGGCGAGGAAGCGTTTTAAAAAATTAGAAACCACAAGGCTTATAACGTAAGGCTTCCTCAATTACAACTCATGATATCTGCACATGCACAGTTATGTCAATTCCAAAATAACAGATGAAGAAACAGTACATGAGTAACAACAATCAGTGTGTAAATTAATGAATATTATTATTCATTCAAAATATTTCCCCTATTCTGATTGGCTAAAAGCACCGCATAATTCACCATAACCAGCTACTGATGACCAAATTTGGAAGAATTTGGCGATTAATCAACCGATGACGTCAAAATTGCAGCTTCCTTTCAGGGTAATGCACCGTTAACCGAGAAGACCTGGGAACGAGGTTGAGTTGTTTTGGTTGTGAAAACAAAAATGGCGGACATTTCACTCGTTTCAAGAGTAAGAACTAGGCGAAATAATAGCTAAAAACATAGAAAGAACAGCAAGAAGACAACTCGAAGTGCGACATCTGTTATTTGGAGAATATTTGCGGAGCTGAACAACCCTAAACGTGCACTATCGAAGATGAACTTAACATCGATGGAGGAGTAAGCTTGTTTTGGCTATGTTTTTAAACTAGGAATTATTTTGAATGAATAATAGTCCGCTTTCGTATCATATACAGAATTATGGACATCTCAGAGGGTGTTATCCGCCTCGGCCTCGATCTCCTTAATTCTTCATAAGATGCTCAGCCTCATTCATTGATTAGTCTCGCTTGCGTAAGCAGCGAGACTCATAATCTGCAACGCGTTTTTCGCCCCGGGGGGAGGGGGTACTCCTTTATGTAGGCTATATTGGTATTTGCGGCGCCAAAGGGTATGGTTTTTTTTCAGCCGTTTTGGTCTGAAATGGGGTATGGTTTGTGCACTCTAGTCTTGAATTGGGTATGTTTTTTCGAAGAAGCTACTTCTTCATCATTTGGCGATAAGACCATTTCCCCAAATAATGTTTACGCCAACCGTGTAAGTGCCGTAACAGCTTGTCACGCGCTCTGGTCACGCGCAGGGTTCCAGGGCTCCAGGCCTGAAATAGGGTAGGGAAAATCACAGATTTTGGTCTGAAATAGGGTAAGGATTTCAGGAAGCGTGCCGCACACCCTCACCCAAATTTTCTGGAAGTACCCCCCGGGGTCTTGTCGTATTTTATACACAAATGGGGGATCATCGTGCCAGGCGTTCCTTGCGGAGACCGTGGAAACTGGGACTAAGAATCGTTGCGTGATCGAAGCCACTCATGTTTTGCGAAGAAAGCTTAGGAAAGATTAACTTTTTTCGAAACATGTCGGTCCAAAAATTCTATGGCATGAAATCGTTGATTACTTTGGAACAGGTGAACACTACTGAGTGGTCGGGAAAAATAAGAATCTTAATTAGCAAAACTGCGATGGTCGGGTGTTGTAAACTTTCATTGTATGCAAACGGGGACTTGTGATGAGCATGCGATTTATTTTCGGCGATGATTGAAATGACGTGTCATGTAAATCACTTTTTTGATCGCTTGCAATGTTGTTACAATTGGTAGTCTACTATGTTGGAAATTAAGCCCCGTTGGTGTATAGGTATAGGTAAATCATTAATATGCATAAGGGTCGAGTCTATGACGTCATCCATTGTTATAACGTAGGGAAAAAATGCGTTCCTCCATACTAATTAAGTGCCTAGTCAGTGTCTTCCTGCATACTAATTCGGTATTGGTTTACTACACCTTTTGCTGTTCATTACGAGAAAATACGCAATCATTAGCTTGAAACGGCGACCAATAGTGTGAAGATACATTCATTAGCGCGAAAATACAAACATTTGCGCATAAATCAGATTCGATTACGATTTTTGCATTTTAATCAACATCCAATAACATTTTTGGGCATTCATATGCGTCATTGGGCATACAAAAGAGAAAGATATACTTTCATTAACGCCAACATCAAAGTCATGAACACATCTTGAAAGTCAATAGGGACAACTGACATACATTAATTTGCAAACGCTATTCATTAACATTTTTATGACACTGCAATTCAATAGCATTCCTGGACAACCTTAGGATGGATAAGACAAACATTAATGCGCTTGTACAATCAATTGAATGTTCTTTACATTTAATATACAAAAATCGATTTTCCAATAAACAATAGAAATTCAAACAAATTTGGCCTGAATTTCAGTCCGTTAAATGTATATCCCTCAAAAACCTCGCTATTTAAACATTTTGGGAGGTAGGTTTGCATGAAATGGTACCCCTTAGCACGTTTAGCTGCGGTCACGAAGTCAGGTTTCTGCGCAGAGCTTCAAGCACTGCAGTTGTTGTTTCCGAACTCCGCTAGTGGGATTGCTAGGGCTTTGCCCTCATTCCTGTTGTACATCTTTAAATTTCCGGACTCTAGATGTCGGCCTTTGGTGTCGCTTTCATGTCGAGGGGGGAAGCATAAGCTTTGTAGGTATGGAGCGAGAATGGCCAAATTTGGGTGGCTGGCACCCCGTCATGCGCAAAGACCACCGACTCATCGGGATTCATTTTTTCCTCGCCCGTGCCAGAAAGTCACCGAAAAACCGACACAGTATTCATTACTTGAGCAGCTCCGGCCGAGGAAAACATTTGATAGGTAATATTGCCATGGTCATAGTCAAGTTTCGTCCTCGTTGGCCGCACACTTGGAGGTACGCCCTCCACTCCCTGTCGCGCCCCACCATGACTTTTGGCCGTCTAGGGTAAATGTAAAGCCGCAGCCGTCGACGAACACACAGTGGCGAAGTACGGCGTGATTCTTTAAACAAATTCAGGTCAATTTTTTTTTTTTTTTTTTGGGGAAATTGGTATTGTTTAATTGAAAATATATTTTTGTATATTAAATGTAAAGAACGCTCAATTGATTGTACAAGGGCATTAATGTTTGTCTTATCCATTCTAAAGCTGTCCAGGAATGCTATTGAATTGCAAACGGTATCATAAAAATGTTAATAAATAGCGTTTGCACTTAGATGTTTTCTATTGCCCCGAATGATTTTCAAGATAATGTTAATGACTCGAATGTTGGCGTTAATGAAAGTATATTTTTCTCTTTTGTATGTCGAATGACGCAAATTAATGAATGCCCAAAAATGTTATTGAATGTTGATTAAAATGCAAAAATCGTTATTGAATCTGATTTACGCGCAAATGTTCGCTTTTTCGCGCTAATGAATGTATCTTCCCGCTGTTGGTCGCCTTTTCACGCAAATGAATGCGTATTTTCTCGTGATGAACAGCAAAAGGTGTAATGAGCAAATACTACAATAAGCACAATAGGCTAGCCTCGGCTTGCCCGTTAAGAAACTTGAGCCCGGTTTTCGGACGGTCTATTAAAAGGAAAATAGGAATAAGAGAAGCGATCACCTAGCAACGCGAGAAACGGCTCACTTTATCTTATTTAGCGCTAAAACTCAGATATATAAACAAAACACATACAGAAAGTGGTGATGAAAAGTCTTTATTTCAATTTAGCTAACGTCTTCTTATTTAGCGCAAAAACTCGCATATATAAACAAAACACACACATACACAAAGTGGAGATGAAAACTCTTTATTTCAAGTTTGTTTGACTATTGCAAAACCGTTTTCTCCTTTCTATCTCAAGGAAACGACTAACTATTGAAGTCTCAGCGTTTCACGCACTGTTAGTCAGTTAATTATGCGAGTTCGCAAGCCCAAAGTTGAATACAAATTAGTTCATCTCTACAGAAAAAACCCAAGGGAGCATCTTGACGTGTTATTATATAAACAATTTTAAATAACTTAACAAGAATCAATTGAAACACGCGACTAATAATTGCTAGCAATAGAACCAGACAAGAGATACCGTTTCAAAAACTTTATTAAAAATCAATAACAAAAAGAGTCAAATACAAAGCGATTTGTAAGGAATGGAAATTAATTAATCCTCATCTTCTTCGCCCATGGAGTACTTGTAAGGTTTGAATTTCTTATGTCGACGTTTCCTCAGCTGTTTGCCATGAGCTTTATGATCATCCAAATAATTTACAAATTGAATCCGACGCGACTAATAATTGCTAGCAATAGAACCAGACAAGAGATACCGTTTTAAAAACTTTGTTAAAAACCAATAACAAAAAGAGTCAAATACAAAGCGATTTGTTAGGAATGGAAATTTAATTAATCCTCATCTTCTTCGCCCTTGGAGTACTTGTAAGATTTGAATTTCTTATATCGACGTTTCCTCAGCTGTTTGCCATGAGCTTTATGATCATCCAAATAATTTACAAATTGAATCCGACGCCTTTTGCGCTTCGGGCCTTGTTGTGATGAGGTTTCTACTGTGGGAGGAGGGGTCAGGAAAGCAGGATTTAAGGGTGGTGGAGGGGTGAAGCTTTCTTTGTCAGGTTATTGAGAGATAGCCGCTTGTGTTAATTCAGGTGTTCAGATGAAGGGGTTGAGGGGAGTGGAGAATGGTGTCGTTGCTGTCGAAGAATCTTGTGTGCTTGATGTTAAGTCTGGAACAGTGCTGATTATTTCTTCCGGTCGTGTTTTTGTACTTAAGTGTTCTTTAAAAGCTAGGTATCTGTTTTGCAACTGAAAATATCGCTTAGCTTTCTCATCGTCTCGGAGATCGTTTCCAGAAAGCACGTCATCCATGTTGCCCTGTATTTCTTACATAGCTGGAAGAAGTGGGACAGGCGAAAGAGTTTGCTGCTTCAGATATTTTAGAAGCGCCTGAGGAATATTTTCTTGAAACCCTGCTTGGTTAAAGCCTTCTTCACTGGATAGGACGTTTGTTCGCCGTCGACAATTATCTGGTTAGTAGTTTTCAGATCAATCAGAAGATAACCAAAAGGTCTTTTTACAGGCTCTTCGTACTGATTTAAGAAGAAATCCGTTTGTCCGGGATACATTTGCTTGGCCAGAGTCAAGATTTGCAATTTGTCTCGTGGATTCTTGAATAACACCAGATAATGGCTGTTTAGGCTTATGGTGCGGCCACCTTTCCCCTGATGAAATAGGTTCTGCACGAAATAAATCACGCTTAGATTGCGATGGTGAGAACCACGAGTAAAGAGGTTCACAATTCGTTTGTCTTTACTGGCGTCAATCATCTGATCATCAAACACGATCAAATTCCGTTTGTTCACATCAAAATAGGAATGCTGCTCCAAAGCCGTAGGAATTCCCTTGACAAATTCAATGTGTTGCATGGTGACTAACATTTGTGTATACGCAGGCTGCCATTGTGAATAACACCAAACGATCCTCTCCAGGGAAGGGTAAATTGTCTCTGAAACTTGTTGCAATAGAGATCGAACCCAGGCCGTTTGTCCGGACCCGGTCATTCCGGCAGTCATGGAGGTGAAAGGATGCTCAAAGCAAAACCGCTGACATTTCTGTGAAAACATTGCAACTGTTAGAAATGGGGTGAGACCAGCATTGCGGTGTTTAGACATCACGTGCCTTTGCATATTATCTTTTCTACTAAAGGATTTTTCGCAGACAGAACAGAACCAACTCATGTCAACTCCTCAGGAGCAAAATGTAGACTGAGAATAAGTTAGAATGTTGCGCATTTATAAGGAAACGATAACGGTTAAAAAGTAACTTTCAATTCACTGTAACCTCTATCGTAAGATTTCTTTAATTATGTCCTTGATTGTTAGCATTAATCTGAGTAGCAGCTGCTAGTAGTCGGTTATCACTGAATCCTTTTAGCAATATTACTGTGGGTAACAAGACCGTCAAGACTAAACTAGTACATTACAGTGCGGACACTCAAACCGGGACACTTGGAAGAAAATTGTCCAGTCACAGCGTTTTCTCAGAAAAAAAAGATTCTCAAGTTTTTTTGCAGACGGACCAATATGCAACCGTTGAAAACTTTAAAACCGTTTAAACTTAACTGACCTCTCAGGAAACAGCCCTTAAATTGATGGATGTTGTTGCATGGCCCGTATGCAAAAAAAAAATGAGAATCTTGTGGTCACAAAACGTTGTAATTGAACAATCTTCTTTCAAATCTCCGGATTTTTGAGTGTCCGGATTGTAAGTTTGAACAGCATACAGATTTGCAGTTGTTTTTGCCCATGCAGGGATTAGTGTGTTGTGAAACTGTGTAACTATGATTTGCAGGTTACTTGTCGGTTCTAATAGCTCACTTCGGGAAAGAGTGAAAGCCTGGAACCGAAACTAGGCGCGCGCATTTGTGGGATTATTTGGGGGGATGCGAATGTGAACAAACATGTCGGAAAGCGAAGTGGAATGTTCCAGCGGGGTTAAAACAGCTCAAAATAGCAAAGGGGAAAGTGGAAAGCTGACGGAATATGTGTCGTGGGCGATTTTACCTCGAGAAAAACCGGAAGAATGCACCGTGAAAAAGCTTCAGAGATTGATTCTTTGCCGTGGAGCCAAAACAACAGAAAAAAAACGTCTTGTCTTTGGTATTCTATAAAATGCCAGACCAGGGGAGCTCTTGAAATTAATTGCGCACAAAGGCACACAACAACTTGCATGTCTCGTCATACAGTTGACTTCCGATAACTCGAACCCTCGCCAACTCGAACCTTGCGCTAACTCGAACCAAAATCTATTTCCCCTGGATTTCCATCATAGATTTACTGTAATTTTACCCCCGGTAACTGGAACCTCCCGCTAACTCGAAGTAGTTTTTGTTTCCCCTCAGATCATTTCAATAATGTTACCCTCGATAACTCGAAAGGCATGTTTTGAGCCCTTAAGAAGTCGGGAAAAACAGTGTACTGGTGTCCGAAATATTGAATTTTGAATTTCCCATTGACATGTTGTATGCATATAGTTTACTAGTGGAGGCTTATGTTGTCTGTCACAAATCTAACGTGAAGCCTCAAAATAGTAAAACGCAGCGCCATTAAGGCAATGTTTTGTTACGTTACATTCTGATTTATAATCTAGAAGTATCTTTCAATTTTCACTTAACATTTCTACAATTAAATGTGATTAAAATGTTCACTGTGCAGTAAAACTGTTTTTTCCTTACTCCCGATAACTCGAACTTTTTTCGATTTCCCTTGAGGGTTCGAGTTATCAGGAATGGAGTCGACTGTAATTCAAGGTGGATGCTCGACTTGTCCCCCCAAACAATCCCATAAATGCGCGCGCGCTTAGTTTGGGTCCCGGGCTATCACTCTTTTTCGAAGTGAGCTATAAACAAAGACTGACGTGGCAACTAAAACAGCACATTTACAAGGGTCATGTCTTGCACATGATTTAAAAAACTTCTTATTCTTTGTAGCTCCCAAGGAAATAGAAGCACGAGGAAAAAGAGCGCAGCTTGTTTATCAACGTGCTCTTAGAGATGGAGCTGTTAATGTTCAACGAGCTCGGATATTGCTTATTGGTCAGGATAGAGCAGGAAAAACAAGTTTGAAAAAATCTCTCATTGGTCTACCATTTGATCCTAAAGAAAATAGTACTGAAGGAATTGAAGTGGATCCGTCAATCTTTCAAGTGGATGCTCACGAAGTTAAGAACTGGCAACCCATTGATAAGAGTGAGCGAGGGTTGTTGGGCTGTTCTAAAGCTGTGGCACAGATGGTGGTAGAAAAGCTTTGTATTTTAAATCGCTATAATTGGTTTCGGGAGGAGGAAAAAGGTGCAGAAAAGCACGACAGTGATCACCTTCGAAATGAAAATTATAAGAATGGGGAAAAGGCTGGTGATGCTGATGATGAAAAGGAAGACGATTCATTTTTTAACCAGGTTTGTCTCTAGTTAATCCTCTCATTTTATTGTACTTATCAAGTATTATTAAGTATTACCTATAATATCATAGGTGACGAATTACTCCTTAATTTTGGCGTGAAATTTCAGCGTTAATTTGTAATTTCACATGTGAAATTATGTGAAATTACAAAATTGCCATGGCAACCGTTCCGTACGTCTTAGTGTCAAGATCGCGACGAAGTTTTAAACTGCCGTGAATGAAGATGTCAGGGCACAAAAAGACGCTTTAGAAAAGCTGAACACACAAGAGAACATCAAGGAGGATTCTAACAGGTATGTTGCCGAAAAAGTCTGAAAAATTCTGAACTGTATAAGCCAAATTTAAGGTCTAAACATTTGAGAGAGTGGAGTTCTCGATCGATACGATCCAGGATAAACATGTCAAAAATCCAAGATTGCTAACGTAATTCGTCTCCCATGATATTAATAGGTAATCAAATGGTATACTCGTGAAAAAAAAAATTATTCCCTAATTTCACTCATCACCATTTGATTACACACAGTAAAAATATTTAGTTACTATAACTCAATGTCAACGCTTAAGAAAATCATTTGGAAGGAACTTTTAAAGCCCCGTTCACACAAATCGGAATATTTTTGAAACCATATACATTATTAATTACATGAATCGGGCTTCCCTCCACATCCCGGGAATTAATTCACTCACCAAAACCGCATCTTTTTGAAACCGCTCTCCGCAGTGTTTTTCTTGATTCCGTCGTTAGCAGTGAGTCGATCGGTTTTTTGGTAAATTTGACTCTGAAAAAAGGAATCTATTGTCTTAGAAAAAGTGTAGAAAAAGTCGTGAATTTAAGATAAAATCAGATGGTTTGGAAAAGTTGTTTGACAGCTCCATGAAAGCGCAATATACTATTCAGCTACTTTAAGAAACTTTTCGAATGCAAATATATCTCCATCATCAGTTAGCCCGAGCAAAACTTACTAGTTATTTACAAGAAGCAATAAGACGAGACAGCTTTTGTTTTTTCTTATGCATAAAATTTCGTTACCAAGCATGAAACGGGTTTGCATTCTTGAATACATACATAGAGGATGTTACACGGTGGCGCGAAGATATGAATTTTATTTTCGAGTAGCAAAACAATATTTTACGAACGAGAGCAGCGAGTGAGTAAAATATTGTTTTTGCCTTTATTTATTTCACGTCCCCACGGGGCCTTTCAATGAAATATAATTATACAAAACAAAATACAAAAAGTTCTACGTGTCCAAAAATTAAAATAATCTTATAAATTCAGTTAGAGTCCATTGGAAGTCTTTTTCTCAACATAGTCTTAAATGACTTTACATTATATTTTGCGGCAGAGCGTTCCATAGAGATACTTTTCTATAATAAAAAGTTCTTTCGCCAGTTGCAAATCTAAAACATAGGCACGTTTAACGTGCATGAGATATTTTGAATGCTTCAGTGTAACCTTACCAAGAGTCATGACCTTTTTCATCCTAAATGTAGAATGGATTTTTGTGCGAAATTGGGTATTACGGTACATAAATGAAAACGCGCAACACTCAACTGAGTCGATCCTCATGCTATATATTCACTTTCCTCTGTTTTTCCCTGATACATCCAGTTCAAGTTAAACAAATTGTTAAAGCACATGAAATATCAACTCACCAAACGTTGATTAGAGGAAAAACTCTAAGGTTTCCTCGGAGTTTCTTAAGAAAATGTGGCTCATCGAATACCGAATCGTTACAAAATGCCAGGATTTTTATCATTGTGGTAGATGGTTGCATCTTCATAATTCACGAGGTTTTCACGTGCGATTCTACTCAGTGAAACAGTCTTTAAACTCTGACAACTTAATTCTTCATGTTTTAAAAGCTATTGCTTCTTAAAAGACAAGGTTTGAAACAGGTCTTCACACGTTCAAGTTACTATTATTACTGTGAAAAGCCAATCTGTATGAGATGTACAGTCACACAGCTGGCACGTGAAAGTGTTGGACTTTGCCCCTTTTAAAATTTGTACGTGAAAGAACGCATAATTGTAAGGAGATGATTTCGCTCAAACGATTTTAACAAATCACCTCCTTTTCTAACATCTGCAATAAAATTATGCCTCATTCATTGTACTTTAATTTTAACAGAATGATTGTCTGCTGAAATACTGATTTCTACTCATCTCATGTTATTCCACTCAATGAAACAATCTCTAATTATTTCGTCAACTTGCTACTTCCAAGTTTATTCGCTAAAAAAAAACCGCAAAAGTTACGCATCTTTACTTATCCACTGAGTTTTAATTACTTTTATGACAGCAAACATGTATCAGATATGGTTACCCTTAAGTTGCCAGAACGTGAATTTAAAAGTATGTTGAACTTCGTGCGAGAGAGAATAAAGCATGTTTACTCGGTACAGCTTTAAAAAAATCAACTCTTGTTCAAGCTTCTAAAACCCAATTACGCATACTTGCAAGTTAAAGTCACTATCTAAATACCAATTATTAACGTTTCATTTTTAGACCTTTGAAAACTGTTATTTTTTGTACTTCACTTTGAAGGAGGTGAAACATCTTCACGTACGTTGTGCGGCTCGCGATAGCCGAATTAGGTCATAAATGTCTTAAACCAGCAGCTACACTAAAATATGAACCCTTAAACAGCTGCATCACTGTACTCACCGTTTGAATCATGAAGATGTTTAAATGTTATGCTTCGTAACACCTTGGTGTTCTTTAGTCTTTACAGCAGCTCATATGTCTTGTTAACAGCATCACTTAACGAATTCTGCTAGACAACTAACTAGCTAATCTCAGCTACTAACTAACTTGTGCTAAATGCTGGCAACTTATATAAGTAAAACGTAGGTACGTTCAGGCTTGCTGACCATCAGAGTTACAATCGCTTTTCCGAATGAAGTAAACAAATTTCCTGTTGATAACCAAAGTGGAATAAACAACCCATAAGAAAACCAATGAAAGCCTGACAGCTACACTCACGTGGCTCTACCTTAAACCAAAACAGGAACACTGATGTAAGTAACAATCAAGGTCAGCGATGGTTCCAAAACGTGCCCACTTCAAGGACTGACACTCAAATTTAATAAATGACATTCATGTTGAAAAACTACTTTAAAAGGTAATAGAATTTGAAAACCTGTCGACACAAATACGGATTAACCTTGATCTATAAACTGATCATAACAAGACTCTAGTAACGAGTGAAACGTCAAGAACAAACACGAAATAAACTTAAAATAACCTACAGAATACTTCACAACATTCCTCCCTCCTTAGAAGAGGCACCGTCCTCGATGCAATTGGACGTATATAAATGAAAAATTAAGGAACAAACGTAACTAGCGGAAGAACACTAAGGAAAATTTGAAAAACTATTGAGGAAATAATGAGAAATATCAAAACGACTATAAAACTACCACTAATATTAATTAAGAGTTCAAAGTTAAATGTCCAAAGTAGATGAAAGTTCTTGAGTCCTGAGTGCTTGAAAACAAATGCATATTAGCGTTCTAGTGTGAACATCTTGAAAAAGTTTAGATTGGTAGACACAGATTCATCTTGTAGGAGAACAGACGACGACTCGTGCTGCAATTTATCTCGTCTTGTAATTAGCGCTGTCTGCTGACTTCATACTGAGGTTGTTTGAAGCAGACAATGCATGTCTCGTGAATAGCTGGCTATCTTGCTTGTAACATATGCTTTTGTTATAATACAATTTCATGAAAAAGCAGTGAACTTGTCTGTTAAAGATAGAATGTTCTGGCCAGTAATAGAATAAACAGGCATAGTTCGGCTTAAACGTAACCAAGTAGAGGTCAAACTCCACCACATAGCACAGCCGACGTTTTAAATTCAGGTGTGTTTTTGACTTCTCCTCTTCTCCGGTTATATGCAGTTCCACTTCACAGGAGTAGATTAATGAAGATTCGAAGAACCGTTGAATAAATGACGAATTACCATTGCAAACAATTAACAAAATGGCTACAAAAAAGGACAACAGCTATCTAATCACCTAACACGTACGGCTCAACAAAATAACATAATACCCATCTCAGACAAAATCTACCAATCAAAATCAAAAATCTTCATTTACACTTGACAACATTTAAAGCTTGGTAGCTTGACGGGTCGTACGTAAAAAGCAACACTTAACGAGTAGGAACATAGTAATCTTAGCTAAAGAAAGAAAACTTATTAAACTTGAAGATGAAAAACTTACAAAAAACCCTAACACTAGAAAGATTGCAGAGAGAGAGAGAGAGAGAGAGAAAGAGAGAGGACGCTCATGAATCCATCAATAAAAATAAATTTGGGAAAAGTGAATAGAAGTGTAAGTAAAAACACAAAACACAAACCCAGCAGCAAGGCAGACTACAACAAACTGGAGACTAAGACTATTTTGGTGACCGGAGATAATTCTCAATGAGACGTTTATCCAAAATATTTTCTTCCGGTTCCCACGTTGATGGACTTTTAGGATAGTAGAGCCACTTGACCAAGTACTCAACCTTGCTGTTTCTCTTTCGATGTTTTAGAACTTTTTCTGCACCAAACATAGTTTTATTGTCGATAACAATTGCTTCCGGAGTTGGTTGTTTTTCATTTTGAAGTTGATTCTTTGTCTTTTCTTGGTCTGATTCTTTGTTTGATTCTTTCTCTTCATGAGATTGTGGGGTCACTAGTGCTTGTTTGCCAACAGGATTTCACTCAATGTCTAAAGGATTCTCTTCAGCATGCACACAACTATTTGGCTCAAAACAATCTTTTGGAATATCAGATTCATCTAAATATGGCTCGGCGGGATCTTCATACGATTTACGTGACACGAAAAAGCAACTTTTTTATTGATCATGCGCAACTTAAAATGCACTGGCGACAACTTCTCAACGATTCTGTATGGACCCAACCAGTTATGCATTAACTTTTTGGATAATCCTTTTCTAGTTCTCAGAGTATAAACCCAAACGCGTTGGCCAACTTCAAAAACAGGTTCTTTTGTCTTTTGATCATAATAATCCTTCATTTTTTGTTGTGCACGTCGTAAATTTTCTCTAGCTAGATTTTGCGCTAACTCAACCTTTTCTACAACACGTTTTCGATAGTCAAGGACCGAAGTACTCAAATCATCAGCCGCAAGAGGCAAATACTTGACGTCAATTGGCAAGCGTGGCTCTCGCCCATAAAGAATGTCAAAAGGAGAATCCCTAATTGCATCTAAAACAGAAGTCCTATGCGCAAACAAAATAAGCGGTATGAACTCATCCCAATCTTTCTGGTTTTTGGAAAGGTACATTGACAAAGACTGACACAAGGGAGAATTAAACCTTTCTACAAGACGATAGGTCTGTGGGCGATAACTAGAAGTATTGACCTTTTGAATTTGAATATTTTACAAACTTCTGCAACGACCTTAAAAAGTTAGTTCCCCTGTCAGAGAGCAACGCACGTGGTGCCCCATGTCTAGAAACCTCTTGCCCGGGTTCTCCACCAAAAATATCTAGGGGGTTTACGAGCAACTCGCTCGCTAAGCGTAGAAGTACCAGATATCTGAGTTTACATACATCTTGGTGTTCTTTAATCTTTACAGCAGCTCATATGTCTTGTTTACAGCATCACTTAACGAATTCTGCTAGACAACTAACTAGCTAATCTCAGCTACTAACTAACTTGTGCTAAATGCTGGCAACTTCTATAAGTAAAACATAGGTACGTTCAGGCTTGCTGACCATCAGAGTTACAATCGCTTTTCCCAATGACTTAAACGAATTTCCTGTTGATAACCGAAGTGGGATAAACAACCCATAAGAAAACCAATGAAAACCTGACAGCTACACTCACGAGGCTCTACCTTAAACCAAAACAGGAACACTGATGTAGGTAACAATAGAGGTAAGCGATGGTTCCAAAACGTGCCCACTTAAAGGACTGACACTCCAGTTTAATAAATGACATTCATGTTGAAAAACTACTTTAAAAGGTTATAGAATTTGCGGATCTATAAACTGATCATAACAAGACTCTAGTCACGAGTGAAACATCAAGCACAAACAGGAAATAAACTTAAAATAACCCATAACATACTTCACAACATTTGTGATGTATTACTCCAAATTGAGGAGCAATAATAAAGTTTGTTAAAATCTAAGGCATTGATTATATTAATTAAACTGCGGTTATCAAAGCAGTGTTTGACGCGATATACCTCACCTAATCGCGACATACAAGAAGCGGCAGTTGCCGTGACATGATCATTGAAACTTACTGACAGTATCAAGTATAACACCAAGGTCTCTGGCGGCCTCTAATAGGGTAAGCTGTTTTCCAAGGGGCGAAAGCTGGAAGTTGACAATCTCTGCGGCCATCTGCTTACTGTCACAGACTAGGAGCTTCGTCTTGTCGGGGTTTAATAGGAACTGGTTATTAAAGCACCAGTTACGTATTCTTGCAAGATCTTGATTTATTTCTGTTATTGTGTGATTGGTATCGAAGCTGGAACGACAAAAGGAACTTGGTGTCGTCCACGTAGCACTAAACAGAACAGTGTTCTCTTAGACTACGAGCAGCTTCTTCAGGCACCCGCCCAACTCACTGATCGTCGCGCTAACGCTCGCACACTCGCACATCGCGTGCTCTCACAGATTTTCCATCAAGAGGGACTGCTTTGTGTCTAGAATACTCTGCTGGTTAATTCCCATTCACCCAATGTATGTTCGAGTTGGATGGTCTCGTTTAAGGTAAACAATGTTATTTTCTTTTGGAATTTACCAGCAACAGTTAAAGTTTTCTCTTTTTCTGGTTCCCTGCAACAGGTCCCTGAACTGTTATCATCATCAGAGCCTGAACATGAGTTACTGATTGATACTACTTCACCACCAGAGGAGATCACAAAACACGCTAAGGAGTGGATAAAGTATGTAAAAGGTAAAAAAGCTGTTACTGAAAAATCCGTTAGTAGCATTGAACTGTGGGATTTTGCTGGACAACAGCTGTACTATGCTTCCCATCCTGTATTTTTAACATCACGTGCAATATATATCTTGGTGTGCAACCTTAGCAAATCATTGCATGACACTGCCAAACCCTGTGTGAGACAAGGAAATCACAACTTCTCGTTGGACAACCCAAATGGTGCAACAAATTTGGAGAATCTGCTGTCTTGGCTGTCCACCGTGCATAGCATCACGCAGATGAGAGGAGAAATCTGTGATGATGCAGGAGGAACGCTGCCTCATTTGCGCCCCCCGGTGATCATTGTAGGTACCCATGCAGACAAACCATTTGAAGACATTGCATCAATGAAGTTAAAAATACAGGAAGCAATTGCTGGTAAGGACTATGAAGGACATGTGGTGCGGCCTATCTTCAGCATCGACAACACTGCAAAATTAATTCAGAGAAGGTTGGAAAAGGTTTTCAGAAAAGATAAAAACATTGATGGCATCCAAGAGCTGAAGGACAAAATCATGGAAGTGTTGAGGCAGGAGCCATACATGGGAGAGAGGATACCTGCAAGGTAAATAATGTCAATAAAATTTCCGCCCATTTTAAGGGATGAGGTGTGGCAGCATTGAATTTACAGTTTATGTACATATACACCTGGGAGCCTTTGTTACAGTCCTTTTACGATTTTGCCTTGTTTCAGCAGTACATAGGTAGGGATAGGGGTTGCTAAGCACGAAGGGTTGTTAGACTTTGCCCAGAGCAACTTAAGCTTCTTGAATGCTAAGCAATTCTCCCACGAGAATCCATTACTTGATGGTTGTGCAGCTAGATATTCAATAAGTCACAAAAGTCAAAAGCTTTGCTGGACGAATTGTTCTGGGACCTTGGAAAGTATGTCCTCATTTCGGAGGGGTTACGATCATTGAAGTGGCTTCTTATTAATGACTTAAGGTTAAATTGAATGATGTAGCTATGCTTTTACCATGATGTTTAGGTGCATCAACGGTCTTGTCCCAGACTACCTTGCAAATAAGTTAAGTCACGAATTCAAGGATAGGATAACTGGGTTTCTAATATGGTGTTTTTTATTGATGATATAAATATTGTATTTTTATAATTAACCCTTAAAATTATCCGAATCTGTATTTCATTAATGCTGAAAACGCTACTCGGGACCTTCAATTCAGTATGAGAAAGTATTTATTCTTGTAAGTTATTGCCAACGAGCAGCCCCGCGAAGACGAAAGGCTGCGAGGCGGCAGCCTAATAGAGCCGTGCGCGATTGTTCCAGGGGCAGAAAAAATCTTGAATCGATGTAACATAGAGTAATGTAAGGCAACCATGACGTAATGCAGGATAGAGAATGCATTGTTTTCGAGCGAAAACGTGATTTATACAGATCAGAGAATCCACGAGTCGTGTGCGTGTTTGAGACTCCCGTGCTCATCCCATCTTCAACCAATCGTCGGGTAGATCATTTCCATCCTACGCGATAACTGTCGCATTTGCCCTCTGGAATTTTTTATTGCATGCCGCTAAGAAAAATAATAACGCAGCGAAATTTTTGTCTTTGAAGCAAAATAATTCGGAAGGATTCATTGGCGCAGCATAAATTTTTTTTAGCTTTAAAAAGAGACCAAATATAAGTCTACGTTAAATATTCGCGGACTTTTAATATGATTTTTCCAGGATTTTAAGTTGACTTATAAGACACTAAATTTTACGCAAAATGACTTTTGTGCGCAATTTCGGACAAAAACACGAACTTCAGTATCTCGAAAAATTTGCTGGGTCAAGTCGGGATTTCAAATTCTTTATGCAGTAGAACAGTTTAGTTCACTATTTTCAAAAAACAAATTAAAGCAAGGGGCACACATACACCAAACCCATGATCTGCCTTCCCTGCGCATTTCGTGGGAGAACTGCGCTGCGGTTCCAAAGCCAACAGCTCCCACATGTGTTGTGTGGAGCCGGCACTTAAAGGACTCGCCTCGGCATTAAAGCGTCTTTATAAACGGGTTTTCCCTGGTCGCTGACCGATGGCTATGCCGTGCTGACAAGCCCCAGTAAGAGCGAAACAGCTGTCCATGGCTGTGCGCATGCGTTAGGTAATGGCCAGTCCGTGGGTTGGTGTATGTGTGCCCCTTGCATTAATTACTGGTAACTCGTGATCCACCTTCCCCGCGCATGTCGTGGTAGAACTGCTGTGCGGTTCCCAGCCAACAGCTCCCATATGGTTGTCTGCAGCTGGCGCTTGATAGACTGCTTTGCACTCACCTCGGCAGTAAGAGGTTTTTGAGACACAGGCTTTTTCTGTTCATTAACCCAACAGCCACTGCCCGCGTGATATGGCTGTGCGCATGCGTGACTTGCTGGACCGGCCGTGGGTCGGTGCAGGTGTGCCCCTTGCTTTAAGTTTGCACTATTTTCAACGCAGTCAAATTAAGTTCAATCGATTTTTTATCAATTACTGTATTTCTCGACATTTCTAAATACATTAACATACCGGCCAAGAACAAACGAAAACAATAGTTAATCCCTTCACTCCCGAAAAACGCGTTTTAAATCCAGTCGAAACGGACACAACTGAAGACGTGAAAGCGAATATTATCCTCGCAGTGTAATGAACAACCTTAGCGGTTGAACACGAACCTGAAAAAATTTAGCCCTGACTGGGAAGACAGGACTGAAAGAATTTTCTCAGCTTAGCGTCATGTGGAGATCTTCACCCTTCTGTTTTAGATTGTGTGCATACTTCTGCAAATGAATCGATTTAACTACCCTGCCCATTGACATGAAAACTTTTTTTATAAACTAGGTGGCTGAACTTTGAGAATGTTCTCAGTACTTTGCTGTCGAAGAAAGTTTACCACTTAAACTTGAAGAAACTTCAAACCTATGCAAGGAACAACTGCTTTATAACTGACGAGGAAGAGTTTACTACCATGGTGGATTTCTATCATGACCTGGGGATAATTATCAAGCACTGTAACACAGTCATTCTTAGCGCTGAGTGGTTAATAGACCTATTCAAACAGCTGATCACTATTCCACCTTTCGATAAAATGGTAAGGTCCGAAATACATTCGGTACGTGTTTTTCAACCGTTGCACTAGCTTTCTCTTCTAGGATGGCACCCATTTTATCACAAACGTTTTTAACTCCTTATAATCACTCTATGTTTTATTTCTCAGGAACCCAAGGTTTCCAATTTGTGGCAGGAAGTTAAGGAAAGTGGTGTCCTTAGCATGGAACTTCTTCATCATGTATTTTCTAAGTTTCTTTTGAATGGCGTTGCAAAGGATGACATACTGGACCTGATGGAACAATTTGGTTTGATTGCAAAGTTTTCACCTTGTAAAACTGCTGAAAAGTATTTTGTGCCATGCCAGCTCAGAATGCCACCTGATTCCATTTGTGCCATAGTACCCTCAAGCTCCGACCCTTGTCCTCTTCATGTTTACTTTGTTACCGGTTTTGTTCCTCATGGCCTATTCACACGGCTTGTTTCTCGCTTGGTTAGGTGGTGTTCAGAGGCTGGTCCAGCTCAGGCCCCTACCCTATATCAAAATGGAGCATGGTTCATCATTGGGAGAAAAATTCTCTATGATTTAGTTCTTATTTGTAAGAAGCAGTTCATAAAGTTTTTTGTCAAGCAAAAAACCCAGCTTCAGAAGATTTCACTGGAGGACACAAGTGAAGTGGCAGTGCAGGTGCGCCAGTTTGTGGAGGTAACTTTACAAACTTTGTCACGTGATCTTCTGTATTTGCGTGGATTGCAGTACGAGATTCGTGTCGCCTGTCCGTACTGTCAGGTTGATGAGTGCTCAGGCCATAATCAGATGGGTTGTACGTATGAAGACTGTCTTCACCTTCTGGAGTTGAAACGAGGTGAGCCACTGATTTGCAAGAAAAAACCTTCAGAGAAAATACTCACTGTTAGGGGACAGGAAAAGTGGTTCTCACAGATAACAAGTGAGGTAGGTAATAACAAGGTTCAGTCTCTATCGATGCTGATGGTTAGAGCTACTTGTATACAAACTGAAACTCGCACTCTTAAGTATTGTCCCATTAAATGGCTAGTTGTCTATCTGTACTTAAACCCTTTTTAATATGTAAGGTATTAGGTTACAGATGATGCATAGTGTATGCCTCCATGTGGTCCAACACATGAATCTCCGTAGTGCAGGAAAAGGAAGAGAGATGAAAATGACTAGAAGAAATAAACTAAAACTAAGGTGACTTCGGTATTAAGAAAGGCACATTGAGCTATGATGCAATTTTCTTCATAACCATTTGGTTTTAACGCGATAGCTACGAGACTTTGCAAAGAACTATAACATCATTCAGCAATAATATAAAAAAATCTGATTTTACTGTTGGTAAATATTTTTTACGAAATTAGTGCTTAAGCGGACCCTACTGTTCAAAGAAAATCGCACCTTGTAAAATATTTTGCTCATATTTTTGACTGAAATTTGTGGTATCGGCTTTTATTGATGTAACAAGTGTGCCCTATAAGAAATCGTTGGAGCAGAAGTCCGCAACTAGCTAGAAAGTTTTTAGAAATTCAGCTAAGTTTGTAAACCAATTGCTCTCAGGGAGCCACCAATTCGAATTTTCAGGACAATTGATACTAATGCTGCTTATTCTTACTGCGCTTTTCACAAACATGCGACCTCTAAAGTTCAAAAGCCGCCTTCGCGATTGCGTTTTTCGCTGCCGTCAATCATAATTACGATCACAAGCAACGAACCTTGAAACACAGAAAGACACAAAACGGATCGAAATCCACCAATCACAAATCATAAACCTTGACCTTTTGAACCCGTTAAAGGAAAGCTTTGTTTCCTAAGAGATCCGTTAAGATGATTGACGGCAGCGAAAAACGCAATTGTCAGTTGGCTTTTGAACTTTAGAATTCGCGTGTTTGTGACAAGCGCAGTAAAACAAAGCCGCAGTAAAACAAAGCCAATCGTGGTATTCTTTAAAAGGTACTCTCTAGTTGTAGAAGCACTATAAATTGCTACAAACCTTAATCTGAAGTCAAATGACTCGTTTCTCGACATTAAAGAATTTCGAAGGACTTTCTAGTCACAGACTTCTGCTCGAATGATTTCGGGGAAATTTATATGGCATACGTATTATGTCAATAAAAGCCAATACCAGAAATTTCAGTCAAAAATAACAGCAAAATTCTTTTCTCTGAACAGTATGATCCACTTTAAAAGCACTAATTCGTAAAAGATATTTACCACTAGTAAAATCGGATTATTTTATATTGTTGCTGAATGATATTTGTAGTTCTTTCAGAAGTTTTGGTGCTATCACCTTAAAACCAAAGACGTTATGGCGAAAAGTTTGTCATAGCCCCATGCGGCTGTACTTATGACGGAACCACCTTAAGTCAGTTGATTAGGTCAATTGTTGCTATGTAGGGACTCAAATGCTGATACTTGAAGCTAAGACGAAGGATTAGCCTTAAAAATTCAGCCTTTGAATAACCTTACAGAGGCCTATTAACCTTATCAGATCTATTGTTCAATAAATGTGTGTATCGTACAGCCCCTCCAATATTCTTAATCTTGTCCATTCATTGTTTGCTGTCAGAATCTCTCGTCATCATTGCCACATGGAAGGAAAAACTTTCACATATCACATGACTTGCCGTAAGGGTTCTTTGTTAAGTCACAATAACTGGCCTTCTGGCGGCGTTGGAGTTGGCATTTGTGACTTCTATAAGTCCAGTCTAGGTTTTTTTTTCTTAACAGCTATTTCTGGCATCTTCAAGTTGTTCATATCATGTTTTAGTTGAAAATGTCCATGCTAGGCACCCAGATAGAATAGTTATTCTAAAATACGCGTTTTGTCTCCCGTACAGGAAGTGTATACTCCATCACCTGATACTGCACAAAATCTTCCAGAGCGTTCAATCTTGAAAGTTGCTCTTCTGGCCAATGAATGGGGGTCATCTAAGGGTGGCTTGTCAACAATAAACAGAACACTTGCCATACATTTGGCAAAACACGCAAACGTCGAAGTCACTTTTCTTGTACCTGAATTCGTGTGTGGCGAAGAAGACCAGAGAACTGCCAGAGGTTACAACATTGCCATTAAGGAAGTACAGCGTCGCCCAGCCTTCAATGATCCTCTTGACTGGTTGAGCTTTCCACCAAAAGATCTTGACATTCAAGTTGTAATAGGTCATGGTGCAAAGCTCGGTAGACAAGCACAAATTATTAGAGAGTATCATTGCTGCAAATGGATGCAAGTTGTGCACACTGAGCCTGAAGAGCTGGCAATGCATAAGAACTACGCTAACGCCATTGCTAAAGGGGAAGGAAAGAACAGAGCTGAAGTTGAGTTGTGCCAAATTGCAGATCTCGTTGTGGCAGTTGGACCCAAGCTGAAGGAAGCTTTCGCATCCAAACTTTGTTATTCTCATCGAGATGTCTTTCAGTTGATACCAGGTTCATTTGCAGAGTTTTCAGATACTAAACCTGCTAAACAAGATAGTGCGACTTTTAAAGTGTTAACCTTTGGCCGCGGTGATTTTGAAGACTTCAGTCTCAAAGGATATGACATTGCTGCTAAAGCCATTGTTGAGCTGCAGGATAGTTCTTATCGTCTGTTGTTTGTTGGTGCACCTGATGGAAAGCAAGATGAAGTCGCAGACATTTTATTGCAAACTGGCATTTCAAGGAACCAGCTGACGGTCAGATCATTTGTACAAAACAAAGAAAGATTAAAAGAGTTGTTTTGCGAAGTCGATGTGGTCATAATGCCTTCAAGAAGTGAAGGATTTGGGTTGACAGCACTGGAAGCGATGTCAGCTGGTCTTTCCATTCTAGTTAGTGGAAACTCCGGATTCGGAGAAACACTGCGCGGTCTTACTGAGGGCAAGTCAGTTGTGATCGATTCTGATGACCCCAAGGAATGGGCAAAGGCAATTGGTGTTATCCGTCAAAAACCTGGGATACAACGGCTCGAGGAAACCCGGAGATTGCGAAAAGTTTATGAAGAAAGGTTTAGTTGGAAAAGACAGTGCCAGCTGCTTGTTGAAAAGATGTGGAAGATGGTTTATGGTAAGCTCTCGCACCTATCTTCAGTGAAATAATGATAATTAGTTCTTGAACTGTTTAGTGTGCAAATTCATGCTATTTTATGTTTGAACTGACTGTCACTTAGTCTTTACAAGTCAGAGGTACAGCCGGCACCAAGTGGCAGCACACCACCTCACTTAATATGTCATTTCAAGATGCTTGGTGGTCGGCTCCTGCGCTTTAGGTCAGGCACTTGTTTATTAAATTGATGTTCTATGACGTTGCCATCGTCACCTTACTCCTGTGTGGATGAAAGACTTGGCAGATCTCCTGCTGTTACATCAAGAAGCAGCAGAAGAAAAATTTCGATTCACCTTAGGCAACCGATAGCAAGACAAAGCTACCATCGACCTTGCTGTCCTCATGGGTTAGGCAACTTACAGTTAGACTTTCATAGAGCGGGCATCATCAAAATGAACTCTTCGTATATAGTATTGCTTAGTAATCTGTATATTTGTCCTATGAGCATATATAAATACAAAAAGTACATTATATACCTATTCAGCACTCGGGAGAACTCATTTGTCGCCAAAATAGTCGGTAATCGATGTCAAGACTTTGTGATGTCTCTTCTAGATAGGGCCGTGAACATTGGCATGCTGTGAACTTGAGTTTTTCTAGCACACAGTTCGTAATTTAGTCTACGTATTAGTGAGGCTGAATTTCTTTTAAAATCCGTTGGTGGTTTTCTACTGAATGCATTAGCTCTCATAACCTGTTTTGAGCAGTACACGCGGACTTCAATGTCAAGTTTACATTTATAGAAGATTGATTTTTCCTTTACACCAAAGTAATTGAAAGAAAATAATTCCTCACATGAAATTGTTCTCTTCTTCTTTTTGGTCTTGGATTGGAGACGTGATAAGGTGGCTTGAAACCTGAATGACACCCTCTGGTATTTGTAAGCACTACACCTCTTCATGATCAGGAAGTAATTTTGTACTTTTGCTGTTTGCAGGTGACTTGACATTCCACACACTTCAGCAGATCCAGTTAGACGCACGCAGAGAACCCAACCAAACTGAACTGTCGCTGAATTTAAAGAGGACTGCTCAAGAGAAAGGCTTTGTGATTTCTGACAATCAAGGACAGGGAAACTGCATGTTTTTTGCTCTTTCAGAGCAGCTTGATGTCGTAAAAGGAATGAGGATGTCTCATGAAGAGATACGGCAAACTGTGGTCCATTATCTTATGGAACACCCTACGCTGGTAAGTTAAATAACAGCAGTAACTAAATATAGTTCGTTACCTCTGAAAGGAAACGTTATGTTCAAACAGTTATAACATTCTAGGGACATTTGTTTGGACGACGTTGTGGTTTAATATTGTGACCATTTTTACCACACCCCGCCACAGCATTGTTATGAAATGCAGTGATCAATGTGAAGTGTTTACATTTTATCACAGCATCGTCAGAACACTTTTTTTGTTCTGCATGTGTCTACGCTTTTTGAACAACTCTGACATAAAAAGCAAAAAAAAAAGAAAAGGCTGCTTTGACGCATTTTATCCGGCGTGGTTAACGATTGCTTGTTGCTACTGTAAATTTGGACCTTTGTTTTTCTTTTTTGTTAGTTCAATAACCACACAACAGTTCAATGACGACACATTAGTTCATTGAGCGTAAACTACATGTTGCTGCGGGAAAAATAGCCACAAATACGTTAGATATATTTCATTAGAATGTGTAGCATTAAGTAAGTAATAAATACTCATTTAGCAACGATACAAGAACTAAATTGAGAAATAGCTATGGTGCACTGTTATTAAGTTCTAGTGAGCTCACTAACATAGGAGGGGGGGGACATAGACTGATGTTAATTTAAAAATTCTAGTCTGCTCAGAAGGTCTGTCATTCTCATCAGGGGCACAGTGAACAGACTTGGAAAGAGAATATGCGCTGAAAAGGGAAAGCTAACTCGGTCCGGAGAAAACTTCACACTAAATAACCCGACAAAGCGCGCGTTGATAAAGCAGAAAACATAACGGTTAACGGTGGATGAAACCTTGTTTTTTGACTCTCTTTCCGCACGTTTCAAACTGTGGTACCACAGCTGGCCCCACGTGCCTGAGTCGACTACCATCAATCCATGTTTAGTAAATAGATATTTTTTACCGCACAAGTCCTGAACGTCCAACTTTCCTGGCTGTTTCAAACTTGAAAATCCGCTGCACTGTTTCCTGACTATATTTCAAAGAGCTTTCGATACGATAATGTCTGTGCATATAAGAGATTATAACAATTTCAGGCAACGCCTTGGAACGGTACCAACAGTTTTCTTTCCGAAACGAATTAGAAATAAAGTTTCAAATATGTCTAACTCACCGCAGCTTGAATAAAAACCACCAGTAGGATGACCGAACTATGTTTTCTTTACTCGAGAGCTTACGCCATTGTACATCACGCGCAATTTCTTCAAATGTTAACTGGTAACCGTCGTACACTTTCGCGCGCAACTTGAAGGAGTTACGTCACTATAATCCTGGTGTCCAAGTGTTTATGCGATAACGTGAGGCCTGTTCTCACCAATTCGATTTTCTTACTCCAAAGAAGATATAGACAAAATACACAAACTATTTTTTGATCTAAACATTTTCATTATGGGCAAATCAGCACTTTTGCGCTGTTTTTAGTATTTAAACGTTATTTTTTTTGTCTTGCAGCCAGATGGGACAGAGCTTTTCCAATTTGTTGATGGATATTCATCTTGGGATGCTTACCTAACAAGCATGATGACAGATGGTACATGGGGTGATCACGTGATTCTCCATGGTGCGGCGACTCGCTTTGAAACATGTATTCACGTAATCAGCAGTCTGCCGCATCACAATGACGTCATAATTTGCCCAGAGTATGATGATACTGGTAACAACCGGCTTGTGCTGGGTCACGTGCATGAGCTTCATTATGTTAGCCTTCTTCCAGTTTGAAGAAACTGACATTTTTGGATCTGAGACGCTTACACGCTCTTATCTGTAAAACTGATACTTCAGATAGCTGTTTTAATGGCATCTATTCATGAGGGTTAAATTGCTCCGGACTCGTTGTTAGCGTGTCTGTGGTTTTTAATGACTTTTATCAGAATTTAGTCCAGCTGTTTAACCTCTAAGGTTGAACGCCAGTTTTTTCTTTTCCAGTTAGGTAGTCAATTTATCGCAAAGTTCATTACTGTATACGTAAGGTAATTTAGCTAAGTTAGTCTACCTATTTTAATTAACTAATGTGAACACTTAACTAATTAGATAACGTTTGCAACACGTCGGCGACGGCAATGAAAAACTAAACTTAAAAAGTGAATTTAGGTTCCTTCAAGCTTCATGGACATTATTTCAACCCTTTGACCTTGTCAAATATAATTGTATCGCCTCGGAACTGATGAAGTTTTTCGGACAATGAATTGAAAGAAAGAGGGCGAAAACTTTGTCGTCGCCGGTTTTTGTACGTTCTCTACAAAATTTTGCATCATGAGGTTTCACATGCACGTTGTACTGGCGAAGTGACAGCAAAGAAATGTACCAAACCGTTAAATGCACCGCGTGCAGAATGATTACTTTAGCTTAGTTTTTGTTAACACTATACCGGACAGCTTTTCATGTCGGTACGAAAAGATCCGGTATAGTGTGAACACCTATCTGATATGTGAATCTTCGCTTTAGAGATCAGCTATCCGGTATAGTGTGAACACCTCTCCAATATGTAAATCTCCGCTTTAGAGATCAGCTATCCAGTATAGTGTGAACACCTCTCCAATATGTGAATCTCCGCTTTAGAGATTAGCTATCCAGTATAGTGTGAACACCTCTCCAATATGTGAATCTCCGCTTTAGAGATCAGCTATCCAGTATCGTGTGAACACCTCTCCAATATGTGAATCTCCGCTTTAGAGATCGACGCGGTGCAGATTCTCTCCGGTACAGAAATCGCGCCAAAATCACCGTTCTTATGTGTGAACAGAAGCCCTATCCGAGATGGTTTTCGTGCCGGCGCAAAAGCTACTATCCGGCATAGTGTGACCTTGGCCTTAGTTTAGTTTGTTCCGTTATTGCTAGTAAAAGGTACTCAGTACTGTATTGGTTAATTATGAAGCTTAGTTTACTGTCTTGGTATTCCAAACGCATTTTGATATGTCTTGCGCGAGTTGGAAACATGCATGGTAACACGCTGACACTTTATTCTTCTTCCACTTTCTTAGGTTTGCGACTTAATTTGAATTAGGCTTAGTGTGGTTTTTGTACATACTTATTCTAAAGAAAGTAGTTACCAACTCAAAAACAGATGCTTATTTGGCTTCTACACAGTTCTGACATAACAGTAACTGCGTTTTACTTTATTAATTTAATACTCTTGAAAGTGGTTGCCACAACTTTTCTCTGTCAACTTGTCAAGTGATTAGTGTAAAATAACAGAAACCAACCTTTGTGTTATATAAGTTGGCTTTGTTTTTTCAGTGAGTGAGTCCGCTAGTCAATCCGTCGGTCAGTAAGTTACATCAAAATTATATTTTAACCACAGAGTTAAACCAAGTCCAGCTAGCGTTTGGAGGATCAGTTTTTTTACAATCTTTTTTTCGATCGTAAAGGGACTTTATATACTTAGATTTTTGTGTCCCCCCTATGTCTTTTAAAACCAACCCCTCAGCTCAGACAATAACTTAGTTCGTCAGTCTGTTACGACTACTTTCTTCTTAAGCCCGTTAGTTTTTCTTTTGATTTCGGTCTTGTTTGTGTTTTAAAGATGGCGCTAAGAAGGGTCTTTTTTTTTAGGTAACCTTTTCTAGTGAGTTAGTTAGTTACATGTAGTCTGTCAACTGGTTCGTCTCTCAATAGCCTGAAATTCATCCGATTGCTTCGAGTCGTTTTCTCCTCTCAACAACTGAGGGAGTAATAACGACTCGAAGTAATGGGATGAAATTTAGGCTAGTCTCTCAAAGGATCTTTACAACTAAATGTTTGAATTTAAAAAGTATGGCAACGATTGGTTTTCAACCATTGCTCCTGGAAAAACGTTGAATCTGTTTTCGGTGGCCAATCCACCCTCCCATCTCAGATGATCAATGCTAAATTTATGTGTTTGACACTCTTCCCGACTTAGCCTTCCTGACACTGGAAGGTCGATATATACTATAATACTACGGTAAACCACAGGGTACCCACACAATCCGTTCACGACCTGTTTTTGAAACCGATTGGAGTGTAATTCGTCAACAGCGTCGCTAAATATGTGCATGGTAAATCGCTTTTGCTTAAGAAGTTGTATTTTAAGCGATTTTGAAGGATTTTGAGTTATCTGTTTAAAATACCACTTCTGAGGCAAAAGGGCGACAGTTTCCCGAAGGTAAGGTAAAAAAAGGCGTTTATTTAGCTTTGATACATGCACATATTTAGCGGTGGATATAACGCTAGATGAAGCAAATGGTAAATACATTACATTTACCATGTTTACCTTGAATTTACATCGGTTATATAAACATATTGTGTGGGCGCCCTGTGGGTAAACCTCGTCTGGGATGAAGCCCAACTGAAATAGACATGTTACTGCAGCAAGAGGTAATAGAATCAAGATATTTTTTATGTAAAGATTCTTTTGAAGAAATCTTTGCGAGGAACCAAAGGTTATTTTCAAGGACATTCGAGCCCCCGGAGGGGGGAATACTGCCAAATATCGGCTATATAGGTATGTGCCGCGGTGAAGGGTATGGTTTTCAAGCAGTTTACTGTGAGGTAGGGTATATAAATTGCTGGTTGAACTGAGATTTTAGTCAAGACAAATCTAGGGAAACCGGAAATTACCACTCAAAGATATAAGAAACTCAAATCACCAAGCTGAAATTTACGTAAATCAGGCCTATGAAAGATATTGAAGGGTAGGGAAGGTTTTGGGGAGTTTAGTCTTGTATAGGTTAGCAAAATTCAGCTGAACTAGCTCTGGTATAGGCTAAGGGTTCCAGGGTCCCAGCGGCACATCCCCGCACAAAAATTCCTAAAGTACTCCCCGTCAACCCCGCCATCAAGGATGTACGCTGATCACGTGACCACTAAACGAAAAAATTCTATGCTCTGTAGCTCGGCGGATAAAGGTTTGAATGAAAGCATATTTCTCGCTTAGAAATAAGTGTTAATGTTAGGGAAGGGGTAAGTGGGCAGTTTCCCAGAAACGTATCCAAAATATCGAACTTCAGAGGAGAGCTTACCAATCGAACCTGGAAAGGCTACCCGTGTTTTTCCCCCACCCCCATGGTTGTTTATGTATGACCCCATGAAATGTCCTGAGACACCAGTGCCATGTCGTGCCTACAGCACTGGACCCCACGTAGTAGTAGCTGTGGTAAGTGTAGTAGCTGTAGTATGTGTAGTAAGTGTAGTGTCTGTAGCAAGTGTAGTAAGTGTAGTAAGTGTAGTAAGTGTAGTAAGTGTAGTAGGTGTAGTTAGTGTAGTAGCTGTAGTTAGTGTAGTAAGTGTAGTAGCTGTAGTAAGTGTATTAGTTGTAAGAGCTGTAGTACTACACATACTACACTTACTACAGCTACTACACTTAGTGGCGGATCCAGGGGAGGGGCCCGGGGGCCCTGCCCCCCTTATTTTCTGACCAAAATGAGGCTCAAAGGCCGAAAAAAGTTTTTTGTAGACTGCCCCCCCCGCTTATCTCAGGGTCTGGATGGCCGGGCCCCCCCTTATCTGAAGGTCCAGATCCACCACTGACACTTACTACACTTACTACAGCTACTACATCTACTACACCTAGCTACTACACTTACTACACTTACTATACACCTACTACAGATACTACAGCTACTACACCTACTACAGCTACTACACCTACTACACCTACTACAACTACTACACTCACTACACCTACTACAGCTACTACAGCTACTATACAGCTACTACAGCTACTACACTTACAACACCTACTACAGATACTACAGCTACAACACCTACTACACTTACTACACCTACTACAGCTACTACACCTACTACAATAACCCCAATTTACAAATCTGGTGACAAGAGTGATCCAACAAATTACAGAGGCATATGTGTTTCTATTTGCCTTGGAAAACTGTTCTGTTCTATTTTAAATCGAAGACTTCACTTGTATTTTGAGGAAAATAAGATATTACATAATTCCCAAATTGGCTTTTTGCCTGAAAACCGCACTGCAGACCATGTTTTCACTCTAAGGACCCTAATAGATAAATATGTGCATTATCACAAGGAAAAAGTCTACGCTTGTTTCGTAGATTTCCGCAAAGCGTTTGACTCTGTTTGGCACGAAGGATTGTTTTATAAGCTGCTAAAAACGAATATAGGAGGAAACTTGTACGACCTCATGAAAAGCCTTTATTGCAACTCGACATGTTCCATCAAAATAGGTGAAAACAAAACACAGCCTTTTTCATATTCCAGTGGTGTACGTCAAGGCTATATTTTAAGCCCTCTCTTATTTAACCTCTATTTAAACAATCTACCACATTTATTCGAAAACACCTTATTTGACCCATTTGTTCTCCCAAATGGGAAAAAAATAAATCCACTTTTGTACGCAGATGATTTAGTTATTCTATCAAGATCGAAAACTGGATTACAGAACTGTTTAAATGCGCTTTCTTTGTATTGTGACAAATGGAAGCTAAAAATTAATCCGAAGAAAACAAAAATTATGATATTCCAGAAATGCCCAAAAAAATCTATTGACATCAAATTCAACATAGGCAGTGAGTCAATTGAAATTGTCCAAGAATACACTTATTTAGGTACACGTTTAACTCCAACGGGAAACTTTACACTTGCACTCGAACACTTAAAAGAAAAGGCCCGTCACGCGTTTTCTAGTATTCGGAAGTGGACAATTCTTAACAAACTTAATCCTAATACTGCATCCCAAATTTTTGACACCATGGTATTCTCAATCTTGAGTTACAACAGCGAGGTATGGGGAATGTACACCAAGCAAGATTTTAAAAAATGGGATAGCTCCCCAATAGAAAAAATCCACCTCAAATTCTGTAAACGTTACTTAGAGGTTAACAATAAAGCCTCTAACATAGCCTGCAGAGCTGAACTTGATAGACTGCCGCTGCTTATCCCGATAAATCAGAAAATTATGAAATATTTTGTTTACCTCAACAACAAAGATAATGACTCTATAGTCAAACAGTCTTTCCTTATGTCAAAGAATCTACATTGTATGAATAATTCCGGATATTTTTCCAATTTCATAAACATGCTTGAACAATACAATCTAACCAGTTTAGATGCTGAATCTCTAGATAATGATAAAATTAGACGATATACCACAGAAATGAGAGAGAAATATCTATCTTTTTGGCGGCACAGCCTCGAAAATTCAAAGAAACTAGAATTTTATAAAACTTTTAAAGATGAATATTCCAAATCTGATTATCTCTACCAGCTAAGACATTATGACGAACGACAGAATTTTGTTAAATTTAAAATAAGTAATCACAAACTTATGATTGAACATGGTCGATACCAAATCGATCCGTGATTTGCCAAGAGAAAATAGATTATGTCCTTTATGTAACTCAAATCAGGTAGAAGATGAGATTCATTTCCTCTTTCAATGTAACAAATACTCAGTACAGAGACAGGCATTTATTAATCAAATCAATCGAATAATACCTGACTTTGACAAGAAATCATCTCCAGAAAGCATGAAACTGATAATGAATTCGAAGGAACATCATGTAAATAAGTTAGTTATGAAGTTTGTTTCCTCCTGCATGAAAATACGTGATTCATTGTTAGTAATGTAACTGAATTTTCCTAGATTATTATTAGTGCTGTTTTGTTTTATATTTTGATTGTCATATACATGCTTTTGCAATACTGTAAAATGATGCGGTCATGCAAATAAAGCAATTTATTACTATTACTATTACAACTACTACACTCTACTACACCTACTAAAACTACTACACTTACTACACCTACTACAGCTACTACACTTGCTACAGCTACTACACTTACTTATACCTGCCAACTTTTTCTGAGATATAAGCGTGAGATTTTTATCCTGGGAGTGGTGGGATTTTTGAAGACGACAAGATCATTTCCGAAGATTCCCGAAGAAGTCCGAAGTTTTCCGAAGAAGTCCGAAGTCTTCCGAAGACGTCCGAAGTCTGCCGAAGGCGAAGTTATCGAGAAAACGCTTATCCACAAAGTCAGAGATCGCGAGGAAGGTATTGTCATTTATTCATTTTACACGTGGTTTTCTTTCCTTACATGGGTCTGAGTTAACATATTTTTGGAAATTGTGTCAAGCAAGACGGCAACAACTCACATTTTTCAATCAGGCGTGAGAAATTGGCCGGCAGGCGTGAGCGGGCGTGAGATCGAATTTTTCAACCCGCAGGCGTGAGACACACGCCTAAGGCGTGAGAGTTGGCAGGTATACTTACTACAGCTACTACGGCTAGCAACTACAGCTACTACACCAGTAATACACACACTACACTTATTACACATACTACACTTACTACAGCTACTACACATACTACACTTACTACACTTCCTACACATACTACACCTACTACAGCTACTACAGCTACTACACATACTACCCTTACTACAATTACTATACACATACTACAGCTACTACACCTAGTACAGCTACTACACATACTACCCTTACTACAATTACTACACATACTACAGCTACTGCACTTACTACACTTATTACAGCTACTTAACTACACCTACTACACTTACTACACCTACTACAGCTACTACACATACAGCTACTACACTTACTACACTTACTGCAGCTACTACACTTACTACACTTACTACACATACCACAGCTATCGCCATTTTGGATTAGCTCGATCCCGGTTACTACTACTACACCTACTACAGCCATAACACCTACTACAGCTACTACACTTGCTACACTTATTACCACATGGGGTCACACCGCAGCTGTGCTTAGAGTAGACTGTTCACAGTCCTCTATTTTTCCGTAAGATCATCGAGATCGAGAGCTTCCCATTACGGGCTACCCATCTTGGATTAGTGTCAAAACTACCTGGGGGGCGGGGGCGGTTTTGCCATAATCTCCGACGCCCGACCCCTCGGTACATTTGAAAATCAAGATAGCCGTGACGGTAAGAAGCGGTGTATCTAAACGATCTCACGAAAAAATAGGGGACTGTGAACAGTCTATGTGTACGTAGAGGCACGACATGGCACTGGTGTCTGAGGACATTTCATGGGGTCATACATGAACTACAGACCCTGCGTGTCTCAGGACATTTCATAGGGTCATACAAGAAGTATAGACCGTGGCCAGGACATTGCATAGGGTCATACATGAACTACAGACCGGTTAACTAATCAGTGCAAAGCATGAGATGCAAATTCAAAAGACCGAAGAAGAGTTTATTTCAGAAAAACAACAGGAACAAGAGAAAATTCAGAAGTTTTCCTCATCAGATCAGCAGTCTTGGCTCTATAAAGGTAAGAATTGTTAGGTATAGATTAATGATTGTGTTCCTTTTACACTTTCAAGCGCATTGTGCCTGTGAAATTTGTGCACAAGGCAGTCGCTCGCTGATGGAATTTGTTCAGGCGGAAGTTTAGCATATTTTTATGACAAAAGTTAGCAATATAACACTGCAAATATAGATGTATCTCATCATAAGTTAATTTATTTTCGAGATTTTGGAGCATATAACAATGCTGGCCTGACTAGCACGCTAATGTACACTACTGACCTCTAGATCGCGTTTTCATCGTATTTTCATCGTAACTAACTTGTAGATGATCGTATTAAAATCGTATTTCGAAGTACGATCTGATTACCGTTAAATAACGACGCACGTCTTTGCGTAAAAGAAACGTAAAGTGCTCTTTTTTTATTTACGATTTACATTCGAGGATTAATAGTATCGTATTATTGTCGTAAACAGAATGCGATCTAATTGCCGTCACATTGCGACCAGCGTCCTTGCCTAAAAGAATCGTAATTTTCTCTTGTTTAGTATACGATTTAAATTCGAGAATGAATAGTATCGTAATATTGTCGTGAACAGAATGCGATTATAGTGCCGTTGGGTTACGACAAAGGGTTCGTGCGTAAATAAATCGCAATTTTCTTTTGTTCGACATACGATTTAAAAATTCATGGTTAAATATTACCTGGATATCGTAATATTGTCGCAAACAGAATGCGATTATAACCGAACGGCAAGTGAACTACGATGATTCTCCTACCGTCAAAGACAAGCTCATTTAGATCGCGCTTTTCTGTTTTCAAATGATGAGACATAAATTTTGAGTAAAGTTTGCTCTGTTCTATTTTACATGAACGAGTTTGCTTGCTGCATTTTGAGCTGGTTTAGAGTTAAATTGATCGCTCACATATACAAATGTTAGCTTATTTTAAGATGTGTCTAGTTTGCTTAAGGTTTTCAACACCGGTGAACACGACACAGTTAATTCAGTAAGCTTTTAAGCTTATTAAATGTGAGAAGAAAATTACAGAAATGATAAATTGACGGACCCAAAAATTGCCCTTACCCCAACGCAGCTCAAGGATGCATAATGCAGCATGGAAATGAATGTGCACGAGCTTCCAAACAGAACCTCATCTAAGACGAATTTTTCATTTGTATGTCCTCCATGGGCTGATCCAGAGGAGGGAACGGGGGAGACTAAGTTCGATAGTATTTGAGATGCTCTCATTGGTTGTCGAAGTTTGTTTATGTTGCTCTTGTGCTGCATAACAAAACATAACAACAGAAAAACAACAATGTCTCTGTCAGTCAACGGCTAAAAAGGAACCAGACTTAACAAAGGTATTCCAAGGTGTTCTTATTCCTTTCCTACGCAGTAGTCTGAGTCAGTATCCGTAATCCATATAATTCACTGAATTCACTACATGCATATAATCATGAAATGAAAAATTTGCCAGTGTGTTCTTCTGTGTGATCCAGAATTATTTACATACAGTTCACAAAAAAACAAACAAGAGACAGACAAGATTGAGTACAAGAGTTTATTGCAAGTGTAAAATAAACATGGAGAACTCACACTCACATGGAACTTCATGGGGGGCGGGGCGGGGGGTGGCAACCACCATGTACGCCCGACCCCCCCGTGTTAGTACAAGGGTAAAATTATATCGCGAGTTTAACCTGATTTCTAATGCGTGGTTAAATCCAAGATGGAGACCATCGTTTGCGACGTCACAGTCCTCCAGCAGCAACACCACCCATAAAATATACCTCACAACGTCCCTGGCGGCGAGGAGCAAAGAGAAAAGGCTGTACTACTGCCATGATTAGCGGGCAAGGAGATGAACGGGAGCTGGCTATGTTGATCCATCTCAGGTATTCAGAGAAAGGTTCCAGATGATGTTGAGATAAGGATTGGACATTACACTGGCGAGAGAATCCATATGCTGTTCCCATCCTTGGCTACAATCACTTGAGACTCAATGTCTTTGACAAACACGTATGGCAGCCAGTTGTAAAAGCCTAGAGAGGTGTCAATTCTCCACATGTTTACGTCTTCCTCGAAGAATGGTGGCTTAAACCAATTCACGTACGCTAGCTCGCGTGTCTCACCAGCGAATTCTTGGACGAAGAAGTGCTCTATCCTGCCAAAGTATATGAACTTTTCTTCACCATCAGGAGTCTCACCAATGTAATGTCGCTCTGTTGTCGGCTCTGTCTCCACAAACTCCGCCTTGATGAAGCTTGACCGGGTGCGCCGTCTAAAATAGATGTCCTCTTCATCTGAACATCTAAGATGGATCAACATTCCTCTTTCTTTGTCCACGAGAGTGGCTTTGGTTCTTTTTTCTCCAAGCGTTGAGGGTCCTGCCAGCAGGTCGGATATTACATCTTCTCCATACCTGGCCGTTAGGGCTGTAGGTGGTACCCAGTTGGCCATTGAAGACGGGATTCTGCCTCGCCGCCTCTCGGATTCCTGGTAATTTTTGTACAGCTTCAGCAGCTCATCGTATTCCGGAATGGATTGCTGGTAATGTGTGATGAGCTGCTGATGGCGTCTTCGATTAAGATTCACCTTTGTTTTTCCAGCAAATGTGCACGCGACGTCACTTCTGGTTGTTACATATTTGGCAAAACTTCGCGTGCTCGCGATAGAAGAAGAATCCTCCTGAAAAATCTCGCGGAACTCTTCATGTACGTTTTCACCATTCAAGACCGTTTCAGTGGCTTCCAAAACCTGTGTGAACAAAAAGAAGTATCTCTTGCATTGTAATGACGTAGGTCTAAAGCATCTAATACACACTAACAGGTTAATGCCCTCATTAACACAATTCATTCAGATGTATAATTGCCGCATAACTTTACGCATTTTTCGAATAAAACGATTCTGTTGTTATCTTTCTCGTTTTGTTCTCAGAAAGTATGTTGATACCTGATTTTTTGTACGAACCTGTTTCGGGGAATCGGTTGTATAAGTAGCTGAGCCTGTTTGTTTTGTCTTGTTCTCCTCGCTGATTCAAGGCAAAATTAAATCGTGTGGTTGGGCAATGATCCACGGAGAAAAGCGAGGATCGGGAACATATAGCGAGGACAAAGAAACGACGTTGATAACTAAGATGCCATACATCTTATATTTCTGGGCATTATGCCCGCACGTGGGAAAGAAAACAACAAAGAATTTAGTGCGCACCAGTAAAATACCACCTGCTCGCTTAAACAATCGAGCGCGTACTAACTCAGTAAAAATGAGAGGGAAAAAACGCTCTTTTACTAAGACTGACTTGTGTTCGGTTAGCCTAACGAAATTCACCATTTTCCACTGCTAAAAACGCACCTTGTATGTTTCCATTACACAGGCTTCTGGGTATCTTTTGTTCTTAACTCTCGACACCAAAAAGTGCTGATATCGTTCGCTGGGAAACATGGAGATGGAGTGCACGTCTCCAAACCGCTCAATGAATGTCGGCAAATGTTGAAATAAATGCAGGATGATAACTTGAATTGAAACTGGGAATGCCATTTCCATCCGGCTCAGTGCCTCTTGCATATTTTCAACATCATTCTTTCTGCATGCTGCCGGTGCTGGTCTTTGCAGGCTCGACACAACATCTATAAAGGCAAAGAGAGCGTGGCGCTGGACGTCCCCTAACATCCCTCTCAAACAGTATTTAAGGATACCACTGCTGAAGGCCTAAGTTTAGGGGGAAAATGACAATAAAGAAAAGAAGGGAATAATTAGCATAAGGGCACATTGCCGCACTGATGTGCAGATTATTACCCTTAGAGAATATTCTTAATAAAAAAAAAGTTCTTAATAAAAAAAAGTTTAAATGTGTTGTGATCGGATCAACTATGAAATAAAACCTTGTTTTAGCTTCAATCATTGCACTATTCTTTGTATTATCTCCTGGAATTACTAAAAATACGCGGAAAAATTTCGTTTTCACAATTGCAGCTATATTGCAAGGAGTTTACCACTGTGGGTGTCATTTCGATTATTAATTTGGACACTGTTGTCTCAATTTCCAATTAGTTTGGAAATTAGTTTTACTTTCTTCTTATCGGTTCGATCGTTCGGTCATGTTGTTTCTAAATGATTCTTGCATTATTTACTCTGGCTTGCAAGAATAGATTTCCGTTAGTGGCCAGTGTCCTTTGAAATGTTGTATAAGTTTTGTATTTATCATTTCATTTCACAACATCTTATGCATTCAGTTACATGGCTCCTGCTGTAAATAATGAACAAATTTTCGTTTGGCAATTATGACCTCCCACATGGCTTTTTTATGGGAGCTTGTCTTTCATCCCTCCGCACAAACGGCGTTTGTGGGGAAGGGCGAAATACGAGCTCTTCTAAAAACGTCTGCGTGGGAGGCATGGCAAGTATTTACCTGGAACCAATCATGGGAGATCAAGTTGGTCTGTGAAGTGAACATTTTCACGTTTCGAAACCCGATACCCACAGGTGCCAGTACTTGACCCCTCCTTTTATCGGCAGTACAAGCATCTTCTTTGCTGAGCGACCAAGGCGCTTCAGGTAAACTGTTGTTGTCGTCTTCAGGCAACTGGCACGCCTCTCCGAACCGACCGAACTCCTCTTCTTGAACTCGAACCTTCCAACTATCCATGGGGGCGACGCCCATCAACAGCTTCACTACAAGGAGCCCTATCCGTGCAATCATGTGCATCGGCTCTGTCACTACATCGGTGATTGCGTCGAAGTATGGTAGCCTGTCAAAGGCCGGCAAACCTTTCACACCAGTCGATTTCGCCATGGCTCGTAACGCGGTGTTGCTGGCGCCATTCTCCTTTGCTCTTTCATAAGCAACACCATACTGGTGTTGCTGGCACTGCCGTCTTCCTTCTGGTGGCGGACGGGTTTCCTCCCCTACATGGGGAAAAATGGGCCCACTCTCCGAGCGTAGGGGGTGATTGATGACTAGAAATCTCCTCGAATCTGTGTAGACCATTTTTTCTAAAATGGGGAGGTATGTTCCGGGTTGTCGGCACTTGTTGCACCCTTGGAATGCATTTTGACCAAGGGTGTTCAGGAACATCTGTTGTCCTTCGTAGTCTAGAATGTCCAACACGCACCTCGCTTTCAGCTTAAAATGATCCCTGGTGTCAGAATCGTAACATTCCACGCCCTCTTCCAACTGCAGGAGTTCATCTACCAGTGGACCAAGGTACGTTGAGAGAGATTTCGGTTTTTTCGGCCCAGGGAGTACGGACCACAACAGCATTCTGTCATCGGCACTTCTTAAAGGCTTAGGAAAATTCAGTATTTGCAAACTGATGGGGCACATACTGTATTCGGAATTGGTGGTTTTAAACGGATGGACCGGATCTGCGCTGAAAGAGAGAAGAAGATTGCGCGGGTCCCCGTCGAGCGGTCCATTCTCAGAATACATACGCCTCCAAAATTGCGTATCCTGCACGTCGAATACTAAATCGTCCTCCTCTCTCTCTTGTTGCCTCACCGCATGGTACTTTAAAAGCCTTGCTAGATTTGGTGACTGGAACACTTTTTTCAACCTAGGAGTCAGAAAGATAACATTAGTTTACTTGGCCTTTAGAGATCAAACATTTTTTCTAACCAGTAAATATAACTGAATCATCATCATCATTCACTTGGTTGACCAAAGAGCGGCCGACTGAAGACCTGCTGCGGTTATGAGTGCGACCAGACACGAAAATAGTCGTCTGCCACCGAAATATCAAGAACCGTCGAAAACGAAGCGGACTGCGCTTAACCTGACATTAACCCCATCTCCAGATTTTAGAAAAAGAAAAGAGAACTCTTTCCTGGGTTCCTCCAACCGTATCTCAGCGTTCGGCTGCAGCACTTGCTCCCCGGTGAGGGGTGGCAATATACGTGTTCTTTTATGTTCCAGTTGGGCTGGAATATTTACCCGTTTCCTTTTCCATACACCGCCCAAGAGAAACCAAAACAACAAAAGAAAGACGTATCGGGAAATATACGGTGCGAAGGGTGTGAATAAAGTGTTATTATTACAGTGCTATTGCTAACCTGGGTATTAGAGGAATAACGGAGAACGTCCGCGCGGGAGAGTCCCCGGCGTATCTTTCTTCCCCGCATGTTGGGCATTCTGTGGCGTAGTTGTTTTCACCCGCATACAGGATGCATTCATTGCTACAAATTTGATACTGTTTAGTTTCGGTAATGTAATTATTCAGCAAGGCACGAGCTTTCTTGAAAGTATTAGGAAATTTTATTCTTTTTCCAACTGCTAAGGACATCAGGCTTTGTAGCAAAGACAGTAAATCGCCCACAGCTGCTTTAGATACTCCAGGATATTTGGAGAACCATCGTAAAAGTGCAACGGCCACATCCATTTGGGTGACTGGTGAGTTTTCACATATTGGTTCACTTGTTTGATAAGTTTCAGTGTCACTTTCGCTTTCTTCTTCGTGTTCCGAACTTTCGTCATTACTTTCCACTTCATCGCATGCAAGTGAACCCTCGTTTGCATTACTTGAAAAATCCCAATCCTGAAAGATAGTAATCATTATGAACCTTCCCTTCATCACTTCCGTTTTTGGGATTTTAGAAAAAAGGGGTCATATGATACCTGACTACCCCCGAGGGGGGGGGGAGGGGGGGCACTTGGGTATTTTTTAGGTGGGTATGTGCCGCCCGGGACTCCAAATTGGCAACCGGTTGTAAAAAAAAATTTCCCTAAAATTGATACCCCGTTCTAGAATTCGCCCTATAACTGAAACCCCGTTCTAGAAATGGGCCAATTTTTTATACTCCGTTCTAGAAAGTTTGTAAATTGAAATAGTCCTGTTTTTTTTTTAAAGATATTTCTTTATTTGTTTGACTTATACATCAAATAAATGCTTCTTCATAATCAGCAGCAATTTTAAGCAGAAGATAAAGCCGTGATCCACAAATTTTTATACCCCGTTCTAGAAAACGCCTCTGAAATGGATACCTCGTTCTAAATCAGGAGCGTCAAAATCACGACCCCGTTGGGCGGCACATACCCATATAGGTAATGTATGGGAGTAACCCCCCCCCCCCCCCCCCCACCCGGGTCTGACTACCTAACACCACCTCAAACTCTTGCAAAATGGGAAATAAAACTAATTCTGACCCTAAGCAGAGGCATATGCTTCTGCCCTAAGTAACTGTTTTCCTTGTTTTCTTTTCTTATTATTAAGAAATCTGTTAAGGCTTCGTTGTTCACTGAGGTGGCTAGAGCGCAATCAACTGAATGCAATAGTGCGGGTTTAATGTATGGTTTTTTTGGTTATTGCTTGAAATAATTAGTGAAAAACTCACAGAGAAGAGAGGTGTAGACAAAAGCAAATGCACCATAAAAGGCCAAAAATTCTAAGGGCGCTCACCATAGATTCACTGTCCGACGTGTCGGGTTGTTTTCCATCAGAAGCCGGACTTCTAGTCTCGTGGTATTTACCGTGTCGTTGGCGAGTCCTGTGTGATACGATCACGTCTCCTTTACATACCAAGCAATCGCAGACCTCACCTTCCTCTTGCTACAAGACAGAAATGTGTTCATGTTAGTTCATGATTTCGACCCGCCAAGAAGAAACGAACAGCTAACCGAGCTTCGTGTCATGAAAAGCTCTCCGGTATATGAACACCTTATGTATCCAACGCGGGCCGAAATCACCGTTCATGTGTGAGCAGAAGGTTCTCCGGAATTCAAGTGTCGGGGATGGTCGAAAGATTTTGGGGGGTTGAAAATGTTTGACTCCGGAATGTTATGGGGTAAGAAAACTGGACCAATTTTTTTTCGGCGGCTTGAGTTTGCAAACAAGGCTCGTAAATTCGGAATGGGACTTGTGGAGTACCCCCTCCTCGGAACCTTGAAACTTTATAAATTTACCTCCGACTCTGAAAAACTGGTCTGGCTATCCGTGCTTTCCTCCTTTAACATACCATAAAGAGTTACATGGCGTTGACACGTTCGAATTGTCTGGAATACCTCCCCTCTGCAGGTACTACAATGACAGGCTACCACCACCTCTTCCATCTGTTTAGTCTGTTTACTGATCAACAGAGCTGTTGTTAGCTTTAAGCATAACATTCATTCAACATTCACACAGATTCCCATTGATCTAAAAGACTTCTTCAGAGCAAAGGCTTCGGCTTTGAAATTTGATCCAAAGCGTAGTTATGAGCTATGGAAAGGAACTTGTTTCGACTATGGGGGAGGGGGGGTAAAAAAAAGAGAGAGAAACTTTGTAATGTTTGACTGCTAAAAAAGGGAAAACTGGTTTCGTTTCGAGGGTGCGAGAATCCTATTTCATTGCAGTAGACGTCCAATTGACCTCTATTATTCAGGCGAATCTTGTGAGGCCGCACAGCAAGCAGTTATGTTTTGTCTTGTTCATAAGGTTTTATATGTAGCGCAGTTGTAAGTTTACAATCTTGCTTTGAAATATGTAGTACTATGTTTTATTGATTTGTGGCAAGTGCCCTCTGCTCAGGATTTGCAAAAATAAAAACAAAGATAAAATCGCGAAATTTAGTAGCTTTTTTGGAAAATTGTTTTGCAATCTCGAAAATTAGATTCTCTGGAAAGAATAAGGTATTTATTTCCCATAGAAATCCTTATATTTTCGTTGTTCTAAGTTGTCATCACGATGCTTAGGGATTACGCTATATACAAAAAAAAAATAATAATCCAACGGCTCTGATACCTTGGGAGAAAACTTGCCTCTTCACACTTTTCACAAGGGTTGCAGTCGCTATTACACTTTAAAAAGTCCTCTTTTCCGGGAAAGCGTGCTTCCGAACTCCTTCTATTGTATTGCACTCTTTGCTGTTGTCAATCCTTCGTCACCCATCTGATTGTTATGTAAATAAAAACCCAATTTCAAGTGAGGAAATTGAAGATTCAGGATCTCTAACATTACTCCGAGTGCGCGTGGAAATTTCCGCTCTCGAGGAATTTACCGCGCGGGAGGTGGTTTTTGTGTGTGCTTGTCGATTTAGCTCTGACTCTGCAAAACACAGTTGAATCTCCAGCAATTGAATATAAAGTAGTATCATCCGAATGGAATTAAATATGTCCATGACATTTCTTGAGGGCTCAACAAGCGTGGCTCAGTGTCGAAAAATGATAGACGAGAAAGTTGTCTCAAACCCCGTTAAACCCCTTTGATGAACTATTAAAAGTTTTTTTTTGGCAATTTTGATACTAGTTGAATAACATTGGGCCGTTTCTCCCCCTGAGAAAAACAGAATGGATAACATGTACAAAGCTTGTACAAGAAACGTGTTCAAGAAATGTATGTAAAACTCTATAACTAAAGGACATTTTCTTACAAATTGCCTCAATGAATTCTTTATATTTCTTCAAAAACACAAAGAAAAAAATAGAGTTTGCAATATAGAAATAAGTACAAACGATCCCTAGAAACAGTTTTTATGGGCCTTTTATCTTAAATGGACTTACCAAAATTATTCGTGATTGATTTGTCCTACTTTCCGTACATATGAAACCGAAGAAACGCTAAAAAAACCCAGCTCGCATTATCACGCAAAGAGTTTGTTTTTAAAAAACTTTACATCTCCGTAAAAGTGTTACATTTGTGATGGATGGACAGCTTGACAGACCAAAAACGAAAAGCCAATCATATGCCTTACGTTTCGTCACGTGATAGCTCTTGTAGCGCTTACCATGAGATTTTCGCGCGCCGGTTTGAAACTTTCCAACGCAGTTTGTCATGGTGGAGCTAAGGAAGTGTCGAGGAAAAAAGACCAAGGAACGGCTTATGTTTTTGGTAAGATATATAATCTCGATATTTCTTTTGTATAGCACATTAAGTAACTTTACTCGTTTTACTGAAGGAATTAGGAGAGTCCTCATATCATTGTTTGTGTTGATGGGCCATAATAAGCGGGGATATTTATAAGAACTGAAACTGTCAGCATTTGCTACAAAAATAAATATTAAATGAGCTTCCTCATGCTTTTGAATTATGGTGTTTTTGTGACTTTAATTTGTTTTCTTTTTTTCAGCGAGAAGTGCGCGCCAGCCTGAAAATATATGGCGTAAAGAATGCTACCGACAACTCCTTTGTGAAGGCAGTGGATCGAGTAAGTTTTTTTGTTAATGTTTTTGTAACAACAAATGTGATTCAGGACATACTCGGCACAGCTGTGGTTTTACAGTTTTGTTTTAGCGACCTACTTACCTCAATGAAATTGCCTAACTTTTGTTAAATATAAGGCGTCGAAGAAGCAGTGAATATTGCACTTTTTTGCAACTACAACAACCATGATGTATTCGTTTACAGTGAATCTCTTTGTTAACAGTTTATACAGTAAAAAACACGGCAAGCTACCATTTGCCAGTTAGGCCCGCTCTATACAATAATCTGTTTAGACCAAACTTTAAAATGATTCTTAACATTTTCCAAACTCTTTTAAAAAAAATTCTGTGAACTTGGGCAGGTAAAGGTACGGTAAAGCGGGCAACAAAAAACGTGCAAGTTTGTTTTGCAACATTGTTGCAAAACGAGTTGAACAGCAATGTTGCGCCTTTTACCACCCACGAAAAAAAGCTAATTTTGTTGCAAGACACGATAGAACGTGGGCGGTAAAACGTGCAAAATCGCTATTCCACTTGTTTTGCAGCAATGTTGTAAAAAAAATTGTTCGTTTTTTATTGCCCGTTTTACTGTCGCTTAAGATATTAAAGTCAACATTCACGATCCCCTTTTTTGTAACAGGACACATAGCTGCGTTAGGACTTCAATTGCGATTGTAATGGTATACAGGTTTAACATTAGCCGAATAAGCTGGAAACCGACAACATACTCCCCTGAAATGTTTATTTTCTTCAGGAAACGTGAACCATGATTTAAGAACCGGAATAGCCTTAACTACCAGTTATGTAAGAACCTCTTTACACCCAAGTTGTTTTTTAGTCGAGGGTTTTTACCATACGCTTAACCATGAATGATTACCGTATAAATAGGCAGCATTACGGTCAGTAACGCGTAAAAATATTAGGACAATAATTGTTATCAACGAATTGTTTTTTCAAGGTGGACAGGACATTCAAGGAAAAAATTCCTTTGGCGGAAATAAGGAACACGATGCGTACCACATTGGCAAACGCCAAATACAACAAATTGTAAGTTCATATTATTTTTCTTCGTTACCAAAAACAGAATGAGAACAGCTTCTTCATGTCGATAAGAGAATAGTCCTATTTTTTATTTCTTGTCATGAACAAGCGAACAAAGTGCTCGTCAACAACCTCCTCACGCACTGGAAATACCGTGTGGCACAAAATTTTTGCGGGTTCTAATTTTCGCAATTTTTGCGATTTCTCCAGCGATCCGCAAAAATAAGTTCCCGCAAATAAAAATTATCGCAAACATTTTTCTCACAAAAATTTACTCCAGAGTAAATATTCTCTAAGTTAAATTCGCTACACAAATCCTTCAGGTTTTTGCTTTCTTGTGCAAATTAAAGCCTTTGTTATTTAGACCTCGCCGGGATTACCAAATTTAAATGTGAAAGGAAAAAGGAAAAGAATTCTGGTCGTAGTAGTAAAATCACGCCATCGTGCAAATGGCCTATTATTTTATCTCTTTCATTCAGAAACAAGATCGTATACAGCGAAATACTGGTTGATTGTTTGAAAATATGTATTTCTCTCGTATTTACTCAATAAAAACAAAAACATTATCAATGCTGGGTTCTGGGTGATTTTTGAAAATCGCAAAAGTCAATTACCGGCAAGAAAAACCAATCTCTCCTAATTGCAACAATTAGTTCCCGCAAAACACAAAAAATGGCCAATCCGCAAAAATAAAATCCCACACAAATGTTGTGGCACACGGTATATGAAAACCAATGTCTATGTTTGGTCTTTGCGCCGATCAGTGATTACTTAAGTCAGCGAGATGCGCCGAGAATCTTCTCTAGGCGCCACTGTTATAATATTTGGAGGGGGAGGAGGCTCTACAAAGATTGCCCAGATTAATTTTCTCTTAACAATAATCAAAAGAATTTATCCAAAGCAACGATTTATGACAATAAGACAATGGTGAGGTTGCTAGAGGCCAAATGCTTTGATATTTTATCAAATTCTCTCAACTCATCCTTCAAGAAAATTAATGTTGAGAAGTTGTATGTGGATTTGGGGGCTTTTATAATTGAAACTAAATCGCAAAGCTAGAAATTTAGCTTGACTCCTTCGCAGCAGTAGAATCCATTAAGCTATTTTTACAGGCCAAAATAAACGATTTACCTAACTTTTTAATCATAAAGACCTCAAATTGACCGATTAGCACAAAAGTCTCCTGGAATATGAAAAGGGCTTAACTTCAAGTCTGTTATTTTCCTCAGTAAGCGACGAAAGCCAACAGAACGGACAAGGTTAGTTTAAGTTGTTACAGTTAAGGCCCCCTTTTATGTAGCGTCGTATACTCCAGTTACCCAACGATATTACCCGCTCTAATACATGAGAGCTTTACTTTTTTGCAACCGCATTCATGAAAATTGCAGTGAATTAATGGGACAAAATGACTGTCCTCGATGCTGATTGGGAAGGTTTTTCTTCCTAGTTCAGGATACAGTCACTTTTGTCACTGGCAAGCAAGTCGGTCTGGAGTTAAAAAGAAGTGTCTGAAGAGTGAGCAATCGGTTACTGTGTTTCACTAACATGTTTAATATGGTGACGAAGGCGGGAAACCACACTCTCCCTTGTTGTACGTCCGATGTTTCAGTAACTTAACGTTCACTAAGGGTAGTCTCTGTTACTTTTATCTTTTCAGGGGCGGATCAATGCAGACAGTCGGTGAAGAAAAAACGAGGTATCAGTATCACAAATAACTTGTTTATGTTTATTCCATATGATGGTGTATTCCGTCTATTCCTGTAAAAGCTGCGTGTCTTTAACTTGTTGTGTAGTGTGCGAAAACAGGTACATTTTTCTCGCGGCGATTGCCAGTGACACGTTCAAGCGGCGAGAAGCGTTCCTGCGTGAATTCCCGCTCTAACTTTCGCCCAGTATTTAAACTCCATTGGAACCGCTTACCGACCCTTTCCGACGCAGGCTACGAGAAGCGGGGAGAAACGGCTGATTTCTCACGCTATACGTGTCGTTTTCAATGAAGTAAATCAACGAGGAATCTGAAGGAGGAAATTAAGAGATACAGTCCTCTAATTGAACCTCCGTCCTTTCAATGGAAAGTAAAACTGCCATTAACGGTGGCATCTTCAGTTTCCCCTTTTTATGGCAGGCCCGCTATCAATGCAAAAATTTCAGAAAGGTCTATGTTCAACTTCGTCCCCGGTATTAATTGCCCTTGAGAGAGGATGTTATCTTATTTAAAAATAGACAATATTTTTGGCGTACACACAATTTAACTTCAAATGGTAAACGTATGTCTCTCTTGAGACAGTATAAGTTCTGCTAGTGATGATTATTAAGATGATTGTTATTAACCCTTTCTTTGCTACGGCCGGTCCTCTTCCGATCCTCTGAATGAATGAATGAATGAATGAATGAATGAATGAATGAATGTAAATGTGAATGGTTTCACTTATATACCGGACACAACAATCCCACCCTCTACGCAATAAATTGCAGACCCACTTAGTCCTAATACGATCATTTAGAAATATTTCCGCATTGCACTCGTAACGCAGGGTGCAAAGAAAGACAGTTTTATTTCCGAGTGCATTGTATAGCCCAAGCGAGTCATTTTAACGTAGCAAACGTAACATCGACATAAAATTTATTGGATGCCAGAGTCGGTGTAGTAGGGCTCGGAAATGCCACTCCCCGTCCTGCCCGTCGAGCAAGTGAACGGCAAAAGAATTCCTATCCAATCGCAATTTCCACTAACCCCTGGCCATCGGACACTACTTTCTTTTGCATTGAATAAGATTAAATGGAACATTATTTGTTGTATTTATTCATCTACATCTCATTCACAGACAAAAAACTCAACCTAGCGGAGTCAAGGAACCAGGGTAAGTTTTGAGTCCGTGATTTGATTTAAGACATCTTAGTGCAATCGAAGGAAGTCAATCTGGCTTTCTTGATCAGTTAAACGCCGCGTCATTATCTGGTCCGGGTTGTAGGTTGCCTTATTTATTCGGTTGAAAGGTTGTTCGTCATGTTTAATTTACCCCATTCATGTAGGTTTTTTTAATTTTAATTTTTTTGGTTGAGTAGATTCGGGTATTTTTTGTCAATTTCACGATCAGACTACAGCATCATCCCACCGAGATAAGTAGACGGCGAATTGTGGTAGCTATAGGGGCAAACAACGGTGTCATTTCGTACCATTATCTCTTGTTCGTACCACATTTACCCTTTAACATTGGAAAGTATTTGCTACTTGAGGTGCGATTTCTAATCTGTAGATTCCCCAAAACTTTTTTTTGTTTGTTTCTTGAAGATTGATTGGAAGAAAACTAAAACTCTTTCGTGATGAGACAAAGACAGTGCCAGTTGCCAAGGGCATTCTTCTAGAAGAGCCAGATGGTTTGTACATGGAATAATTATCCTTTTCAAAATATAACATACATAGTACCATAATTCTGGAACACTTTTGCGACAAAGCAAATTTTTTGAGCTTGAGAGTGCAATATGTTCGAAACGAGCGATCATATTATATAGCTCAATCCGGCGCGAGGTCGCAAAATCAGTTTAACCGTTTGTATGAGGAGAGGTGGATCACAATGACGTGTGATGAATGAATATACAATAATGAAATACCACTAGGAAATAAACACGCGACTTTAAGGAACATGTAAATCTTTGTCGGCGCTCTGATCATTATTACAAGATGGTAAAGTACATGAGAACCAGGGAAGAGTATTGGGCATTATTATTATCGTTTTTAACTTATATTCCTAAAACAAATACTTATCTCGGCCCCCGTAATGACATACTAGGAATGAAATAGTTTTATGAGTGAATTTCAATTTGAAAATGCTTGTTACAGAAGAAGTTGTGAATCAAAAATACTAAAAGGCAAAAAGCGTAGAAAGGTCTATATATAATTATCACAAATAGGCCTTTTTTATTACGCGCGCGCGAAATTTTACACTGATCGTTGACCTATTCTTTATTTCGTATTCGCAGAAGAAAGCAACGAATTCGTAGTTTCCATAATTGGCGTCCTTTGTGAGGATTCCCGCCTGAAGGTAGGTTCTTCATTGTGATAGTTGACAGATTACCTGAAAAATGAAAACAGAGAGAAAATAGAACAAGTTTGAGACAAGATTAAAATCATCAGCTATCATTGTCCTTTAAGCAATAGACATTGCGATCACATCACGAACGTAACGTTGAACTGCAAAAAAGGATCAAGGAAAAAAAGGTGTCCAAAAGTTAGAAAGAAGAGGACGGGATATGAATAAAAATTGACAGTCTTCAGTGCCAATCCCCACCCAACTAAGCCCCACCAGCCCCTCACCTAGCACCAACCTCTCCGCGGCTCCTGGAACTCGCGCCGCTAATTAATTTGTATCTTACTTATTTATTTGCTGCTTCTTAGAACTCCACCATGAAAATTGTCTTTTTGCCTTTATTTCCACAGTCTGGAACTGAGGTCTTCTGGCCAATGAAGGCGACCCGATTTTACAAACTGTAAAATGTTACGAGGACATGCCGTGATTAAAGTTTATTTTTGAAACTGTTGTTCCAGAGTTGTTGTACCTTTAACTCAGGGGAAAAGACGGCTGTCATTGTAGATAAATAGTTTGTGGTTTTTACGATGAACGTATTTCTAGTGCTATTTCATTAATGTGAACGCAAGAGTGGATACTAAAAAACAGGACCTCAGTACAGAACTGAGGATAAAAAGTTCGTTCATACCTGTCTCCCTCTATTTTGTCCCTCGCAACCGTTGACGCAACGCTCAGAAGACGGGGCATTGCATGACGAGACGAAAGCGGCCGCGAAGGACTGAACCTATTTGTCGGGGTGGTATCATGCACCATGGAAAAGTAGTCTAAAGAGATGTGGTGTCCTCTTTTGCTTGGAATCAGGCCGTGGTTACATCAGTTTCATCGTAAGAAGTACTAAAGAATGTATTTAAACAACTTTTTGACACAAAATTACGATTTCCATACAATTGTTTGCATGCTAAAAATCTCTGAATGTGATCGCAAAAACGACATTTTATGACACACAAATACGAGTTCAAAACTCTTCTTTTGCTCGCACTTCCACCCTGCCTTTATTGTAAAAGCGACAAAATACGATTTTCCTACGAGTTTTGTATGGTAAAAATCTCTGAATGTGATCGTCAAAAAGACATTTGACGATACAAATACGAGTTCAAAACTCTTCTTCTTCTCGTAGTTGCACCGTGCCTTTGCCGTAAAACGACAAAATACGATTTCTTTACGATTTTTTTATGGTAAAAATCTCTGAATGGGATCGTAAAAACGACATTTCACGATAAAAATACGAGTTCAAAACTCTTCTTTTGCTCGTAATTGCACCGTGCCTTAATCGCAAAAGCGACACAATACGACTTTTTGAAAACTTACTTTACGACATGAATACGATTTATTTAAGTTAATTTACGATGTTAATACGATCACTTTACGACGCAAATAAGGTCCCAATACGACTTAAAATACGATCCTTTTACTATCAAAATACGATCTAGAGGTCAGTAGTGGTATCTATCAACATACACCCCCGGGTCAGGTATGTCAAGCATTTTTGAAAACTTAGTGTTCAGATTCCCCCATCTCTGATCCAGAAAGCTGTTCAAATGCCCTATCATAGGACCAGGTTCTGTGATCAAGTTCCTTCCCCCTCGGGATAACTAAAAAGTGAAGCCTTTAGTGTTTTTGTACCCAAACCTTGGAAATGTAAAATCTGGAGACTCTGCATGTGTTTTGCATTACCCTCCCTGAATGTCAACACCCCTCACCGACTCCGACCATCTTGTAAGCACAATTTGATCCAGTCGCCAATTTGATTGGCTTAGAGCAGTGGTATTTCAGCTGAATTTGTGAAAATTACAAACCATTTGCAGGTAGTAGTATAAACCAATAATAGCATGATTTGTACGAGATATGTGGCATAAATATCACTCCTGATAATTATTTCAAAATTGTCTCAAATTTCACTCGCCCACAGTCTCGTGAAATTACCTATAACAATTTTGAAATATCACCCATGGTATTTATGCCAAATATCACTATAAATCATGCTATTACCTATACAAAACAAAACATATTTCCAGAAAATTCAGGAAACGTCCTGGAACGTAAAAAATTGAAATAACCCTATAAAAAAATATTCAATAAATAAAAAGGTGTAGTAAAATAAAATAATAATAATGATAATAGTATTTTTTGTAAAAATTGGTAATAAGAAAATAAAAAGAAAACATAACATATTATATTTAGATGAAAAATAAAGAAAAAGAAACTAGATTATCATCTCTGAGTGTAAGAAAACAACATTTTGTTGGGCGAGTGAGGGTCCATGCAAATGACTATTACTGAGTGACAACTTGCCTCTAAGTTCAAAATATATTAAAATGGGTGACTAGGAGAGGGATCTTCACGCTTTCCTCACACATTTGACGATAGTCTGAAATGTTGGCAGGTACCTTAAGTCAAGCCAACATATAGTCTCCCTATATGTATAACCGACATTTACTTATTTGAGGTTGACATAAATTACTTACCGAAATGTCAGCACTAAGGCTCTACAAAGAAGAGGTTGGGGGCTCCTGTCTTTGGATTTTAGTGGACAAGGTTAAATGGCAAATCAACATAATTCAAGAAAGTCTAGTCAAGCTAGACAATTAACGTTTCCAAAATGAAATCTTGTCCAAGCAACAAACACGTTTTAACAAAGCATTTGGATTAGCAGATGGGTGGATTGCAAATGTTTATCTCTCAAGTAAGTTTGCTTTCACCAGGTTTGTCATCAGAGGCAGGATCAGTGTTTTTGGTATCCCTGATGGGGACTGACCCATATCACTAGTGATTTAGGTACAGGGATATCCAAAACACGTGGATACTCAATATCACTTTGACTGCGGTAATTGCCATCTTCAACTAGGTGGAAGAAAATAGGGGACTTTCAGGCATCTCCTTGCAGGAGACCGCTGAAATTCAGGCTAACTGTTAACAGTATAGAAACTACCACTGTGTTACCACTACCACTGAAACAATCCATTCACTGTGAATGTGAATCTTGCCAAGGAACCAAAGCCAGGAGCACCTAAGCTCTTGTTAGGGTTACAAAGTCATAATCATAAATGGATAACCATCAAATGATTGAGAACCGCATGGCAAACAATAACACATCGCCCAGAATTCTATTGTCTTGTGCGACATGTACTTACAGTGCCCAGTTTCTCAATGTGCAGCATATAATTGAATAAATAAGCTTTCGGAAAGTCAACTAAATGTCGACTACTCTCGTACAAGAATTGGTAGCTGTCAATCAAAAGGTTTGATGTGTGAAGTTTGAATCTCTTGGTGTGAAAGTGAGTACGGTAATTGCACTCTAATTAAAGGCGGGACCCACGTAACAAAGAATTTATTCGCATGCATGAACTTTTATGATGCCCTTAGAATAATCTGACTGCTCATGATGGTCAAACATTCTCTCTCAATACATACTTTCCTCTTGGCAAGAGGTGGCTGTTTGAGGAAAGCTTGAAGACCCCTCTCCTCAAGACCCATTTTAATACATTTTAATTTTTGAGGCAAGCCTTCACTCATTATTGCCATAATGTTTTGCATGTACCCTCACTTGCCCAATGAGTTAATTGCAACAAAATATTGTTTTCTTATAGTCAGAGATGATACCAGTTCAGTTCGTTTTCTCTATAAATTATTTTTCTTTTTTATGTTCTGTTGAGTTACATTGTTTTATTTACTTTGCTGTTATTAATTTTTACAAAAATTATTTTATTATTATCATTATAATTATTTTATTTATCAATAATGTTTCTATAAAAATTATTGTAATTTTTTATGTTCCGGAATGATCCGTTTTCGGGTTCTATGATCGACGCCTGATAGAGATAAGGTGTAAGAATGTAATAAATGCACCAGGTTGGCAATTCACACCTTTTCTAAATGCGACCACGAACTTAAACTTGAAAATGAACCCTAAAGATGGTTCAATTTTTTTTATTGAGAGTGACTTTTGAGAAAGCGTGAAAAATAATACATGTAGGTTGTCATCTCGTGCGTCAGTTAGATAGGTTGTGAAATGGTGAGACTCACGCCCAAGTTGAGACTCTATCAGTAATGTCGAGGTCAGGGTTTGAGCTACCCACCTTTTTGGGGGCGACTGATCCCATGTTTTTTGCTTAAATTTTGATCCCCCGATTCCAAAATTGTTAAAACTCTTTGTAATTCCTGATCCTTTTAAAATTTTTCGTAAATGTATCTCTTGAATCAGCTCACACATGCTGACAATGATTTCATGGAATTTGTTTCATCCCCGGTTGCATGACGGTTTGAACATTTTATGAAAAAACATCGAAAATGAACTGCGCGTTTACCTCTCTCAACGGGTTGCTTTTCAATTGCCCATGGTTGATTTTTTATAATGCTGTACTTTTCTGAGGTATAAATATATTCTAAAATTCCATGTACCAAGCCATGACTTCGTTCTTCAAAGTTTTGCAAATTTTCATGTGAAAGTGCTAAAGACAGGAATCTTCAGGCTTTTTTTAGCCGAGTACAAAATGCATTATCTAGCAATATTTTTAACCAAAATACAGCTGTAATATTGTAATTGGCCGGGATGCCTATACTTACCTTCCAAAGATGAACTTCTTTCTTTGAACCGCTTTTTTTCCCATGGGCTTTGAAAGCTCTTTGGAAACTTTGATTGTGATTTTCCAAAATGTCTCACCAAAGGGTTTATTCTTACTGATTATGAAGAATTTTGAAATTTTAATTTTGACAGGAATTCTCGATAATAGATAACAGCCGCTCTTAATGAATCATTCATAACCAGCAATTTACAATTGATTACAAAAATAATATAAATCAATAATAAAGGAGTAGTCAGGCTGCCCATAGTAATCATAGGAGGCTAAAAGGATAGGGCAGCGGCCATACTTACGTGATTACATTAAGATTATATGATTGTTAGGGACCGCTATCACGCATGCCAATACAGCTGTACAACTACACAAAACACAAAATAAAAAATTAAAGGAAAGACATTGAATAAAAGAAAAGATAGCTAAAGATGCATACCAGTTAGTAATAACCAACAGTCTAAGCCAGATAAATTGTTTTGTTCCTAAAATCTGCAATACCTAGAATTTTTTTCCATATTAAACATTAGCGTTAGCTTTGTCTTAAAACATTAATTTTTAGATGGAGGACTGGAGCATACACCAAGCTAAAATATTTGTGCATTCTGCTGTTAAATTGACATGGTCAAGGTATTATCAATCGCCCACTCTGTTCTATTGGAATAATCAGTTATATGATTTTTGTAAACCGAGTTCTCTGGAATTCATATTAGTTTAGTGATCGATTGCCAGAAGTTGATTGAGTTGATATAGGTATGTATCAAGTTTATTTAAAGAGGGTAACGCAAAACTGTAAACTGACAACCTACGGCCCGCATTATAAAAAGTTAATAATCATAATTGAAAATATACACAGAATAATCCGAAAAATTACAATTAAAAATAAACAGTAAAAAGTACAATTAAAAGTTGTGAATAGGAAGCTATCGAACAATAACAATAATACTGTGAAAGGTTTGAACCCAGGAGTCATTTCAAAAGGTTGAGTTTGATCGTCCGGGTGAACGTAGTCCTGAATAGGACTGTTGTTGTTGACAGTGACTGACGTTTCGACAACCTGTGCGGTAGTCATCTTCAGAGTCAAAGTGAGTTGTGTCACGTCAGTTGATGGTAATATATAGATTTAGTATATACTAAAACAGTGGATAGTGTTTTTCGCGCGCTCTGATTGGCTACTCAATCAGTGAATATCCTGCACTATTCACTGATTCACCTCCAGTTCCTCCGAGCGAGCGACGCCAAACTCGCGTAAGTTGCGAGCAAAATGCCTTCCCGGTTTGCTGCCGTAAACAAACAAAGAAATTTCACAACTAGTCAAGCAAGCTGTTTCCGAAATACACGAAGACGGTGACGAAGTTCGGATTGGAACTTTTAACAGGTAAAGCTTTGTCTTTTTGACACGAATTTATCGATAAAACCGGTGAAAAAGTTTTTTGTTTACAAATACAAATTAAGTTTACTTACTTTATTTAGTTGAGTTGTTCATAAATAAGCTTAAAACTAAATTTAATAATCTTTTTTATAGAATGATTTTAAATACAAAAAGAATTCACAACTCCTTTTGAAGAAATTTCCCCACAAGAGCTGAACAAATGCCTTCAAAAGTTTTAATTGTCGGCAAGAAAAAGCGACGGCCGCGGCCGCCCAGTCATTACGCGCCAAAATTGTAATCGTTGGCAACAGTATTTGAGTTAAAAATCGTCATTTTTGTGCTCAATTATCTCACTGTTTTAGTATATACTAAAACAATTATTCACCTCAGTGTCGGTGGCTAGTCCTGGATATTTACCTGACTGCTTCGCAGTTCGGTAAATATCCAGGACTAGCCACCTCCACTTCGGTGAATAATTGTTATTTAGCCAGAGCTAAAAGCGAAGCTCCCATTAATAAATTTATAATTTAAATCAAACAATAAACTTGTAATCCACAAATCAGTTAACTTTAAGGGAAAGCTAAGGCTAAGTGATTTTAGAGTGAAAAAAAAAATCGTACATCCAATTGATAGCCGTATATATACACCCGAAAAATAGCAATTATCTTCGATCACATTTTAGAGCCATAATTTGCTCTTGATCACAGTAGATTAGGCCTGGAAAACGAATTTTTGGAAAACAAATCAGGCCGAATTTTTTGCGTTCGACAAGTTTACTTAACAAAATCTTGCCAACAACTCTGGGAGCGTGTAAACCAACATTTCATACTTTTTATACATCAAATCTGAAACAGTAATATGAGGCGTTGTTTTTATCGTATAGACCTCAGACAAAATGCAGTATTTCACAATTTTTCAAGACAAATTGCACTCATTCAATATTCAGAACCGTACGAAGCACGCGTGAGCTTTTAGCAAAACCGTTCAAAAAATTTCCAAAATCACCTATACGGCCAGCCAGTTCTCACTTTTGACAAGCGCCAAATTTTCAGTGAACATTAAAAGAGTTACGCTTCAACATAATAAAGAATTTATTGTGTTTATTTTTTTTATTAAATGGTTTTGTAACGATGTGTAATCTTAAAAAGCGTTTGATACGCGCGGCATTTTGAGTACTCCTGCAAGCGTTGTTTATGAACGACTGAAAAAAAACGGCAAAGCGATTAAAAGTGTAAGAGACTACTAACAATCAATAAAAGAAATGTAATTCGGTGAAACATTTACAGAGACAACAATTTTCATTCACGAAGACAAGTATTAAAGCGTCTCTAAAAATCCTGAGTCTTTAAGCTTAAGCTTAAAGCTTTTAGCCGGCTTCAGCTGGTGTTTACTGTTTTCAAAGATGAACTCGAGGCAAGAAAATCGCTCAAAGCTTTCTTTCTACAGCCAAAATTATAACTAAATACTCTTCGGAACGTTTTTTCGTTCTATATGCGGAGAGAAAATATCGACTAAAGGCTTTTTAAAGCTCTGTAAGCTTATATATACTAGATCAGATCATTGTCTCAGATCTTAATACAAACGTGCATAAATTAGCCTCATAAACTGCGCTCGACTTCATGAAATTATATATAAAAAAACAAGCATACACTGTATACAATAATTACTTAGGCTTACCATTCGAGATGCAGCTCTTGAAAGCTATAAAGTAAGGCCAGAATCGCTTGAGGGACTTTTCAACCCGCATCCAGCAAGGTAAAAACGAAAGCGATGCATCCGAAATCGGATTTCCAACTTTGGCAACCGGCGCATTTCCCGACCAAAAATTCAATAAACAAACCAGCCATGAATCAAAGAAGACTGTTGATAGCAACTGTATTTCATTTTAAGCATCCAGTGGAAAAAGACAGTAAAAAACATCACAAGTTGACAAAATACTCTGTCAGCTTCAGCTGTCAAACTGAAAGTAAACAAGGTTGAAGATGCTGTATAAATCAGTTTCTGCATGAACTCACCTGTCAAATTTTGACCAATCAGAGCATAAAAATTGGACGGTTGTAGAGCGTGATCAACGCGTGACTATGGTGAGAAAAGTGAAAAGCCTCTGTCTTCCCTGCTTGTATTTTTAAATGACTGGCTGAATTTTCGAGTCCGAGATCAGTGTGAAATCAAAATGTTAATAGCGCGGGGCCATAGTGACATTAACACAACACTTTCTGTCATCATGTCATTATTTTGCTGCCGTTCTCTTTGCCTTTGTATTTCTCTTTCGCGTTGCCTTTGTCTGTTCATTCTAGCTCTGTCTCGTTCTGCTTGCCGGCGTTTTTCACTATAATTTTCTCTCCTTCTTCTCGCCCTGACTCTTTCTACTTGCTTTCTTTTTTTCAAAACCAGTTGCACGATATAATTGCGCGACGTTGCGCCATGCGATTTCCCGCCAAAAAATCTCTACTTTCCCCTACCCCAAGAGTCCATGCGGACTACTTTCCACTACCCGGAAAGTCCGTACGGACGGACGTACGCCACGTCATAACCAAATTTTCTGTTATGGATAGTTTACCAAATTTTCTTACCCATGGTGCTTCGCGCGCGCGGGAGCTCCGCTATAATTCGACGTGATAGAATTACAAACGTTGGAGGAGGAGTGTGTTTCTATGTGAAAAGTTCAATAAATTTTACCATACGAAATGATTTAAACATGGACACTCTTGAAAATCTATGTCTGGAAATTCAAAAACCTAGATCTAAACCGTTTGTTGTTGCCACGTGGTATAGACCACCTGATTCTCCTATTGGTATTTTTTCACCTTTCGAAACTTTAATTGGGAAACTCGATTCTGGAAATATTGAATATTTTCTAATGGAAGACCTTAACTGCGACATGATTGCTACTCGATATGACAATAATACATGCAAATTAATGAGTATCACTGATATTTATGGTCTACAGCAACTTATCACTGAACCAACCAGAATAACTCCGACTTCTGCAACTTTGATTGATTTAATCTATACTAATCGTCCAGATAAAGTTGTGTGTTCGGGGGTTCGTCATATCAGTATTAGCGATCATAGCATAGTTTTTGCCTATCGAAAATTATCCGTGAATGGAATGTCTGGTGGGCACAATGCTATAACCTACAGAAACTATCGAAAATTTAATCGAATAAATTTTCGGAATGATATTGCATCTCATTGTTGGGATCACATATTCAATTCAACTGATCCCAATCAAATGTGGCTACAATGGAAATGCTCGTTTCTATCTATTGTTAACAAGCATCCTCCCTTGAGAACAATGCGTGTTCGCACGCGTAGTTCCCCATGGATTACATCTGAGCTTAAGAAACGAATGCACGATCGGGATATTCTAAAGATTAAAGCAAGTAAATCGAATGATTCAAATGACTGGTCACTTTTTAAAAAACAACGCAATATAGTAAATAACAAAATCAGATTAGCCAAGCAAGCCTATTATCAAAATAGTTTTAACAAGCATACGGGCGATTCTAAAAAGACCTGGCAGACTATCAATGAACTTACTTCGCGAAAATCTGGGAAAAAAATCGGTGACATCTCTGAAAGTAAATGGAGTATCAATAACAAATCCAACTGTGCTGTCGAACCAATTTAATAATCACTTTGCTACTATCGGTCCAGAACTTGCTAGCAATATTGATTCCTCAAATAGTGATGGTTATCAAAAGTACCTCACTGGCACAGATAAACGGTTTCAGCTCCATCCGACCGGTACAAATAAAGTTCTCTCACTTTTGAATCATCTAAATAAGGCAGCTGGCCTTGACAAGATATCTGCTAGGCTCATTCGGGAATGTGCAGATCTCATTTGCATTCCTATCCGTGATATTTTTAACCAGTCAATAAGTCAAGGCATATTTCCGGATGACTGGAAATGCGCAAAGGTCACCCCACTTTTTAAACAAGGCGATCGGGACGACTTAAACAATTATCGTCCAATTTCGGTGATCTCAGTTATGGCCAAGGTCTTTGAAAGAATCGTCTATGATCAATTATATGCCTACCTAGAAGAGCACAATATAATCTGTAAATATCAATCAGGCTTTCGCGCTATTCACTCAACTGTCACGGCTCTCCTTGAGGCCACGGACACTTGGGCGTACAATATTGACCGCGGTAAAATCAACGCCGTTGTTTTCTTAGATCTCAAAAAGGCCTTCGACGCAGTTGACCATGAGATCCTTTTATCAAAATTAAGCAATTACGGCATATATGGTAACGCGCACCAATGGTTTAAGTCGTATTTAGAGAATCGTGCTCAAATGTGCTCCATCAACGGATCGCTCTCTCAAAGCTGTTTATTAAGTTGTGGTGTTCCCCAGGGGACGATTTTAGGTTCATTATTATTTCTGTTATACATCAACGATCTTCCAAACTGTCTTTCAAATTGTGAGCCGAGGATGTACGCTGATGACACCCACCTTACGTACGCAGGTGATAATGCAGACAATATTCAGTTGCATCTAAATCAAGATTTAGAAAATGTTCACAATTGGCTGAGAGCAAACAAACTTACTCTAAATATGGCTAAAACCGAATTTATGCTTATCGGATCTAGGCAGAGGCTAAGTACTCTCACAGAGTCCCCGACATTTGCAATTAATGATTTTGAAGTTAGCCAGGTCACTACTGCAAAATCAGTTGGAGTGACCATCGATGACAGACTTGATTGGAGTGGCCATATCGAGAAAGTAACAAAGAAAGTCGCTTCTGGTATTGGGGCCATAAAACGAATAAGGCACCTTGTCCCCCAGGCGACCTTACAACTAATATATCAAGCTTTAATACAGCCACACTTTGATTATTGCAACATTGTTTGGGGAAACTGTGGGATAACCTTACGGAATAAGGTTCAAAAGCTACAAAACAGAGCAGCCGTGTTTTGACCTACTCAAGCTATGACGTAGATGCTGGTCACCTTTTCAAACTTCTAGGGTGGAAAAACCTAGCTTGCCAGCAACAATTTCAAAGAGCTACGATGGTTTACAGGTCTCTTCACGGGTTGGCTCCAAACTATCTTAGTTCTAAATTTGAAAGGCGAGAAGTCGCATATAACCTAAGGGACTCTGAAAATAAATTCAATGTTCCATTACCGCGCACAAACTATTACAAAAACAGCTTCAGCTATAGTGGCGCCATTCTCTGGAACAGTCTTCCTTGTAACTTAAGGGAAGCAGAGTCCCTTGGGCAATTTAAACGATTACTCAGAGAACTGTAAGGCACGGCATTCGTGGAAAGCAGCTTTTTTATTTAAATATTTTTATTATATTAGTATTAGGCATTTTTAAAGCTGACGAATTTTGTACCGTGGATAAATAAAGATTATCTATCTATCTATCTATCTATTGACGCCATTAAGACAATACAGATACCGGACGACCACAAACTAGTGTCCTTTGACGTGAAATCACTGTTCACCAGTATTCCACTTCAACTGGCTCTAGACTGTACTGAGAACGCTATTAAGAACTCTACTGTTGAACTACCACTACCTACAGACGACATTATGGATCTACTCAACCTCTGTTTGACTTCGACGTACTTTCAGTACAACGGCAAACACTACAAACAGTTACACGGTACAGCTATGGGCTCTCCAGTTTCTGTTGTTGTAGCAGAAATTGTCATGCAAAACATCGGGGAACAAACCTTAGCTACCTACACGCGAACTATACCTCTTTGGTTACGTTACGTTGACGACACATTCACGGCCGTACACAGACGGAATCGACGATTTTCACGAACACCTTAACAGACAGAACGCGGACATACAGTTCACCAAGGAGATCGAAGAAAATGGTAAGATACCTTTTCTAGACTGCTTGGTCACTCGCGACAACAACAAACTAAAAACGACTATTTACTGAAAACCGACACATACCGACCGATTACCAGACCAGTCTTCGTACAACCCGACCTCTCACAAGGCTACTACTATCCGGACTCTGACGAGACGAGCGCAACTAGTTTGCGACTCACCTGACAGCCTACAAGACGAGACTGATTATCTTAACAACGTTTTTAGTAAGAACAATTACAACACGGACTTTGTTAGACGGAACACTCACAGTAACACTGATTCCAACACTCAGACCAACTCTGGCCCTGTTACGACAGCGACTATACCGTACATCAGAGGCACCTCTGAAACTATTGCACGTATATTACAACCTTACAATATACGTGTTGCACACAAACCGATAACCACTTTACGGCGACTGCCGACTAATGTCAAGGACAAAGAAAAACCGGAGGACAGACAGGGAGCAGTATGTAAGATCAAATGCTGCGACTGCCAGGCTTCTTACATTAGTGAAACCGGCAGAAACCTAAGCACGCGACTGACCGAACACAAACGAGCGACGAGGAATGGTGACGTCAATAATCACATTGCTGAGCACCATTTACAGACGAAACATCAAATTGACTGGGACTCTGCGACATGTATAACGTATTCTACAGACTACTATCAACGTCTTACTTTAGAAAGCTGATTTTTAACTTAGAGCAAACGGCACTGAATCGTAGCCAACAGTTACCAGCGCCGTACAAACGACTTATTGACGAGATCAAGCAAAACTAACTACGTGAGAACGACTGGAGACCTGACAATTTGACTAAAAATAGGCGACGGTTTAACTGTGACAAAAGACGGATCGAAACGCACCAATTACTGATTACGAGTCTTCATAGCCAATAACATCACGGCTTAACTGACAGACGACCAATAACATCGCGACGTAATTGACCAACCAGATCAATAACCAGAGTATAATACCATCAACTGACATGATACAACTCACTTTGACTCTGAAGATGACTACCGCACAGGTTGTCGAAACGTCAGTCACTGTCAACAACAACAGTCCTATTCAGGACTACGTTCACCCGGACGATCAAACTCAACCTACTTTTGAATATTTGTTAATGGCCATAAAAATCATCTTTTTAATAGAACAATCCTGCAAGTTGGTAAAAGAAACTTGCAGATAGATGCTTATACTCTCTGAAGTTAAAGATAACAGTTCAAAAGTATCTTTCAATTAACTTACCCTCTATGGTAAGTTTTCTTTATTATCCTCGTGAATATTAACATAAATTTGGGTAGCAGCTACTCACGTAGTAATCAGTATAAACAGTGAATCCTTTAAGCAACATGATGCTATCTGTAAAATAACCCATGAATACTAAACTACTTTATGAAATTTGAAAGAAGCATTCAGATTTGTGCTTGGTTTTGCCCAGCTATTTTTTAGCGGGGTGTGAACCTTGTGTCCATGATCTGCAGGCTACCGGTTGGTTGCTCTTAACAGAGACTGACGTGGCAAGTCAAGCACATGTGCTATATAGTGCAAGTTTAAGGATGTTTAGATGTATATGTGGAAACAAAACTTTTATTGCATTATTAATCAATTTGATTTATTTTGCATTCCTTGTAGCTCCCTTAGAAATAGAAGCACGAGGAGAAAGAGCGCAGCTTGTTTATCAACGTGCTCTTAGAGATGGGGCTGTTAACGTTCAGCGTTCTCGGATATTATTTATTGGTCAGGATCGGGCAGGAAAAACAAGTTTGAAAAAATCTCTCATTGGTCTACCATTTGATTCAAAAGAAAATAGTACTGAAGGAATTGAAGTGGATCCGTCAATCTTTCGAGTGGATGTCAATGAAGTTAAGAACTGGCAACCCACTGGTAAGAGTGAACGAGGGTTGTTGGGTTGTTCTAAAGATGTGGCACAGATGGTGGTGGGGAAGCTTTGTAGCCATAATTGGGTTCGGGAGGACAAAGAAAAACGCAACGGTGGCAACCTTAAAAATGATAATTACAAGAATGGAAAAGAGGTTGGAGATGCCAATGGTGAAAAGGAAGAAGATTCACGTGTGGACCAGGTCTGTCTCTAGTTAAATCGTCGCTTTTATATACCTATATCAAATCTTATTATGAAACATCTTACTATTTTTGTTACTCAATGTCAACACTTGAAAAAACCGTCAGCAAAGATCATTTAAGTGGCTGTTCACCTAAGAGCGGTCGGGTGAGTTTGGGATCGTGAGTAAAGCGCCCCTTTATTTTTTGTGAGTGAAAAGGACTTAATGTTAAATGATTAAAATCTAACTAATTTCTTTCAAAATCTTTTTCGGTGCTTCGCTACAGAACAAAAGTTATTTCCTGTCTGAGAGCGATTTTTCAGGCTTTTTCAATGACCGAAACTCGGTAATTTTAAAAGCCGCGCTTCTTCGTAACGGATAAATATCGGTAAATTCTACATATAGTACACTGGATTTAGCTGCATTTGACTTTTCCTATGACGGAATATGGAATAATTTGACGCAAAGTTAAATTAAATTAATAAGATCAAAGACAAGCCACTTTGCGGTTTTTTTTCTCCCTTGACAAATTCTTCCTAAGTAAAAGCTAAAATCTCCAAAACGGTGCAAAAATCACAGGTAAAATGCCACTTCAAAGTAAAGATCTTACCTTATTCTGTCAGAAAATAAAGTCAAAGGTGCGGGTATCGTTTTGGGTTGGACGTGATCAAACGTTTTCAAGGGCACCTTTTCAGCATTATTTACATAGAATCACCCGCTTGACGGTTTACACATGACGACTTTAATAAGATAGATATTTTTTCATCAGCTGAGAATGTTGTTGTGTATCCTCAAAGTATCGAGCACTTGTTTCCTTTATGTAGCCTTTTTAAGTTTGTATAAATTAAGGTGACTCGACCCAGTTTTTTTTTGGGGGGGGGGGAGGGGGGTACCATCCTACTTTGAAGCTCTCTGGTATCCCCACCTTTACTTTTATCGTAAGTCTAACACATAGAATGGATAACATATAGATCAATCTCCAATATAACATAAATTTTTGGCGATCGGAGTAAACGTCACGTGGTTATAATGCCACGCCCCTTTGAGGTCTGAGTCGAAAATCTGCTGTTGCCGGCTTTTTTTCGTGAAAATCTCTCGGCTACACATAGTGCGCATTAGTGCCTTGCGCTGAACAGAGTTTCACCAAAATCGCAAAGACCCAATTCGAGAAATTAAGGGTTTCCAAATTTAGGTCATAATTTATGCGAAAATGATAAGCAAACTTTACGCGATTATATCTAATAAACTATGACATTCATCCCTTTATTTTGGGCATCGTTATAACAGATGGGTCCTTGCAAGTCAGCAAAACGCTTTAGGGCCTTGTAAATGCGCGCGATCTCAAGCAAAGCAAACATATAGAAATTATAGTTTTCGCTATTTGTTGACGTTTGTCAGCGTTTAACAGTCCTTCTCACGAAAAAAGCATTTTCTTAAAAATTCGTAGTTTTTTTTCCTTCACATTTTTTCAGGGCCACAATTGATTAACTAACTACCCGAACGCTGAATTTGATGGTCATTGAAAAACTGTGACATTATCTTCTGTAAACCCAAACTTGAGTAAACATTGAAGATTTTTAGCGTTTTGGCTGAGTTTGTGCTTTGGGAGTTGTCTATTGTTTCTAGTCTGTCATGATACAGCATTCTTGTTCAGCACGCGTGCAATGACCACGCTTGGCTGACTTCCGAATGCTCACCGAGATGTGATAATTTAGTATGAGAAAATAGAAGGGATTCCCGTCACGAGTTGTTTTAATTATTGGCTTGCATTAAACCTATGAAAAAATGATATTTTTGTAATAGTAAGTAGATTTAGTTTGTAGCACTTCTTGATTTTTTTGCAAAGGCACAAGAAGCACGAGAATTGATTAAAAATTGTGAGTTAAACCTCTATGTATCACGCGATGGCCTCTCTCTCTCTACCAAAATTATCATATCTCGGTGAGCATTCGGAAGTCAGCCAAGCGCGGTCATTGCACGCGTGCTGAACAAGAATGCTGTATCATGACAGACTAGAAACAATAGACAACTCCCAAAGCACAAACTCAGCCAAAACAATCCGGGTAGTTAGTTAGTCAATTGTGCCCTGAAAAAATTTGAAGGAAAAAAAAACCACGAATTTTTAAGAAAATGCTTTTTTCGTGAGAAGGACTCTTAAACGCTGACAAACGTCAACAAATAGCGAAAACTATAATTTCTATATGTTTGCTTTGCTCGAAATCGCGCGCATTTACAAGGCCCTAAAGCGTTTTGTTGACTTGCAAGGACCCATCTGTTATAACGATGCCCAAAATAAAGGGATGAATGTCATAGTTTATTAGATATAATCGTGTAAAGTTTGCTTATCATTTTCGCATAAATTATGACCTAAATTTGGAAACCGCTGAATTTCTCGAATTGGGTCTTTACGATTTTGGTGAAACTCTGTTCAGCGCAAGGCACTAATGCGCACTATGGGTAGCCGAGAGATTTTCACGAAAAAATGCCGGCAACAGCAGATTTTCGACTCAGACCTCAAAGGGGCGTGGCATAACCACGTGACGTTTACTCTGATCGCCAAAAATTTTATGTTATATTGTAGATTGATCTATATGTTATCCATTCTGTGTGTTAGACGTACGATAAAAGAAAAGGTGGGGATACCAGAGAGCTTCAAAGTAGGATGGTACCCCCTCAAAAAAACTGGGTCGAGTCACCTTAAAGCAGAAAAAAAATGCCAAAAACAGACATTCTTGATCAATCCGTCAGATATGCAAATTGTGCTTGTTTACAGCCGCGGGTTGTCCATTTCAGCCATGTCAAAATCACAAACTACGTACGGTAATTAACTTCTTCTCAAATGAAGTCAATCTTCAGCTTGGAAACTCAGCAACTGGACACCCTTTTAAAAAAGAGCTTTAACTCGTTTTCCATTTGAGTTTCTTTGTTCGTTTCGAGCATTGAAAATTGAATCCCCACATCCGTCTTTATCCCTCGTTTCTCGTGAACATGTCACTGACATTCGGATTCGTACTCTTACTGCAATTCCCGCGTCACGGGTAGGTCTGAACTCTCGTGCCTCTGGGTTTAGCTGTTCCTGATCAAAGTCGTCCGGTCACACGACAGTTCCAAGGGGTAGAGGTGGTTTACTGCTCTCTCAAGGTAGCCACCTCCCGTCAGCAGCTTAGCCCCTCCTACCACTCCTTTCCATGCAGTATACAGCTTCTCAACTATCCCCAGTGCCACTTCCCTCTGTTTCGATCTTCCGAATAAACTATGACAACATCACCAACAGTCAAAGTGCTTCCCTTCCCGTCATGTTTCAAATTGTGCCGCTCGCGAAGACTTCTGAGGTATTCCCAGGTCCACCTGTTCCACATGGCGTCTTTGCACCTTTTCAGGTACTTGGCCCGTTTACGTAGTTCACCAAGCTCGCGATTTGGCTCCCTCTCTGGTAGGACAGTGGTACCGATGAACAACATACTGTTAGGTGTGATCAAAGGCAATCGTATTTCATCCTTCACGTAACCTAGTGGGAGATTGTTCAAAGTCACCACATCTAGTAGTACGTCTTCAAGTTCCGTCCAGCTGAGGCAACCATTTCCAATTGTTTTGTTAAGGACACGCTTCCCAAGGCCAACCAACTGTTCGAACTGACCGCCCCACCATGGTGGCGCGGCCTAAATTAAATTGCCACTTGATGTTCTCAGTCGACAGGTAACGGTGAAAATGTTCATCTCGCTGGACTTACTTTTACCAATTAGCCGCGGCGACAAACGTTTTGGCGTTGTCTGAGTAAATCTTCTTTGGCCTTCCTTTCCTAGCTATTAGACGCTTCAGACTTCTTAGAAACTCGCCAGTCTCCATGATCCTGCTGAGTTCCAAGCAGAGGGCTCGCATGAGGCTGCAAGCATACAGGATTATGTATGCCTTTCCCTCCCTTTTTAGGGTCACACTTAAAAGTGCGATTTCCCTCAGTTCTGTCTCGCGGTAGATTTCCAAGTGGTGGTCTATCAGCGGCTCTGACTTGGAAACGGCGACAACCATAACACTGTTTAATCACCCTCTTGGTCTGACGTCTGAGCCTTGGTACCCAATAACGCTCTCTGATGCGCACCATTGTCAAACCAACTCCCCTATGTAACGAATGACGATGGGCGTCTTCAACGAGTTTCATTGTTTAAGGGTGCTTGTCAGGAAGGTATACCGGGTAATGTCCCTGTACACGACCTCGACATATTGGCCGTTTTCTTTTAAACCCAGTCTTTGTTGATCGTCTGTCACTTCGTATCTTTGAGTCTCTTAAGCGTGATTAGTCCAAAACGGGTGTTGGTTGTTAATCTCGTCGGTCGTCAATGGACCTATCATTCTTTCTTGTTTCTTCAGGCGTGAATTCCGTATGAATCTCGCGGTCCAGGCGACAATCCTTAACGTTTTGGTCAGGTCAAATTTTCCTAGCAGATCATTGAGGCAGTCAGTTGACACAGTGGCGCCATTTAAAAGGTCTTTTAATTGGTAACTTTAGTTCTGCTTGGCTCTCAGATGTTTGTAGGCCACTTTTCTTTGTCTGAAAGCCACTCCGGACCTTGCCACCACAGCTTGCTGTCATCTACTTGCCCTCCTCGACTTCCTAGGTCTGCCGGATTTTCCTTGGTGGGTACATGGCGCTAAGTGATCCCTGAGTGCTTTTGTATTTTCGTCACTTTGTTTGCTACGAACTGTTTGTACTCGCTGCCACCCTTTATCCAATGGAGAGCCACTGAGCTATCCAGGTTTCCATAGCTCCGTTTAACAGGAAACCCTTCAAGCGCCTTACGTTTGCGTTTGTGATAAGGTTTGTTGCTATATGTGCTGACACCAGCTCTAATCGCGGAATCCTCAGCCCCTGCTTCGCTAGATGAACCTTTGCAGTAACCAAACCCTGGCTCACCCATGACGGCTGTCTCATAACTGCAAACACTGTTGCACACACTCCGTTCTTACTTGCATCTCCTTCAATCTGCTCTTGGGCACATGTCAAGGCCCTTTTCATCATGACCTCGGCTGGTAACTCTTTCTTCCATCATGTCCACTGGCTTGCTAGCTGTGGGGGTAGCGGTGCTTCCCATGCCATCTTCACGTTGCAAACATCTACGTAGATGAACTTTCCCTTGATAGTTACCGGCGCCACGAGACCAAGGAGATCATAGATTCTTGACAGATTACGCTGCAATGTTCTTTTGGACGCCACTGTATCATCTTAAGGCATAACAGCACTTTTCTGACCTTCTTGTTTGTCCCACGAGAGTCCAACTGCCGGTCTTTGCTTTTGTTTGACCAAGCTGCTTTTTGGCAAATGTGCCCTCGTCTTCAACTCCTCTTTCACTCTCTTCTAACTAGGCAACATTCGAGTGCCACTTGTGCAGCGTGAACTTAGCATCATCTAAGATTCTTATGGCTCCCTCTTTCACCTGCTTCGCCTTTGGTACTGTTGGTTTGCCGCTGATCAGATCGTCGACAGACATGTTTTTGCGCAGTTCTGTAACAAGTTGCGGCACATGAGACTCGCAGGTTTCAAGATGGCACTCTATCACTCCCCCAAGAAGAAAGGGAGAAGGCACAAGACCGAACAGAGCTCGCATGAGTCTCAACACTTCCACTTCAGGAAGTTAGCTGGTCTTCCAATGAAATCTGAGTACATCTCTCTCTTCCCTCTTTATGCGTACCTGAAGAAAGGCCTGTTGTAGGTCCCTAGTAATAAGGACTGGAGGAAAGCGCATGCGCACTAAAATACGCCACAGGTGATTCTGAAGCTGTGGTCCGGCATACAGCTTATAATAATGACTGTTTATTGAGACTCATTGCAGCAATATACAGAATGGCTGAATTACAGAGCTATTTACAAAACATATAATACTAAAATATAATACAATAAATCCAATAAATATTAGAAAATATAATTGTACAAGCCACTAGGTGTACTTATGCGTGACAAACTCTTGCGTGCGCTTGGTCCTACAGGTAGGACGCGCGGAGCCGCTAATACCAGATCTAAGATTATAATTATGCACAACCTCCTCCTGTTTGGGGAGCATAAAATGCAAGGGGTGATTCTCATTCCGGAGTCTATCAATATAAACCTGGCATAGATGGGCGCGTCTGTCACTTAGAGTTGTTAAATTAAGGGCATTTAATGCCTTGTTGTAATTCATTAAAGGAAAAATGATGCGCATAGCCCTTTTCTGAATGCTCTCAATCTTATAAGATAGAAATACTGGTATATTTTGCCAGACAGAGGCAGCATATTCTAGAACAGGACGAACAATGGTTGTATAAACCTAAGCCAGTGAAGCTGGAGGTGCACCACATTGCTTAAGGATCCTTAAAGAGTAAAGCCTCCTGTTTCCTTTTTGCACTATAACTTCTACATGATGGTTCCATTTCAGGTCATTACTTACATAAACGCTTAGTAACTTATATGTCATGACTCTCTCAATTGTGTTACTACCAATTATTACAATAGGATTCACAATAAAATTATGATTACTCATAAAATTAATTAGCATCTCCTTGCATTTAGTAGGGTTCAGTTTCGTTCTGTGATCTTCAGAAAAAGCATAGATATCGTTTGTAACAAAATTGAGTAGACTGGCACTGTTCCTAAGGATTATTTCAAGGGCTGTGGTATCATCAACAAACTGTATTCTAAGGTCCCATGGGCGCAATAAATTATTTGTCATGATTGTAAACAAAATGACTCCTAACTTGGTGCCTTGTGGTATACCGCCCTTGGGAGTTTTTCACCCAGATATAATGTTCTCAATCCTCACAGCCTGAGTCCTGTTACACAGAAAAGCTATTATCCAGTTAACTAGAACATGGTGCTCATGCATTTTCCTTAGCTCCTCAATCAGCACTCTATGTTCAATCATGTCAAAACCTTTAGAGTAGTCAGCAAAAAAAAGCCTAGCACCACAGCTCCCTGTATCCACTGCCTCATACACAGCCTGCAGCAAATAGACTAACGTGTCGATCTGATGAGACACTTGTGTAATCAAGCGGTCCCGTGTGAATCCCTCAAGCACCTTAGCAAGAGTGCATGTCAGAGCGATGGGCCGCAAATCGCTCTCTATCTGCTGCAGAGGTGAGATTTTAGGGATTGGGTTCAGCAGTGAGGCCTTCAAGGCATCAGGAAAATAACCCTTTATCAGGGATGCGTTGTAAATATCCTTGACAACTGGGGCTAGGCACTTGGCACTTGAGGGTTCTTGCGACACGAGGTGTCATAAACTATCC
>CALNXK010000179.1:52500-115000 GCA_942486035.1 Porites lobata | reverse complement strand
TGTGACATTCGAGCAACGGTTTTCTTACAATCATACGTGATCATGCCGGGTGGTCGCTTACCGGAAACAGAAAAGAAAAGAATATATTAAATTTCTGGCCCAAAAAGTGGTCGCGGTCCCTTAAGAAATTTAGGTAGTGGTCGCTCACGAGAGAGTTTTTGAAACAGTGTTTGACTGAGAAACAAAAGGATTATTTGTAAAGTGGTCGCTTACGGGAGGTAGTCGCTTAAGAGAGGTGGTCGCTATGAGAGAGTTGACTGTATTTACTATAAGCTATTATGAAGCCTTGCATTAAATACAAGAGGCATGGAACGAACGCTTAGCGTTCCCCCGCCCCCATCCCCGGACAGCTGCAACGTTGTGCACATTGTACCTGCAACTGTCACTTCAGTTATATTCGTCAGTTATTCAGTTCTTTAACATTTTGTGTAAGATGATCGTACTTCACAGAAAAATCCACGCGGACTAATAGATTCTAATTCACATGACTCACATCACTTCACACGCTGCTCCTGAAGTTGTGGCGTTGACTTGACGGATGACAAAGCGATAACTTGCTACTACCGAAATTGGAAAACCACAACTCGTAAATGCTATTGTTTGATAGAGTTTTGGGCGAAGAATCAGTGACGGCTAAAAAAAGTTTGCTTGTGAACAAAGAAACAATCATTTTTCGTTACCAACAGGATAACGTGTTTGCTCTGAATAGACTGTTTACAGTTTTGAACAAGCTTCGATGTTTTAGTTGACAAAAGATCCTCCGTCTATTGTTTATGGATGGATAATATTATTGTCTATCAGAATTTGTAATCGAAAGTTAATTCTTTTTTTTTTTTTGGTACCCTGTTATAGGTTCCTGAACCAAAAATAGAAAGTGTCAGTGAAGTGACATCATCAGAGCCTGAACATGAGTTAATGATTGATACTTCACCTCCAGAAGAGATCACAAAGCGCGCTAAGGAGTGGATAAAGTATGTGAAAGGTGAAAAAGATGTTACAGAAAAATCCGTTAGTAGTATCGAACTGTGGGATTTTGCTGGACAAGAGCTGTACTATGCATCTCATCCTGTATTTTTAACATCACGTGCAATATATATCTTGGTGTGCAATCTCAGCAAATCATTGCATGACACTGCCCAACCCTGTGTGAGGCAAGGAAATCATAATTTCACGTTGGAGAACCCAAATGGGGAAACAAATTTGGAGAATCTGCTATCTTGGCTGTCCACAGTGCATAGCATCACACAGATGAGAGGAGAAAACTGTGATGATGTTGAAGGAAAGCTGCCTCATCTGCGTCCCCCTGTGATCATTGTAGGCACCCATGCTGACAAACCATTTGAAGACATTGCAACAATGAAGTTAAAAATACAGGAGGGACTTGCTGGTAAGGACTATGAAGGACATGTAGTGCGGCCTATCTTCAGCATTGACAACACTGCAAAACTGATTCAGAGGAGGTTGGAAAAGGTTTTCGGAAACGATAAAAACATTGATGACATCCAAGAGCTTAGAGAGAAAATCATGGAAGTGTTGAGACAGGAGCCATACATGAAGGAAATGATACCAGTGAGGTAAATAAAGTGAATAATAGAAATCAGGTCTTTTGCTGAGAATTTTCATGTTAATTAATGGATGAGGTTTGACAGCATTAAAACTACAGTGAACATATGTACATATACACAATGGGCCTTTGTCCAGTCCTTACAGCATTTTGCTTTTAAGTTGTATCAGTAAATAGTTGGCTACGTTGGTAGGGATGCCAAATCCTCGTCTAAAATATCTAGAGGCTGCCGGCACATGGTAAGACCTTAAAGTTGAAGGACAAACAATATACATTGTCGGTGATAGCGAAAAAAAAAAACAAACAGAAAAAGCATTAAACACGTGAAACAGGCGAAAGATTATCACTTACGCACCCTAAAACCAACAAATATAAACCCTAGAGATGTGAAACTACAATTCCACCTGTTTTCAACAATTTTGTAAAGTGAGCGCATTTACATCGAACTTCTAACTAAAGAGGACTTTCGAGGAGTCTAACGTATTTTCCATTCCTAATTTTTACTTTTTCAAAGTTTAATAACTTAAACTGCAGTGATGGAAATTCAATGAAACCGCGTGCCCATTAGCATCATACGGTGTACTATTCATCACAAGTAACCGCATGCCCTTCGCTAAAACAAAGAGCGATGTATTATGAGTAGAAAATGACTCCTCAGTAACTTTATCTCTGGTTGTACCGTTTTTGGAACTTAATAACTTTCACACCAGTGATTCATAGTCAACAAAACTACACCATTAAACATCATACGGTGTACTATTCATCGCAGGTAACCTCATGCCCATCGCAACAACAACGAGCGATGTACTATGGGTAGACAATGCCTCCTCAGTACCTTTACTTCCGGTTGTACCGATTTTAGAACTTAATAACTTTCACATCAGTGATTGATAGTCAACAAAACTTTACCAGAAGAAACATCATACAGGGTACTATCCATCGCAAGTAAGCGCATGCCCATCGCAAAAACAACGAGCTATGTATTATGGGTACAACAGGAAGTGAGGGTACTGAGCAGTCATTTTTTACCCATAATACATCGCTCGTTATTTTTGCGATGGGCATACGGTTATTTGCGATGGATAGTACACCGTATGATGTTTCTTCTGGTGCAGTCTGGTTGACTGTGAATCTCGGCTGTAAAAGATATTAAGTTTCGAAAACGGTACAACGGGAAGTAAAGGTACTGAGGAGTCATTTTCTACCCATAATACATCGCTCCTTGTTTTTTGCGATGGGCATGAGATTACTTGCGATGTATAGTACACGGTATGATGTTTCTTCTAGTGTAGTGTTGTTGACTATGAATCAGTGATGTGAGATGAAAATGAACAAATGATCGTCCCAGTGAACGCATTTATGCACATTGTGTAAAGAAGACTGAAAAAAATTCAGGACTTCAACGGGGTTTGAACCCGTGACCTCGCGATTACCGGTGCGATGCTCTACCAACTGAGCTAATATATAGATTTAGCCAGGGCTAAAAGCGAAGCTCCCGTTAATAAATTCATAATTTAAATCAAACAATAAACTTGTAATCCACAGATCAGGGCACATTCATGTAACTTTTGAGGCAAAGGCTAAGTGATTTTAGAGAAAAATAATAATTACATCGAGTCAATGGTCTTATTTGTACATCCAAAAAAAGCAATGATGTTCGATCACAGTAGATTAGGCCTGGAAAACAAATAGGCCTTATTCGTGTGTTATATTTGCATTAGCTGTTGCATCATAATGTGGCATTCACTGCTCTCCAACATTGCTCCGTTAGAGAGACTATGCAGTGACTATGGATAATTGGACAACCCCGAAATTTAATTTTAAGAACCACACGCGCAACGATAGTCCTTCGTGGCAGCCAATTTACACGTTGCATTCCTCTGTCTAAAAGAGAGGCCAAAATAAAAAATCAGGCCGGATCTTTCTGTGTTCGACAAGTTTAGTTTACTAGTAAATCTTGGCGACGAATCTGGTGGCGTGTAAACCAGCCTTTTAAACATACTTTTCCTCATCACGTCTCAGGTAAACGGTACTATGAGGCCCTTTTTTATCATACAGACCTCGGACAGAATTTGTTCTTTTTTGCCCTATGAAACCTATAATTCTGCAGTTTTTCACAATTTTGCAAGAGAATTTGCACTCATTCAATATCCACAACGATCAAAGCACGCGCTTCCTTTGCACAACAAATTATAGCATTGAATTATAAGACATTTTCATGAAGAGAATTCTATAATGCCGGGACTTTTCAGTTAGAAAAATCTGGTCCTATGTGATATGCAGGGTAATAATTATGGACTTTTAATGAAAACGATAAAAAAATTCGCAAAATCACTTTTCGGCCAGCCGGACGGGTTCTCACTTTTGACAGGCACCAAATTTGCAGTGCGATTAATAGAGTTACCATTTACGCTTCAACATGATAGAGAACTTGTTATGTTTAGATTTTATTTCCCTTTATTTATTAAACTGTGTATGGTTTTGTTATGTGTAATCTTTATATTCGACTGGAAACAACCAGTGCAGCGATAAAAATTGCGAGAGGGACTACTAACAATCAATAAAATAAATATAATTCGGTGAAACATGTACAAAGACAATAATTTTCATTCACGAAGAAGGTGTTTGCTCTTTTTCAAGATGAACTCGAGGCAAGAAAATCGCTCAGAGCCTTCTGTTTACAGCCAAAATCATAACTAAATAATCTTCGGAACCTTTTCTTTGAATTTGCGGTCAAAAACTGTCTAAAGGCTTTTTAAACCTGATACTATTGTAGGTTATATCATTGCTCCTGCAGCTCGTGTATAAACTTAAGCCGCATAAACTATACGCTCGACTTCAGGAAACCGAAAAAAAAACACATCAAAGACAATAATAGCCTGCGCGCAGACGAAATTAAACTCTGGTTAACTCCGTCTGCGAAACAGCGCCGAAATCCTTGTTCTGGACTTCCAGCTGTGTACCCAGATTTGAGTACGCGCCACGATTGGCCAGTTAAAAAAGGCTTTGTTTTGTTTGTCGTGATCGCCAATCCGGTTGAAGGGGAATTCGAAACGCACTTCCGGTAATTCGTTGAGTCCGTTGGGGGCTCAGAACAAGGATCTCTGCGCTGCTTCGCAGACGGTACTAATCAGAGTTTAGTTATCGTCTGCACGCAGGCTAAGACAATAATTGCTCAGGCTTACCAGTCGAGATGCTGTTTCTGAAGGTCATCAAGTGTTCTAGAATCGCTTGCGACTTTTCAACCCTCTTACGCCTCAAGCAAGGGCAAGTGAGTAAGCTCATTTTTGAAAACGATGCCATCCGAAATCGGATTTCCAATGACTTTGACAAGCGGTGCATTTGTCAACAAAATGCGCAATAGACAAACCAGCCATGAATTACAGAACAATCTTGATAGCAGCTGTATTTCATTTTGTACACCAAGTAGAAAAAGACAGTTTAAAACATCACAAGATGACACAAAACTCTGTCAGCTCCAGCTCCAGTAAGCAAGTTTCCAGACGCTGCATAAATTTTCCGCATGAACTCACCAGTCAAATTTTGACCAATCAGAACATAACGCGTGACAGTGAGAAAATTCAAAAGCGATTGCTTTCCCTGCATGTAAATGTAAAAGCCGGTTGAATTTTCGCGTCCGAGGTCAGTTCGAAATCAACATTTTAAAAATGCGGCTCATGAACACGACTTATTTCATATGCATTTTAAAAAAATTGAACTTGAGCCTGCGATCATTTGAAAAGTAGTAACTTGTCAGCGGATGCCTTTAATAAAACACTCGAACTTAGTGGGTCGATACCTGAGTCCGCGATACGGTCAGGCAATACTGGTCAGCAGAAAGACTATTTTGACAACTGTCAATTAATCAAAACATGGATGTACAAAATCAGGTTGCAGGCTCCCAAACTAGCTAGAAAGTGTGAGATTAAACATTGGTAGGCCTGTGGTGCCTGTGCCGAATTTTCTAGGATGAATAGATTTTCTAAGCTATGGGGTTTCGAATTGAGCCCGTGACCAAATAAAATATCAGCGCAAAACTTTAAACACTAAATTAACCTCAATGGATAAAAAATGAGCCCACGATACACTCAGGTGATGATGGTCAGCGTATACTTTAGTTTGACAGCTGTCAATTAACCTTCATTATAATGGCGAATATTCGAATTAACAGACTACGAGTGTGAGTAAGACATATCCGTCCGGCACGTTATTATTATTACGTTATCACGTCCTTTGATAGTGGTCTGCTCAAGTCCCATTTTGACAGCCTGCCAATATAACTTTAAACGACTATCAGCCAGCTGACAGCCTTGCCCGGCGTAGTTTCGTTTTTATGTTGAATTGGTAAGTGTGACATATTACATCAGCTTATATATAGGGGCAAAACGACTGGTCTTTCATCTGAGCCCGCAAGATGGTCATGTGGTAATTGTCAGCCCGCTGTCTGATTTTGACAGCTGTCAATCGTACTCATACGGATGGTTTACAAAACTAAGAGGCTAGTCAAGTTCTGCAAGATCTATTGTGACATTTGACATCGGCTTACGTGAAGTGTGTGTACGGGCGGGCGGGCGGGCGGGCGGGCGTACGCTACGTCATAACCAATTTTCTCGGATGGATAGTTTACCAAATTTTCTTACCCATGGTGCTCCGCTGCGCGCGCGAGAGCTCCGCTATGAAGCCACTGACGTTGTGAGCAGGTCAATTGTGAGTTCATATGTTCCCGTGAAAGAAATGAGTGTTAATGATATATGAAATAAATCATACATGAACTGCGTAAATGAAATGAAAATGGAGAAATGATCGTCGCAGTGAACGCAATTTATGCAAATTGCGAGGTCACGGGTTCAAACCCCGTTGAAGTCCTGAATTTTTTTTTTTTTTTCAGACTTCTTTACGCAATTTGCATAAATTGCGTTCACTGCGACGATCATTTCTTCATGTTCATTTCATTTCCCCAGTTCATATACGATTTATTTCATATATCATTAACGGTGATGTGAAAGTTGTTAAGTTCCAAAAACGGTACAATTGGAAGTAAAAGTACTAAGGAGTCTTTTCCTACCCATAATACAGCTGCCCTACCATTAGTTGCAGTTGGGCAGCTAACCCGCTTGGCCTCTATTACTGTGTTTTTAATTTCTTTTGCTTTTTGATTTAACCTTTCTTCTTTTTCTTTCAACTCTTTCTCTTCTCTCTCAATTTCCTTTCTCCTCTCCTCAATGTCAATGGCTGCCAGTCAGCTCCTTACTTCTATTTGTTCTTCCGGGAATAGCTGTAAAAATGAGTATTAAACCCACCTATAATAATCTGTCTATTATTGTTAACTTATCTTCTCCCTTCTCTACGATAATAAAATATGATGAACTTTTAAAACAAAAAGCAGCCTATCTCAACAAATGACCCTGAGAGAATATTCAGCGTGTTAAGGATTTCCCTGCCGTACTGTTAGCAAGAGAGGAAGGGGGATTCTTTTTTAATTTCCGTTTCGCTGACACAGCTTTAGCAGAAATCTCTCTTTAGTCGTTTTCGTCGACAAAACGAATAGCAATATCGCTCTCCGCGTCTTCCGCCATTTTTTCTGCCTCAATTCGTGAAGGACGCGTGGCTCAGAGTGTGGGTCATCCACGCGGAACACATTCGCGCTACGTGATTGGCTGTTGTCTAATCCCCCTTGGGATCTGTGGTCTTAAAAATAACTCGAGACGAATTACCTATGGAATAGGGTGTGTATGGAGGATGCCTTCTCTGTCCCCTTTATCCTCTCTTGCTCTGGGAGTATTCCATATGTTTCCGCCTTTTATTTGAATGGTACTTAGCTCCTCATACAGACCTGCCAACCCCTGATAAATGAAAATCTGGAGATTTATGAAAAAAAATCGGGAGATTCTACAAAAAGTGGTGAGATTCTATTTTTTCCCGATAAAAATTAAACGACCCCTTTTCCATTAGGGGAGTTAACTGTTTATTTTAATATAACCTTGCTTTAGTGTGGTCCCTCTTGTAACAAATTAAATGCCGGTTTTTCTTTGATGACTTTAAGAGGCCAGAAAATAGGTTATCACTGTGACGAAACATACAGTAGAATCATTTCTTTGGGCTAAGAAAACTTCATGGCTAAATAGTCAAAGCTTATCCAGGCACAAGAATTTCCCCACAAAATTTCTGTTTTTATTCAACAAGGTAATATTTCATTTTAGAATGATATTTCCCAGAAAACCATGAGAGTGGGAGTCTTGTCGTGAGGCCGTGAGAAAAGTTAAAAAATCGTGAGACTCACGGCAGAATTGTGAGAGTTGGCAGATCTGCCTCATATGACATTTTCTATCGAAACCTGGATGTAGTAGGAACAAAGTTTGTATTAAGGTGACTCGACCCAGTTTTTTTGGGGGGGTACCATCCTACTTTGAAGCTTTCTGGTATCCCCACCTTTACTTTTATCGTAAGTCTAACACATAGAATGGATAACATATAGATCAATCTGCAATATAACATAAAATTTTTGGCGATCGGAGTAAATGTCACGTGGTTACAATGCCACGCCCCTTTGAGGTCTGAGTCGAAAATCGGCTGTTGCCGGCATTTTTTTGTGAAAATCTCTCGGCTACACATGGTGCGCATTAGTGCCTTGCGCTGAACAGAGTTTCACCAAAATCGCAAAGACCCAATTCGAGAAATTCAGCGGTTTCCAAATTTAGGTCATAATTTATGCGAAAATGATAAGCAAACTTTACACGGATTATATCTAATAAACCAAGAGATTCATCCCTTTATTTTGGGCATCGTTATAACAGATGGGTCCTTGCAAGTCAGCAAAACGCTTTAGGGCCTTGTAAATGCGCGCGATTTCGAGCAAAGCAAACATATAGAAATTGTAGTTTTCGCTATTTGTTGACGTTTGTCAGCGTTTAACAGTCCTTCTCACGAAAAAAGCATTTTCTTAAAAATTCGTAGTTTTTTTTCCTTCAAATTTTTTTGATTAACAATTGATTAACTAACTACCCGGACTCTGAATTTCATGGTCATTGAAAAACTGTGACATTATCTTCTATAAGCTCAAACTTGAGTAAACATTGAAGATTTTTAGCGTTTTGGCTGAGTTTGTGCTTTGGGAGTTGTCTATTGTTTCTAGTCTGTCATTATACAGCATTCTTGTTCAGCACGCGTGCAATGACCACGCTTGGCTGACTTCCGAATGCTCACCGAGATATTCCCGTCACGAGTTGGTTTAATTATTGGCTTGCATTAAACCTATGAAAAAATGATATTTTTGTAATAGTAAGTAGACTTAGTGTGTAGCACTTCTTGATTTTTTTGCAAAGACACAAGAAGCACGAGAATTGATTAAAAATTGTTAGTTAAACCTCTATGTATCACGCGATGGCCTGTCTCACTGAGAGTGCAAGGATTAGCATGGTCGGTAATGCACGGCTTGCTGTGAGAGAGATTCCGAGTTCGATTCCCAGATGTTGACCTCAAATCTTTGTTTCGACTTCTTTCCTTTCTTTGTCGCTTTAAGCAGCTGTAAATACCCTTAAAACGGAGCACTGATGGAGAAAGGGAGGTAAAATATTAGGCGCACCGTTGGCCTGCCAGTTTGCCAGTCTAATGAGAACTGTTTCGAGTTACCGACTTAAAAAAGGACCGCGACTTTCAGCTTAACCTTAAGGTTTAATTAGATCATGTTAGTCCCTGTCCCCTGTTCTGTTGGGAATGTTAAGCTGTTGACCTTAACTCCTTCGTCCTTATTTTATAAATTCAAAGAAGACGAAAATCAGGCCGACATATTTGTTTGAAAAGAGTTCGGAAACATTGAACCAGGAGCTGTAGTAAGCCGTTCATGAAGGGGAAGGGGGATTGTTACCGTTTAAGCTACTCTGCCAACAAAGCTGGTAAAGCTAATGTTCTCTGATGAGGATTTTCTTGCATTCTCAAAGTAAATTTGCTTCTTATCCTTTTTCATGTGAACAGCCTGCTAACATTCTAACGTCAAAAGATTTCAAGTTAACGCTCATCGATTATGGAAATGCCAGGCGGATCAAGTCTCCTGTAGGTACTTAGTAGACGCTGTTGGAGTGATAGAGTTCACAGGTGGGTACAAGGAGTAACCGTTAAAGTCGCAAAAACGAGCGACAAAAGTTGAACTAAAATGACCTTTTTAGACTTAACTGTCGAGGTCAGGAGTATAATAATAAGGCATTACTGACAGGTGACACCCGTATTCTTAGCCTGCAAAACAGTTGTCTCCTTACAACTGCACATGAGGCGCGGAAAGGTACTGGGCACGTGAGCAAAAAAAGAGGGGTGGGAGGGAGAAAAAAGAAAAATAAACGCTCCCACTTTCCTAACCCCTCTTGATCTCGCTTCTTACTCCGGTTCTGCCCCTTACCTCAAAGTACTAGTAAGCCATTGTTACGCAAGCTACTTTCCACTCTTCCTGCTTGCCATTCACGCTCTCAGCTCGTTCCCAAGCTTTGCAGAGTCACTCCTCTCTTAAAAAAAAATTACTGATAAGGAGCGTCCGTTTTCCGCCAAGAAACAAGGAATTTCTCTTGATTTTGGAGTGCAAAACAAAAGACAGAGCAACACTTCAAACAAGGATTAATCGTCCCCACAACATTGTGCGTTATTTCCCGTATTGCCCCTTTCCGTGTTACTACATGTACAGTCTTTTAAATCCAGCATCACCAGTGATATTGAAGAAATAGTAAGTAGACGCGAGTTGCTGTTTTGTTCTTATTGGCTGCAATACTCTCGCTTTGTTCGAGTGTCATTGATGTCCGGTCACCTCTGTCTTGAGTAACCACTCTGTTTATACCGATAATTCGAGCCAAAAATTCCGTCATTGACCCTTCTTTGTGCAGTTTACCGTTTTGCATTATTCTTTCAGCGCCTGAAGTCCTCAACTTTGAGCTAACTCATCACTGGGGCCCGGATATGTCTCCAAATAAGATCCTAAATGTTGACTTATATTAATAGTCCAGTTCCGAATTTGTCTAGGGCGCTAAATAGAAGCACCGAAGACTCATTTACACAGTAGCCTCGACCTAAGGTAAATATATTCACAAATGTCAGCCAGAAGAAAACCTGTGTACAACAAACTCAAATTCAGGCACCGGTACCCTCTCGCCGGTATTTGGGGATAATTTACTCTAGGTCGAGGCTTACCCTGTACAAATGAGTCTTCAGTGTTTCTATTCAGCGGCCGCGACGAATTCGAAACTGGACCATTGCTCAAGTGTACAGAATGTTTTAATAGATTTTAGAAAATCAGAACCTGTTTCAAATTCTAGGCTAAACAGGTTCTCCTAGAGTGGCCAGAGTGACAAATCTTAGCTTAACCGGTTCTTAAAAACCAGGTTTTTAAGTGCGGGTTTTTACTGTAAACAACAATCAGCAGAGAACAACACTGAAAAACTATGAAGATTAACTTAGAATACGCCAAAACTGAGACGCCAGCCAAGTTAGCCAATAAAAAAAAATGATTTGAAAGTGAACATGATCTTCGCAGTAGAATAAAGAACCTACGGGGTTGAAAAAGAACCGGAAAACATGTAGGCTTTGACTGGAACCCTTAATTTTTTCAGGTTCTTTTTCAGCCGCTTACGGTTGTTTATTCTGCTGCGAAGATCATGTTCACTTTCTTATCTTTATCCCGCAGCTTAAAAAGCGCAAAGTCTCGGTTCTCCTTCTACCGGTTTGAAGAAACTGAAATTTTTGGATCTGAGACGCTTACAATCTGTTATCGTAAGAATGATACTTAGATACCTGTTTCAATGGCATTCATTCACGAGGGATAAATTGCTCCGGGCTGGTTCTTAGCATGTCTGTAGTTATTAATGACTTTTATCAAAATTTAGTTCAGCTGTTTAACCTCTAAGGTTGAACGCCATTTTTGTTCTTTTTCAGTTCGGTAGCCAATTTGTCACAAAGTTGATTACTGTATTCGTAAAGTAATTTAGCTAAGTTAGTCTACCTATTTTAATAACTAACGTGAACACTTAACTTATTAGGTAACGTTAGCAACATGTCGGCGACGGCAATGAAATCTTAACTTAAAAAGTGAATTTACGTTCGTTTAAGCTTCATGGACATTATTTCAACTCTTTGACCTTGTTAAATGTAGATGGCGTCATGTAGCAGCTCTCCTAACTTACTGTGTAAGTGTATCGCCTTAAAAATGAACTTTTGCGGACCACGCCCAATGGAAGAGAGATGGAGAAAACTTGGTCGTCGCCTGTTTTTTTACCTTCTCTACAAATTTTGCATCATGAGGTTTCACATGCACGTTGTGGTCGTGAAGTGACAGCAACGAAATGTACCAAAACGTTTGATGCACCGCCGAGCCAGCGTTCGGAGGATCATTTTTGTAAAATGTTTTTTTTCGATAGTAAAGGGACCTTACTTGATATAATCAGAGTTTATGTTTCACTCCTCAAAGCAGCACCACAATGTCTTTTAAAACTAACCCCTGACACCCCGCAGCTCAGACAGTAACTTAGTTCGTCAGTCTGTCAGTTTGTTACGACTACTTACTTCTTAAGCTCGTTAGTCAGTTTTTCCTTTGATTTGTCTTGTTTGCGTTGTTAAGGGTCATTAAGATGGCGCTAGAAAGTTTTTTTTTTGTCAGGTAACTTTCTAGTGAGTCAGTTAGTTACTTGTAGTCTCTCAAAGGATCGTCATAACTAAATGTTTGAATTTAAAAAGAATTACAACGATTGGTTTTCAACCATTGCTCCAAACGTCAGCTTTGAATCTGTTTTCGGTGGCCAATCCACCCTCTCATCTCAGGTGATCAATGCCAAATTTTTGTGTTTGTCTCTCTTCTCGACTAGTACAAAGCCCTGTAACAAAGGAAAATTTTTCTTGTCGCTCAGTTTTTTTCTTGTTCTTTTTGATGCGCGACACAAGTTTCAAGGAAAATTTCATAGTATAACATAGCCTTTCCTCATAGGAAGGCCGATATTTATTTGTATACACTGCGGTAAACCACAGGGAGCCCACACAATCTGTTTGTGAAACCGATTGTATTGTAATGTTATAGTAAATGTACTGTATTTACCGTTTCCTTCATCCGTAGGGTGTGCGATTTTGAAGGATTTTGAGTCCACTGTTTGAAAGGAGGACAATTTATCCAAAGTAAGGTAGCACAACTTTAACTAAGGTTTAATCCATGCACACATTTAGCGATATACCGCTACAGATGAAGCAAACAGTAAATACAGTACATTAACCATGAAATTACTTTCAATTCAATTCAATCGATAACTTTACTTAACCACGGGGTCTTTTTCGCTAAAAAGTACTCTCCCAAGGGGCCGTGCACTTAAACAATAACTCACACATAATAGTTTATAATACTTAAACCTGTGTCATTACCATCATAAAAATTATCCAATTTTAAAATTAAAGTACGAAAAATTAATTAAACTTTTCGCCTACCTAGCCTCCAATAATTACTTGAATGAAGAAAATTATTTAAACTAGTGGCCTGCTAAGCCTCGACCGACAGACTATTCCATAGGACAGCACCCCTATACCAGAAACTCTTCTTAAATGCCTCAGTGTATGGTCTTGGAACGAAGATATTGTGTTGCCAGGTCCGCAGATTATGGCTGTGAATGGATGGAATTGGTGTAGGAAAATTTATCGGATATATATTCAGGTACTTGCCTGTTCACTGTTTTGAACAGTAATGTTTTTAATTGGTTTGTTCTCCTGTCGTCGAGGCTCATCATGCAGATAATGACAAAGGATCTGGGGTGATCTGACATCCCAGCCGGTTCCAGTTATTTTAGGTGCCGCTCTGTTCAATATTTCTCCAGACAACACTACAATAATCAAGATGAGGCAGACTCAATGATTTGTAAATTGAGGCAAGCTGAGTCCTCCGGGGCAAAGTGGTTTCAGTCTCCTCAGGACAGCAAGTACTTTTGCGACTTTACCACTGACCTCTGAAATATGAGTACCCCAAGAAAGTGGTTCATCCACCCACACGCCTAGGCATTTGAAGGTAGACTCTTTCTATTGAGTGACTATCACGATAATATGTAGTTCAGTAAGGGCCAGAGAGATTTTGTGTCGGGTCTCCGTGAAAAGACACTTAGTGTTGAGAACATTAAGACTTAAGCGATTTGAGTCGAGCCATTGTTTCAGATTGGCATGGTCATGAGTGTGGGATGAAAACAAATCATCAGGGTTTTTAGAAGAATAAGTTAGATTATTGTCATCAGCATACATCCTGACACCTGACAGACGGTTTGGCAAGTCATTGGTATATATTAAGAATAAAAGGGGGCGAAGGATAGAACCCTGAAGCACCCCACAATGCATAAAGCTAATATTAGAATTGACAGTGTTTATCACTGTAATCTGAGTTCTGTCAGATAATTTCTAAAACGTTTTAGACGGGCATTCATAAACCCGTATAGATCCAATTTTGACAAGAGATTCTTGTGATCAATAGTATCAAATGCCCTTTTGTAGATCAATAAACAGAACTGCATTAGTTAAATCACATCGATAATGGGATACCACTTGTCTGTCATGCCAATAAGAGCAGTCAAAGTAGAGTGCAGTGGTCCAAAACCAGATTGAAATTTAGCGAGTAAGTTATTCTCGTCCAACAAATACTTATACGTCTGATTGAAAATTGCTCTCTCAAAAAGTTTGGCAATTACTGAAAGAACAGAAATGGGTCTGTAATTATTTAGACCAAACCTCGAGTCAGCCTTAAAGATTGGGGCCACTCTTGCACTTTTCCAGTCACTGGGGATGATCCCAGTAAAGATAACTAGGTTAAAGATGTGAGTCAAGGAGCCAGCTATATATGAAATTGATGCCTTGAGAAGACAAGCTGGGATACCATCAAGACCATCAGCCTTTCCCGCAGGCAGATCCCCAACAAGTATGAGTACTTCCTCTACGTTTATTAGTCCCAAATCAAAGCGGCTGCTATTTCAAGGTTTAATAAAATCTGTAAACTGACTCGAGGGGTGTCCACCTTTGAAGCAAGACTTGGGCCTATATCAGTAAAATGCCTGTTAAGTGCATGACCAAACAGATTGTGTTGGCCCTTGAGGGTAAACCTCGTCGGGAATGTTAAAAAGCCCAACTGAATATAAGACATGTTACAATGTTTTCTTCACTGCAGCAAGTGCAGCAGTATGTAATAGAATCAAGATATAATTTTTGCAACAATTGTTCCAAAACAAACGTTGCGGGGTCCCATTGGTTATGTAAAAGAATCTTCAAGGCACTTTGTTTACGCTCCATGGGCGTATGTGAGGATGTACGCTCACGGGACCTCTTAACGAAAAAGTCTACTCTGTAGTTCGGCGTATATAGTTTCTGAATGAAAGCATATTCACGGTTTATGACGCCATCTTGGCTGCTAAAATTACGGTGATTGTATGGAATTTTGGCCCACTTGGAACCGCTATATAACGCCGCTACAAAGAGATTTGTACTGAGATTATTTTCATGAAGTATAAAGAAGAGATTCAGGTTATAACGACTGTAAACGAATTTTTAAGATTTTATACAAACCCTTCTAATCAACATTTAATATAGGCAAATTAGCATGAAATTAGAAGCCACATGAGAAGATTTATAATTCGAATTTACGGACGTCGTACCTTCTTTAATAGGGACCTTAAGCATCGACAACGAAACGGACGATAACGACGTTTCGCAACCGAGGCACACTGGGCCAAGGGTTTCGTTTTCAGCGGGGAAAACGAAGTTTAAACAGTGCAGCTTCCCAGACAGTCGACGACTTTTTCTTTGGGAAGAACTTTGTCCTGTTACAGTCTTGTTAAGGCATTCAAAGACCTCCGTAATTTGCGTCTTATAAGCTATGACGATGGTTAATCGACGATGGTGAATTTTTTATTTTTCTGGATTATTTGATTTTGGAGGCAGTTCTCTTCGTCGCGCGGCTCAGTTTTGTTTTTGTTTTGAAGTTAAAAGTGAATAACGATCTCGAACAGCTTTTGACTTGAAGTTACGCTAAATTTCGGCTGCTGAAGAGAATTCAGTACTACTGCAATGTTCCTCCATATCTGTCCTCTCAGGGCTCCTCATAGCCACATCATGTTCAGCTGAGTCCACTGGAAATAGCTGCCTTTACTAGCAGCTATATAAAAACAACATGGGGAATTATTATAAAAATTTTAGCACGAAAAAATGAACATTTATTCTATAATACAACCTAGAGTGCAGGAGTAAACAGAGACCGTCATGGAACGAACATCATCTAATCTAACAGGTTCGGAAGATAGCAGAGGAAAGCTTACTTGTCTTTCCGACTGGTTGTTCCCCGATCGCTCAGGTTTTCAGACAAACCGAACCTGAAAAGTAAATTCAAGTTAGCAGAAGAAGAAATCAACAAAGAGCTTAACATTTGGATTCTGCTAATCCACAAAGAATATATTTCCACTTGTACTGTATGAAAAGGGAGAAAAAGAGTGATTTACACGCAAAAAGTATAGTTTTATACTTACGTTTTAGCGACGGCGGCAAACCTCCCTGAATTTCGTCGTCAGCGAAGGCTGGACGACGTTTTGACAACCTTACGCATGCCCAGAAGTTTCGCGGGGAAAAATGTAACTTCTGGTCGGAGTCGTCGTCGCATTTCGTCGTCGATGCTTAAAGTCCCTAATAGCCTTCTGCTGAATGAATGATATCAATAAAGCTATTTAAAGTAGTGGCAAATGTTGGAAATCCGCCTCTTTGTAGCGGCGTCATAGCGGTTCAAAATAGGCCAAAAGCCCATACATTCAGTCTAATTTTAGCCGTGTTTGCTTCCCAGCCAAGATGGCGTAATAAACCGTGGAAAAGTCTATTGGTAGCCGTTTTATTTAAATTTCGAACAAAAATGACCAAAGTTCAGAGGAGACCTTAACAGTCGAGCCTGGAAGGCTACCCGTGTTTTACCCCCACCCCTATGGTTGTTTGCCCCTGTCCACCTATATCAGAGCAACCTCTTCGGGAGAGAATCCCTGGGAAGGAGGTTAACAAATCAGTGCAAAGTTTATCTCAGATCGGAAGATCAACAGGAACAAGAGAACATTCAGAAGCTTTCCTCTTCAGATCAGCGGTCTTGTCTCTGTAAAGGTAAGAGTTGTTTGATATAAATGCATGTCTTTAATGATTGTGCTCCTTTACATTTTGACACGTTCAAGCGCATTGTGCCTTTGAAATAAGTGCATTTGCTCGCTGATGGAATTTACTGACACGCGGAAGTTCGGCATATTTTTATGACCAAACGTTAGTATCATACCGCTGTAAATATAGACGCATCTCATCATAAGTAAATTAAACTAGTGTGTGGTTTGTTTTTAAGATTTTCAAGCCTACAACAGTGCTGATCTGACTGGTACGCTAATACATCGACAATAACACCTCCGGGCAACCATTCGGGCATTTCTGAAATTTTGAAAACTTAGTGTTACTTAGTATGCAAATAGACCTTATCACGGTTTATGTTTATGTGCCGGGGGGGAAGACAAACACGGCTAAAATTACAGTGATTGTCGATGGGATTTTGGCCCACTTGGAACCGCTATAAAGCCGCTACAAAGAGGTGGATTTCCACAGCGAAAATGTATTTTAAAAGAAATTTGTACTGAGATTAATTAAGTGAAGTGTAAAGAAGACATTCATCGACCGTAAACGATTCCATAGAAACCCTTCTAATCAACATTATCATGCAAATTACCATTCAAATTAGAAGCCACATGATAAGATTTATAATTCGAATTTACGGACGTCGTTACTTCTTTTTCTATTGAAATTTGTACTGAGATTAATTAAGTGAAGTGTAAAGAAGAGATTCATCGACCGTAAACGATTCCATAGAAACCCTTCTAATCAACATTATCATGCAAATTACCATTCAAATTAGAAGCCACATGATAAGATTTATAATTCGAATTTACGGACGTCGTTACTTCTTTTTCTATTGAATGAATGATATCTATAAAACTCCTTTTAAAGTAGTGGAAAATGTTGGAAATCCGCCTCTTTGTAGCGGCGTTATAGCGGTTCCAAGTGGGCCAAAATCCCATACATTAACTGTAATTTTAGCCGTGTTTGCCCCCCAGCCAAGTCAAGTCAAGTCAAGTCAATCTTTATTTAAACACGGTAAAATCCATCAGGAATTTAAAAAATTAAAAATAACCTAACTATCCTAAACAAAATTCAAAACCTGACTACAACTAATCTAACTAAAACCTGTTTTTCATGAATGCCGTGTATAACATTAAAAATGAACATTAACTAATCTTTTAAATTGACTAAGAGATTCGGCTTCTCTCACATGACAGGGTAGGCTGTTCCAGAGAACTGCTCCGCTATAAGTAAAGCTGTTTTTCATGAAATTAGTTCGCGGAAATGGGACAAATAGTTTGTTAACAGGGTCCCTCAGGGAGTAACGCGTTTCATTTCGTTTAACAAACTTAGATGATAAATATTCAGGAACAAGGCCATTTAAAGACTTGTATACCATTATGGATTTCTGTATTTGAAATTGAGTGCTCAAGTCTTTCCAATCGAGTTGTCTAATCAAACGGTTAGCATCAGCATCATAGCTAGAGAAGGTTAAAACGCGAGCGGCACGGTTCTGAAGCTTCTGTAGCCTGTCAAATAATGTTTTACCACAATTACCCCAGACAAGATTGCAATAATCGAAATGAGATTGAATTAGTGAGTTGTATATATAGTGAAGGGTAGGTGGAGGGACAAAAGGTCTAATTCTTTTTATTGCTCCAATTCCGGAAGCGACCTTTTAGATAATTTATCAATGTGTGTTTGCCACCGTAGATTTTCATCAATAAATATTCCAAGCGATTTGACAGAGGAAACGTGTTCTATCGGAACATTATTAATCGAGAGCTCAAGTGGGTTCGACAAAGTACTCAATTTTTGTCTGGAGCCAATTAGCATGAATTCAGTTTTAGAAGTGTTCAAAGTAAGTTTATTGGAAATAAGCCATTTGTTTAGGTTATCTAAATCGTGACTCAGAGTTAACTGTATTGAATTCACATCAACGCCAGCATAAGTAATGTGGGTGTCATCGGCATACATTCTAGGCTGGCACGAAGTAAGGCAGTTTGGCAAGTCATTAATATAAATAAGAAATAAAAGGGGGCCAAGGATTGTTCCTTGCGGTACCCCACATTTAAGAGAGCAGATTCTAGAAAGAGAACCGTTAACAAGACATCGTTGTGTACGATTAGTTAAATACGACCTAAACCAATCAAGAGCTGTACCTTGTATTCCGTAAAGGTTCATTTTAGCTAGAAGGATATCGTGGTCAACGGTGTCGAAAGCCTTTTTTAAATCGAGGAAAACCACAGCATTAACATTGCCACGATCAATATTAAAGGCCCAATTATCCGTAGCTTCCAGAAGGGCAGTTGCAGTTGAGTGTAACGAGCGAAAACCCGATTGATGATTAGAAATGATATCTTCATTGGTCAAAAAGTTATACAACTGATCATAAACAATCCTTTCAAACACTTTAGCTATAACGGAAATGACTGAAATAGGTCGATAATTATTCAGATCAGATGGCTCACCTTCCTTGAACAACGGAGTAACTCTAGCACATTTCCAATCATCAGGAAATATACCAGAGACTAAAGATTTATTAAAGAGATCACATAGTGAAACTGAAATAAGATCAGCACATTCACGTACAATTTTAGCAGAAATATTATCAAGACCAGTTGCTTTAGATCTACATAATTTGTTTAGATGTGAGAAAACAATGCTGCAGTTAGTCGAGGAGAAGCTGAAATTGTTGTTATTTACCTTTATATTATTGATATAACTTGAATTATTTTCAGCAGTTAGAGGTATTTCATTAGCAAGTCTGGGCCCAATTGTTGAAAAATGGCCATTAAAAGCATCAGAAAGCTCACTAGAATTAGAGATAATGGTATCATTCAATTTCAGTTCTTTCACCGTTGTATTATTCACACGACGGGATGTAAGCTCATTAAAGGTTTGCCACGTTTTTCGAGGATTACCCTTAGATTGAATAAATGCATTAGAATAATAAGATGCTTTAGAAATTTTGATGTCATTGTTTATTATATTTCGCAACTTTTTGTACCTTTTCCAATCGTGTGGATCATTCGATGTAATTGCTTTTCTTTTGGCAGCATCACGATCACGCATGCCTTTCTTTAATTCTGAATTGATCCAGGGTGCTTTATTTGTTCTAGTACGTCTAGTTCGGAGTGGCGCATGAATATTAAGATGGCGTCATGACCGTGAAAAAGTCTATTCCCTGTCTATTCTCCCCATCTCCGATCCAGAAGGCCGTTCAAATGTACCCAACAGATTGCAGTCCTTTCGGGCCCTTTGTTCATTAGCTGATCTGCCACCAATCTTACCATGTCAGTCTTCTCCTTCGAGGATGAACACACACTATTACAGGGCGGCCTTGTCAACCCCCAAGAGGCAAGAATCTTGAGATTCTCGTCCTAGCGCTGGGAAAAGTAATGAGAACATTAAAAAGGTAGTGAGATTTGCCAAATTTCTTAGTGGGTGACCTACAGCACATGACAACTTTGCCATGGTTTAAATGTGTACCCAGATTTTTTTGGGTCGATTAATATGGATATATGCAGGCTATTGCTCTGTGCCATTGAATATGCATACTTCACGGGCCGAATAGTCCACGAACATGCAGCCGACTTTCAGAAGCGCAAACCCTTTGAAGTTGGGTGCAATAATTTTCTATTATTTTAACATGTTTTGCTTGATTCGTATGTTGAATTCTATTATTTCCCGATTTTGATTAATTTCCCTAAGTTAAACGACAAGTTCAGACGTAAAAAAAGTTCCCACGTGAAAGCGAAAAATATTGGAAAATTGTTTGTCACGCAAGCCGCTCAGAGCAATAAACAATCTCGACCATGATCAAATCTCAGCTGTCTCTCATTTCAGAAAATAACTTTTTCTTCGGTTCAGTCTTCTACATTTACATTGTCCAAAGGTGCAATTGATCTCCAAATTGGACCTGGCTTTGGTAATTGCTGGTTTTCAGTGTCACTCCATTCAAAATAGATCAAAACAAAAATCAAAACCGTTCAATAGATAAAGTCCAGAAACTGGGAAATGAAAGGAGGTACATATACAAAGACCCTCGCCAAGATTCAGGTCAGAGGAATATTTCGTATACGAGATATCCGCAGAAATGTTTTACCCAAACCAGAAACTCATAAGGGGTTGAAACGTGTAACTCTCATATGTTTGCTTTGTCCGATGCTCGTGATTATTCATTTTCGAAAGTACCATATTTGGAACGAGAAGAAGAGATAACTGACCAATCAAACTTCGTAAACAACGTGACATAGTTTTACTTCATGTTCCCGCGCCCGCTTGAAAAAAATGGCCGACAAAGGGGGGAAAAACTCCCGAAAGCCGAGAAAGCTTTCAAAGGTTGAAACCAGGAATATTACCGAAACACTAAGCAGGATATTATTGCCTTACCACCCGGGCCAAACATAACATTATGAAACCCACTGACGTCCTCGCAACTTCATGAAGTTGTCACTTCAAAAAACGATGCCTCGTTGACCCTCTGCACAGCAAACTTATACTGGAAATAGGCTTTGAAAATTCTTATATTAAAAGTCTAGAATAAACAGTAAAAAATATTTTCGAAACAATAGACAGAGAAGCCGTTTCTTGAAAATTTTTATTCAAAATCCAAAAAGTCAATCCTTAAAAGCAATTCGGAAAACATGATCTGGATCGTGGAACCGTTCACGCAAGTGAAATCGGCTGAGTACATGGCAAAATTGAATCAACACAAAATCCATCTCAAACTGGGGCACATTTTGTAATTTTTCTATAGCGCCGAAGACAAAAATTTATAAAACGTCTATGAAACATTTAAAAATACATAAATTCCCTTTCAAAAACGTGATTGTTTTGGCCATAGAGTGCATAATGTACCTGAAAATTCAGCAAAAACTTCACTGCCTTGGTTGCATTTCAAAACAGACCATGCGCTCCGTCGAGAAGAAAACAAGGTTGAATTCCTCGAAAGACGATTTCTTGATGAAAAGCTTCCCTTCCTCCACAAAAAGAAAGCTGAGCATTCTTTTGAACTTTCTCTTTGTGTCTTTTAACGGTGTATTTTTAACCTTGAAACGCAGAACTCTTGTGTTAAAACATCTGCACGGTGATCGCGCGGCAGCCATTTGTTGAAAATTGATATCTGTCACTAAGGTTTCCAAATATGGTAAGAGTGAATATTCACAAGCATTGAACGCGAGTTACACGTTTCAACCATCTTATGAGTTTCTGCCCAAACTTATAGAGATTTGTATGGAGACGCCATGCATGCTGGTGCTCACCTGGATGAGCTCCAACATTAGTGGCGGACGGAAACCAACAGAAACATCTGTTACCGAGTTTTGCTAAAAAAGCGTGAATTTATTCATCGAGAAACTCATGAACATTAAAGTAATACATGAACTGTTTAGACAGCAAAATGTCCTGAAATAAGTCATGTTTTTAACCCACTCTTGGCCGTCATGTAAATGCCGCGTCACGCAAAAGCTTAGAAATTCAAGCGTTCTCTATCACAAAACCAATAACCCTTTAGAAGCGAAAATTTGTATGACAATTAGTTTTCAGCTGCTCTAATGCATCGTGAAAGTAAAATCTCGGTAGGATCGATAGTTTTTTAGTGTGAATTTTAGTGACGTCATGTGAAAACCGACAATTGGTGTGTTATATGAATCGCCTGAGCTAAGACAACAACAACTAATAGTATTTTGAAATCGTAGAAGAGCCCTCGAGCTCGTTCCCACTTCTGTCTTCTCCCACTTATGATCATCCTTTCCGGAAAGGAATGATCGTGTCTTCTAGACTTGCTTTGACGATCAATCTCTTATATTAGGACCTATTAGGAGCTGAAGTGGTATTTGCAGACGGTTTTTACCATCCTGCGACTACGAAGAGGGACCTACATTTGGCATAAGAAGCACTTTCCTTAATCTTCTTACAAAATATAATTAATCCATTAGTTATCACAATCGTTCACACTGAAACCTTGAAACTCAGGGTAATCCCATACCTTGTCTAAAAAAGAATGCATGGCAAAACAAACTTTCTGTTTCTTTTCCTCATGAACTCAATAAGCACAACGTATACTGCACAGATCAATGTTATTGATGCAGATGTCGATGTTGGTAGTACTAATGCTACTACCTGGGTACTACTCATGGACAGTGACTTAAAATCAGTATATGCAGTTTTGTTCAGTTGTACATATCCAGTGATTTGTGACAATTGTTCAGAAACGCCTGATCCTGGGTTGTAAGAAATACCCTTTAAAGGTGAACAATAAACTGAACGTTTTGTTACTCTATCTGCTGGATAGGCAAATTCCATTGTGTACAAATAACAGCCGTAGCCAGGTGTCTTTTTCGGCGCGAAAATACCTTCGACTTTCTGGAGGGAGGGGTTGGGGGGTTGACGTCGTTGTTTTAAGCACTTTTTGGAATACACATATTTTCCGAGATTGGTAAAGGTCATGATTAGGATATTACAACCATTTTTATGTTTTCTCTTTCATTGGAATTTATTTATTTTTTAACCTCTTGAATTTTTATCCCGTTGCTCGTTTTCTCGTCACTCCGTTACTCGTTACTGCGTTATTGTGTTTAGTAACACCCGAGGAGCCATTTCCCCTCAATCAATCAATCAAAGACTTTATTTAACTTCGAATTTAACAGAATTACTAATATCTCTGAAAGATATAAATCTATAAAATTGAATTAAAGTACATCAATAGGTGAAATAAATAGATAGATTTATAAAAATTAAATAGTATAGATAAAAAATATTCAAGTATGTACAGGTCATTTGAGAATTTAACATTGGTCACAAAAAAGAACATCATTCATTATCCAGTTGAACAGTTTTTAGTGCAATTTTTATGGCAGCAAGAAAAGTAGACACACGGACATTATCCGGCAAAAAGTTCCATAGTTTGCTGGCATGATATTCGAAAATAAATGAAGACCATAATTTGTCGGATTTACACATGGAATAACTAGTCTGCGTTTGCCTCGCAACTGTAGATGCTTGTTTGGCGCTCGGTAAAAAGATCAGAAATATAACTAGGTGCAGCATTATTTAATGCTAGAAAAACTAATATGAGCATATCATTTATTCGGCGTGCTCTCAGACTAGACTGATTTATTTCTTGTAGTAATTTTTCATACGAATTATTAAAGTCATTAAAAAACGAAACAAAGGATGGATTGATTGAGATTCCCAATTACATCAGCATTTTTGCTTGCCACAGTGGAGCCAGACGGTGGAATAGTAGGTTGAATGTGGAAGAAAATAAGCCAGATACAGCCTCTTCTTGGCATGCATGAGTAGGGAAACTCAACCCAAATTTCTGTTTAAAGATCCATTTTAAAGCTTGTTAAGTACTTGTAACTGCTGCAGGAATATTTTTTAAATCGCTATTGCGCGAAATGTTTCCTTTGGTGGAAAACACATTAACATCTATCTGTAAACATCACACTGCAACTAACAAGAGGGAACGCATTTCAAGGCTCGCAATTAAGTTTTGTTGTTGAAGTGTATTGAAAACGATCCACAGAATCTCCACCCCAAAAATCGAAACTTCCATTCATTGCCTTGGAACTCAATGAATCGAACTTGATTCGCACAAATTTCCGAGTATCTTCGACAACGACTCGAAAGACGTCCGGTGAGTAATTACTGAGCCCTCGGGTACAAAAACCAGCGTTTTTCTCCATTTCTGAACCACACACGCAGGGGCGTAGCCAGGATTTTTCCAGAGGTACGCAAGACTTTTTCTACATCGTCTCCCCCCACCCCCTCCCCCACTCCAAATCTCAACATTTTTTAAGATGCCTTTATTAAAGGTGGGGTTAACAGTTGTAAGCCAAAGCATTTTTGCTATTTTTGCTGTTTATGAAATGTCACAACCTCTAAAATTCCTTAATTCTGTCGGCTTGTTATGTTCGTTGACGTCAACCGTTTATCGTTAATTCAGCTATTAAAAATCAAGCTTGCGGTGACTTTAGTTTACAGATGACTGTTTTCTATCGCTTTTTGTCACATTGTTTTTGACCGACAAAAGCACCCCACATTGACTTAATTGTGCCCTATTTCGTCTACTGCGAAGAGAGGTAGTGGAGAAAACAAAGCGTTCACGCTTTACATCATCAAGCCTGCTATATAAATAAATCATCCAAGATTAGGTTCTCCAATTAATGTCGTCGCTTCTCTGAAAACCGATTTTTTTAGTTATATTTATTTTATTTTTTCTCCTCAACTTTTTAGGTACGCACTTGCGAACCGTGCGCACAAGTTGCTACGCCCCTGACACCCAATTTCGTACCCAGAGTCTTCTGACTTTTTGGTCAGCGGGGCAACGCTGTACCCAGAAGACTCTGGGTACGAATTTGAAACCGGGCGAATTTTAAAGTCCCGTAAACTGGAGTACTTAAGGCCTGTTTACATGGAGGTGGAGGACCCCAGGGAATTAAGATAACTCGCTTATGTGGGGTAACCTCGCCTGTCCGTATCATTTCTTATTTTAATTTGGTTACGTACGTTTACATGATAGATGTGGATGATTACCACATCTTTTCTGGAGTCCTTCACCTCCATGTAAACAGGTCCTTGGTAACAATGACAAAGATATGGCTGAAGAATGTAAACAATGTACCAGGTTGGCAATTCACACCTTTATTAATGCGACCACTAGGCGTTTTCTTTAGACTGTTCTTTGCTATCTTAGACTTGAAATGAACCCTAGAGATATGGTCCAATATATTTTTGGAGTGTGACTTTTGAGAAAGTGTGAGAAATAACATGTTGTCGTCTCGTCCTGACTGTATCACAAAACTCCTTTGTTCAGTCTGTCATTGGCTTAAGTCTAATTTGAACTGGATTTCTGTCAAATTTCATCTCTTTTTAAGTAGTAGATTGCAAGATAATGTTGTGTATGTTACAAGTCAAAATCAAATTTAGATTAAATTTTTTAATCCAGGTTAATTCTCAATTATCTTTGTCTCCTTAAGCCCTAATTATTCATGAATTAGGGCTAGGAGACAAGGAAATTGTGAATCAACTTAGGTTAGACGTACATTTTAACCTTAATATCGGCCTAGTCCCTAGGCATTCTCGGGTTGGTCAATCCTTGGACTCTACCGTGAGCTAACACCGCGGCAAAACGCACTGCGCACGAGCACAAAATTTAACATCCGGTCAGCTTTTTATTTCCGGTCTAGTATATAAAAAAATTGCGTAAGCACAACATTGCCGTCGTGCCAAGTTTAAAAGCAAAAAGGGAGAAACAGACAAAAAAGGGAGCGAAAATAATCACCTCATTCGAAAACTTATATATTTTTCTAGTGTCAAACTTTTGCGCCACATGGTTATCTGTTTGCACCAACGGTGAAAATAATGTTTGAAGTTTGCAGGTCGCGAGCGCGCGACAAGACGAATTTGTTTTTACTGGCTTTCTTGCATGCTACTGGTTTGGCATAAGCTTTTGGGAGAAGGCGATAACTAAGAAAAGGATGGCAATACTTATGAAAGAAACCAAAATAAAGACGTCATGATTATCATTAACACTAGAACCAGGAAATAAAATTTTAGCCCGTTCAATAATATTTTTATTATCAGAGAAAACAAGAACTCAAAACAAAAGATGGGCGGGATTTAGTAACAACTTCGACTTTGATGACTGCAGTCACGAACACCTGGAGCTTTCAGTGCCGGGAAACGAAACATGCCTATAAATGACTTTCATTCAAGAAAATGCCTATTTAATTCTTTTACATCGTTGTTCTTTGGTTGAAGACTTCAGTAATTTCAGACTGTGCGACTCTGCTGCATCTCATGCAAACACGAAACTTCCAGCCGCTAAATACATGGCATGAAAATTTCAACTTCTTAAAGCCATCGAATCAGCATTCGCTCTCTGATTCTGAGAATGAAAAAAAAAATAAATAGAGTTGTCAACTTGCTGCCAACCTCAACAGTATAATTAAGCTTATTTTTCATGACAATCAACTCTGAAGAGTTTTGTTTCAAAACACGGTAAAACTCACTGGTAAATTAAACTACAAAGCGATTGTGTGTTGTCGTTTTCCAAATAAAGCTCGAATCGGCTTTAAGACATGAAGACTGAGAAATTGAAGAACTGAAAATTAGAAGTACAAAACACAAGCTTGCAATATTAACTTTTTATGTCTTAGTTTCAGCCAGCTTAAGTGAAAAATAACAGTCAAAAATTTGTTTTCGTGAATGAAAATCAGTTTACCTGACGCTCTAGCCAAAATTAAACACTGAGTTATTATCAACTTACCTTTTCTGAATCTAATCGACTAATTGTTTCAGTGATCTGTGCCTGGTTATCCATAAAGGCAATTTCAATAACTACAAAATAGTCAAAAACACGAGCAGCATGAAGCAGAACAACTGAACCTGGGGGCACAAGCTGCACACAGAATGAATCCGAGCGTGCGCGGGAGACTTTGATCTGACTGGAAAGTGACTAAAAGTCGACTGAAAAAGAGACCGGAAATGCTCAAACTAGCACATGCGTAGACGTTTTGCCGCGGTGTTTCGTGAGCTGTAACCTCACCGAGAGAATTGCATAAATTGCGTTCACTGCGACGATCATTTCTTCATTTTCATTTCATTTCCGCAGTTCATATATTATTTATTTCATATATCATTAACACTCATCTCTTTCACGGGAACATATGAACCCACAATTGACCTGCTCCCAACGTCAGTGGCTTCATAGCTCAGTTGGTTAGAGCATCGCACCGGCATCGCGAGGTCACGGGTTCAAATCCCGTTGAAGTCCTGAATTTTTTTCAGGCTTCTTTACGCAATTGCATAAATTGCGTTCACTGCGACGATCATTTCTTCATTTTCATCACCGAGAGATACTCGCCCACTCTCTCTCAGACTTCGCGCGGACAACGGATCAAGAGAGAACGCCTAGGGACTAGGTTGCCTTAATGTAATTTTGGACTGTACCATACAGATTATAATTTCGAGAAAGGTTGTCGGAAAAAATGTGTACGCGACAATCCCGAAAGGTAATATGCGATATGATCATGCAGTGACTGTTCCTAACGGCTCTAGCTATCAAACCTACTTTTGCCTCTTGCCTTTAGCACTTTCAAACATACCTGGTGAAATTTTCGAAAATAACCTCCGGGACTTATATTTTTCAAAGGCTGTTTTTGAGGGGCTTATTTTTGGATGGGCTTACATTCGGAGGGGCTTGTATACGGAGGGAAATTTGCGTTTGAAAATGACCTAGGCGTATACTGGGAAGGAAACTTACGTTTCAAAATTGATTGGGCTAGCTCATAGTTGGAAGGAAATTTATGTCAGTAATTTTCAGAAAGTTTTTACTGAAACTCGCCTTGAGGACAAAGATCTTACTAAAACTGAGCCATGCAAATACTTTTTCTACGTAGAACGAGGAAATCCAAGCCAAGAGTTAAGAGTGAACCACGCAAACAGCAATATACTGTGAGACTTTTTGACTGCAAGCATTTGGCACACGTAATAGTTCTTTGACAAATGCAAAAGTTTATGTGTTACTGTACATTTTTTGCTTTGTTTAATTTTGAATTTGAGGGCAATTTCCAATTACAAGTCCCCGGGGACTTGTATTTGGAGGGGGGATTTAACGGAGGGTTTTTCACGTTACGAGGTTGGGGGCTTGTATTTGGAGGCGCTTATACATGGAGAGGGTTATTTTCAGAATTTTAAGGTGACTCTACGGTATGTCCGTGGCCCCCTGTGCTATTCTTTCAAATTTCTTTGTAGCCAACAGTGCACTCTACAGTACCGCAAATGATCCCCAAAATGGACTACAAATTATCCTCGACTGCAAGTGATCCCCAAAGTCGACCTCGAATGATCCCGAAAGAAAAACAGGAATGACTTGGACTCAAGTTAGCTGATCATCGTGTCGATTTTATTATTATTACTAAAAGTCAAAAATTTTATTTCTCAAATAAATACATAATAAAAACTAAATGAAAAAACATCATTCAAGTGTAAAAGCGAAGTGGGTAGGCAACACACTTTTTTACCTCATGCTAAAATGCTGCTTGTTCTAATGAATTTGTCTCTGGCGGGTAGATTATACCTCTGAAGGAAAACGTTTTGACTGAGCAAATGTAATTTTGCCGCCTATTTCATACTGACAGGTCATGACACGCATTTTCTGCGGTTATTGTTCTTTCTGGTCGGCATGATTTGCCCTTTGATGCAAGAGCATTTCCTTTGACCTCTTTTGAAATGCAATGCTCTTCATTGTCGCTAAATAAGGGTTTTAGGTTGATTAATTTTCTCCAAAGTGCCTCCCGGATCAGAATAATTATAAGCGATTTTCTTTTTAGTCCGTGAATGTGACGGTTTCCTACGATGTTTTATCACGCGACAACAGCTACTTACCTCGCTTTCGCGTTTCTCATTACCAGGTTTAGATTCCTGGTAACTGTCTGTCCAGCAAAGGCACAACAAATGAATATACATATAAGCGACAATAAAACTATTCAAAACATGTTCATGAGCTGTACGCAAGTCGCTATTTCGAAAGAAAAACGAAACTTGTGGACATTGATAAGTTTGGGGGCATTTTGACTTGTGTTGATGTTGTCATGTTCTTTTTCGTAACGGACACCCAAGTTACGAACAAATGTCTTGCTGTTTATCACTTAAAATTAACACTTCAGAGAAAAAATCAAAATTAAATATTCTGAAATTAATTTCACACTTCCAAAAAGATCAGTAAAGTCAATAAAGCTCTTGTTATGTAGAGGGTGCCCGGCTTTGTATTCCTCAGTAGACAAGTTGAACTTCTAGACGTTAAAATAATAAAGTTTTTTCTGCGTAACGTCCTGCCTGTCTTAAATTTTTCAGCGACGAAAATTGACCTGAGATGTTTCGTCCTCTTTCCCTTTTTCTTTAGAAGGCGAGAGAAAAAAGGTTTCTTTTTATAATCAGTCCTTTTTTGTTATCAATCCCATAAAATCCATTCCATTCCTCAAGTTTTCACGGGATCATTAGCGGTCGACTTTAGGGATCACTTGCGGTCGAGGATTATTTGCGGTCCATTTTGGGGATCATTTGCGGTCTGAGATCATTTGCGGTTGGGGATCATTTGCGGTACTGTACTGCACTCAAAATTACCTCCCACAATATCTTTTGCGATTGTATGCACTTTTTCTGACAACCTTTCTCGAAATAGCTGTATATTTACAGGGCTGTCATTAAGAGCCGGGGGCCGGGGATTTCCTCCGGCTACTATGAGTGTGGCCCCCGGCTACTTTTATTGGAAAACTAAAAGAAAAATAGAAGCAAAAGAAATCCCTAGCTGTTTGATTCCCCTCCTACTTGTTTACCCGGCAACTTAAAATCTAAGTGACATCCCCGTATTTACATTGCTCATGAAACATAAGGCAACAATTAAAGAATTAGCACTCTCAAATTGCTTCCTAATGATCAAGTAAAGGCTAAATTAAACTTGTGACATGCGCAGTAGCAGTTTTTGGAGCTTAAAAGTAAAGTCGAGAATTTTAACTTACAGTATATGGGATTAAAAAAAACTTTACCTTACATAACTTTGAGTGTTATTTTTGTCGGTAATGGTGTTTCAGAAGAGGTTAACTCACCTCTTGGTGTGTGTAACCTGTGACTCTTTGCTGAGGAAAAGAATGCTGCTGCACAGTCACACCCACCAACCAATCAAGTGCAAATATGCATTTTTGAAATACCTTTGGGTGAAGCTTTGAAATGATACATGTCTGCAAAAATCCCCGAGGGGGGGAGAGGGTTTCACTTTCTGGCCCACGGACTACCGTGTTTTGAAAACTAACAACAATAGCAACAGATTAATTCTTTTTTTTTCTTATTTTACTACAAAATTCACCGATATGGTTTTTAGAAACATTGACTGATAATAATGTTTAATTTGCTAACTACACATTTTTTTTATCATTTTAATTATATAACGAAAAGGACAAGTCTGCTTTAATAATCTTAAACATGGAGGATTATTCCACTGCTAAATTGAAAGCTAAATGCTTTGACCATTTTGGAGGTTTGAATTTGGGTGGAAAAGGACTATCCAGGGTACCTGATGCAGTCACTGAACTGAGTGAAGTACGGGAACTTAAGCTTAAAGACAATAATCTGACTGAGTTGCCAACAAGTATTAACAAGCTGAACAGGCTTCAAAGCCTGTATTTGGATAAAAACAATCTTACTGAATTACCTGCCGAGATTGGTGACCTAAAGGAGCTGTGGGAGCTGAGTGTGAGTAACAACCAGTTGGTTGGTTTACCTACCAGTATTCAAAAGCTGAACAAGCTTCGATATCTGCACTTGGATGGAAACAATCTTACTGAATTACCTGCTAAGATTGGTGAACTAATGCAGCTGAGGGAGCTGAAAGTGAGTAACAACCAGTTGGTTGGTTTACCTACCAGTATTCAAAAGCTGAACAAGCTTCTATATCTGCACTTGGATGGAAACAATCTTACTGAATTACCTGCTAAGATTGGTGAACTAATGCAGCTGAGGGAGCTGAAAGTGAGTAACAACCAGTTGGTTGGTTTACCTACCAGTATTCAAAAGCTGAACAAGCTTCGATGTCTGCACTTGGATGGAAACAATCTTACTGAATTACCTGCTAAGATTGGTGAACTAAAGAAGCTGAGGGAGCTGAAAGTGAGTAACAACCAGTTGGTTGGTTTACCTACCAGTATTCAAAAGCTGAACAAGCTTCGATGTCTGCACTTGGATGGAAACAATCTTACTGAATTACCTGCTAAGATTGGTGAACTAAAGGAGCTGAGGGAGCTGAAAGTGAGTAACAACCAGTTGGTTGGTTTACCTACCAGTATTCAAAAGCTGAACGGGCTTGTACGGCTTTACTTGGGTGGAAACAATGTTACTGAATTACCTGCTAAGATTGGTGAACTAAAGGAGCTGGGGGAGCTGAAAGTGAGTAACAACCAGTTGGTTGGTTTACCTACTAGTATTCAAAAGCTGAACTGGCTTAAAGAGCTGTTCTTGGATGGAAACAATCTTCTTGAATTACCTGCTGAGATTGGTGACCTAAAGGAGCTGAGGGAGCTGAGTGTGAGCAACAACCAGTTGGTTGGTTTACCTACCAGTATTCAAAAGCTGAACAAGCTTCGATATCTGCACTTGGATGGAAACAATCTTACTGAATTACCTGCTAAGATTGGTGACCTAAAGGAGCTGAGTTGGCTGAGTGTGAGTGGTAATCCTTTAACTGTTGATGCTATACGTCTTGCTCTTAAGTTGGAGAAAAGAGGACTGTCTACTGATATTGCAGGTGAGGACCACTAAAGGCTAAGTTAAATTGAACCCTTATAACATTAATAACAAATAAACTCTAAAAATCTCCCTGAAAAGATAAGTCCAGTTTGTGACATCTAAATAGCGACACTTGACATCCAAGGAACCACAGGAAACCCAAAGATTAGTGTGCTGCTCGACTGACTACACTGTGACTAGGGCTTGCAGCAATTTTAGCGATCAGAGACACGCGCCGTCAAATCAGTTTTAAATGTATGGGGTTTTAGCACAAACAAGTATTTTCCATAAACTAAAAGGCCACAGACTCATTTTTCTGTTTGAAACTGTATCTGACCACACGAATTAATATTTTATTTTATCATATTTGATTCACGCGGCATTATTTTCGACTGACTGCAGTGATCTAAGACCAAAAACAAGGAATATCAGTAAGTTCACCTCCTAGTGAATTAGCCCCCTACAAGTTCGCCCTCTACTTTCTGAGTTCACCACGCACTGGTATACTCGAAATTCGAGTTAAATCACGCACTTACAGCAGACATTTATTTAAATCATACCTGTGAATTGGATTGGGTTATTGAAGGAAATCTCTGTAATCGAAACTTAACTGTTTGGTAGGTCGGCGGCAATTGGTGTCTCGAAATCTAAGACCTAAATGACCTTGAAAAAACTGCATGAAAACAGAATCTTCTTACAAGTTGCTTAATCAAAGAGTGAAGTTAAATAAAGTTAAACTCACTGACTTCCAAAAACAGTCCCAATCATGACATGAATGAAAATTCAATGAAACATTTACAACAGCAAGTTGCCAACAGGGGCACCCAACGAGAATATAGTTCAAAACCACTTAAACATAGCACTGTTAAACGTATTTTAGTATTTAAACGGTAGATATAGGCATATTTTCATCCCCTAAAAATTTTTCATCTGTTCGGATTTCCTAGCTGAAAGCCTAGTGATCCGAAAATCATAGGGATCCAAAGTTACCCTTTCGAAAATTTCAGCCAGAAAAAAGGTTCCCGAAAATTCTAGGTGACCTTTTTAGGGTAAAAATCCGTTAAAAATAGGCAATTATACCATTTTTTTGATGTTCGAAAATCATAGGAGAGGCAGGCAAGCAAGAATTTTTACAACAAATGTTCCGAAAATTCTAGATCTAAAATCGTCTTCCGAACAGATATTCTTCCGAAAATTGTCGTTGGGTGCCCCTGTTGCCAAGTTGAGAGTGATTTGTTGAAAGCTAACGATTGTAACGAATGTATAGCTTTGCAAAGTCGCTAAATTTTACAGACGTAAAACACTTTGTCTCACTCATGGATAGTTTCATTTAATTGCCTTAAATGTTAAACTTCGATCTTGAATAAAGCATGTTTCCAGGTCTGATATAGTTACTGTGAGTTTCAGGAAACGGCTTTCTGAGAGAGTTAACCTTTCACCGTAACCAAGAAACAGTCAACTTAATTCCTGCTGACAAAAAAAACTTACGCTTGCAGTCAATTGAAAGCTAGTAACTTTTATACGTACACTATTCTATAATTTTATTTATTTATACATTTTATTGCAAATACGTACCTTTCTTGTAATGACTTTTTAAGTGTCTATGTAATTAAAGTATGTTTTATTTTTAATATTTAATTTATAAGTTACATATTTTTATCACGTATTTGATTATATGTAATCTACATAGAAACATTGATGTACACTAAAATAGTGACTTTCATATAGGTTGCAGGTACCCACATTAGCTAGAAAGTGTGACATTTCACATTGGCGCGCTGTGATGCAGATCGTTGGACAGTGCGACGGGTAGACGTACGGTCAAGTGACTTCCAAAATTTCTCTGCCATAATTCTCTGCATGTAGCAGCTCTCCTAATCCTAAATGCCAATTGCATGGTTCGGTACCCTAACTGTGAAATAATGGGAAATAATGATAAACAGTGATGTGTTATTGATTTCTGCGACCAATGAGGAAACACCTTACGAGCAGCTCCTACATTTACTGTTTAGTTCTAATATTGAAAATCAGACAATTAAGAAGAAGCAAGCACTAAAAATCTTGAGACAAAAGTATTTGTTCTCATTGAAAACTAAAACATTGAAAGCAAAAGATAACTGGCAGTTTATAATAGTTAAGTTTTTTTGAAAACCTCAAATCAAAATTTAACTGCACAAAGTTAGCTACTTTATGTTGCTTATACTAAAGGCGATGAATTACATATAAATAAAACAAGAAAAAGCGAAGCAGCATTTGTTAATGCCCATCCATGAAAATCATATGTTTACTGTAAATGAAATCATTGAACTTGATAAAACAAAACTTAAACTACATTAATTTGGAAGAAGGAGAAATCTTACACCAGAAAGCTCAGAAAAAATTCTGATCTCCATCTTAGAATCGAACTCACGACCCTCCGAAGGTAACGATAACAGTTAAAAAGTAACTTTCAATTCACTTACCTTCTATGGTAAGATTTCTTTAATTATGTTCTTGATTGTTAGCATTAATCTGAGTAGCAGCTGCTAGTAGTCGGTAAACACTGAATCATATTAAGAACATTACTGTGGGTAAAAAGACCATCAAGACTAAACAAGTACATTGCAGTGCGGACACTCAAACCGGGACACTTGGAAGAAAATTGTCCAGTCACAACGTTTTCTCAAAATAAAAGATTCTCAAGTGTTTTTGCAGACAGACCAATAAAATTCAAGTATTTAACTATGCAACCGCTGAAATTTTTAAAACCGTTTGAACTTACCTGAACTCTTAGGAAACAGCCCTCAGATTGATGGATGTTGTTGCACGGCCCGTATGCAAAAAAACTCGAGAATCTTGTTTTCAGAAAACGTTGTGATTGGACAATCTTCTTCCAAGTGTCCCGGTTTGAGTGACCGCACCGTAAATTTGAACAAAGCATACAGATTTTCACTTTTATTTGCCCATAAAGGGATTAATGAGTTGTGAAACTGTGCCTCCATGATCTGTAGGTTACCGGTTGGTTCTAATAAATAAAGACTGACGGAACATGTAAGCAAATTATGCAAATCATCTCATTACCATCTTAGAAATATTAGCAAGATCAGAAAATATCTAGATGAAAATTCTACTGAGACGTTAGTCCATGCATTTGTTTCATCAAAGCTGGACTACTGTAATGCTTGACTTATTGGACTTCCAAAATACCAAATAGACAGACTTCAGTCAGTACTAAATACTGCGGCTGGCATTATAACTTTTACTTGTAAATATGATCATATAACTCCCGTTCTAGTTAGACTACACTGGCTCCCTGTTTCCTATCGTATAAGGTTTAAAGTGCTACTGTTGACTTCCAAAGCACTTAATGATTTATCTCCTGAATACATATCTGAGCTACTTAATAAGCCTAAATATACCCGCAATCTTAGATCTCAGTCTCAACATCTGCTTAGTGTTCCTAAATCCAGAACTGTTACCTATGGCGATAGAGCATTTTCTGTCTGCGCTCCTAAGCTATGGAATGAACAGCCTTTTCAGTTGCGCATGTCGTCAAATATACAAGCATTTAAATCAGGACTGAAGACAATGCTTTTTAAAACGGCCTATCTTTAGATGGGCATTTGCTTTATTATTTTGCATTGCATACTATTATGTATTTTCTTTTGTTTTCTACTTTTTTTGTAGTGTGTAAGTTGTAATCAGTAATTATTTTTAAATTATATATTATATCTAATTGTAGAAATTAGAATGGTAGGATGAAATTGTAAAAACTATTTTATAGTTAGTATAAGGTTTAAAATTGTAAAGCGCTGTGAATAATTCGTATTAATAGCGCTATATAAATGAATTATATTATTATTATTATTATTAGTTTGAATTATTTTTAGATGGTTCTATTTTGATTAACTTTTTGATGCTTTTTATAATTTGTTATTAGTAGTTTTTTAGATAGTCATTTTACGACAATTCTCTTTCGTACATAAGAAGAATGTACGTAGGGTATATATTTTAATATTCATATTCTTGAATCTGTAAATAGTCTATTTTTTTGAATCTATGAATAAAGTTATTTTATATTTATTATTATTATTATTATTATTATTATTACAAGTAAAACAACACATTTACGAGGGTCATGTCTGACACATGATTTTAAAATTTTTTATCCTTTGTAGCTCCCAAGGAAATAGAAGCACGAGGAGAAAGAGCGCAGCTTGTTTATCGACGTGCTCTTAGAGATGGAGCTGTTAGTGTTCAGCGTTCTCGGATATTGCTTATTGGTCAGGATAGGGCAGGAAAAACAAGCTTGAAAAAATCTCTCATTGGTCTGCCATTCAATCGTAACGAAAATAGTACTGAAGGAATTGAAGTAGATCCGTCAATTTTTCAAGTGCATGCGGACGAAGTTAAGAACTGGCAACCCATTGATACGAGTGAACGAGGGTTGCTGGGTTGTTCTAAAGATGTGGCACAGATGGTGGTGGAAAAGCTTTGTTTTCAGGAGGAGGGAGAAGATGCAGAAATACACAACAGTGACCAGCTTAAAAATGAAAATTACAGGAGTGGGACAAAGGCGGATGATGCTGAAGGTGAAAAGAGAGACGATTCATTTGTGAACCAGGTTTGTTTCCAGTTATATCTTGGCTTTTGTATTGTACTTTAATCAAGTATTGCTTATAGCAGAAATAGGTGGTCCGCCTACCCTCACGAAACTTGGTTTAAAATAGCACATACTGTATACGTTTATTGAGAGTCCCTTTACAGGGCTTTTCAGTCACTATGGGCTAACTATTTACAGCTAACTAGATACAAGAAAAAGTAATTAAAATAGTCAACTAATTATAAGTACTAAAATGATGAAAATCATTTTTAAAAGATGTTCGTTAATCTCTTCCTAAAAATTCGACAATCTGCTACTTCCTTCATGTCTTTGGGTAGTTTGTTCCAACAGGTAGCCCCTCTAAAGGCGAAAGATCGCTGCCAGGTTTTAATCTGCATCTCGGTAGATTGAGGTCTTTTTTGTATCGTGTATTTCTATCGTGATGAGCTTGTTGTCTACGAGTAAATGTTTGACTAAGGTACCCTGGTGCTCGACCATTTAGGCACTTATGGACCATAACACAATCATTTAAAAGTAGTTTATCAGTAATAGGAAGCTATCTAAGTGACTTCAATTCCTCAGAAATGTGATTATACTTCCGGAGACCAAGAGCTATCCTGCCGGCAAAGTTCTGAACTAATTGCATTTTTTTTTACATTTGGTTTAGAGGTGTTGCTCCATACGGTGGAACAATAAAACAATTTACTGAAAACAAAAGTATTAATTAGTAAAAGTAGCGTCTTTCTATCGAGAAGGTGCCTGAGTGCCTGATTCTATTGATCCTAATTAATCTATCCATGCAATGTGAAACTGCTTTGGTCACATGTTCATTATAACTTAGAGAGGAGTCAATAATTGCACCCAGATCCTTGGCCACAGGTACAGGTTTAATTTCTTTGCCCAGTAATTTAACCACCGGAAAAATGGTAGGCTTCTCGTTATCTGCGGAACTCCGATAACCAGGAGCTTAGTCTTATCAGGGTTGATGACTAGGGAATTTGTACGACACCGTCTTACAATAGCAAGCACTCAATTAAGCACCACCCGCGTAAGTTTAAGCCGTGGTCGGGCGGGGTTCGAAACTGGATGGGTAACATTATAGACATTATATTGTCTGCCGGATGAAAAAGAAGATAGAAATCAAACAATTACCGCGGGTTCGCTTTCTTTGATCCATCGGTGGGAAAAGTGCCAAGTTGATATTGGGTGGTCCTCGGTGTAACATGAGTTCCAAGGAAGTTCCAAGGTCGATTTTTGAGAAGAAAGCAAGGTTCCGACTGTAAAAAGCCGAACTGAAAGGCACTTCCTACTCGCATACTTAGCGGACAGAAGCAAATTCGTCTGCTAAGTGAGACGCAATTAAAAATATTCATTAAATGTCTCGATTTGCGCTCTTCTTCTGAAGCTGATAGTCTAAATTTCTTCAATTTTCTTTGTAAAAAAAACTTCTGCCGTCGAAATTCATCGCTTGCAATTGAGGATCGCTGTTATTGCAGACCGCCACTAAGAGATACTAGGCATATACTGTAAATGACCTTTTAAGCGTCCGGGGCGTCTATTTAATTTTAGGAGTCCAAGCGGGGGCGTTTAATAGATAGGCTTCATGTGTTTAAAGGAGAGAGGCGTTTATTCTCATAACTGTAACAAGCTCAACAAAAATTATGTACTTTAGGCAAAAATATTAAGAGAGTTTAAAAATAGCCGAATAAGCCGTCTAGAGATCCTTATCGCTCAAATCCCAACATCGATGTCAGAATCCTCGCTCAGGGTTATTGTGTTATGCCTTCGTTAGTCTATCCATACTTTGAACTTGACATTGAACAAGATGAAATACACAAAGCCTTGTTTATTATAAAAGCAAGAATCTGAATGGATTGAATGATTTTGATCCCTTTTTCTTAATCGTACTATTTTGTAGTAATTCTCGTAGGGGGCGTCTAAATCAATTTTATCAGCGTAGAGGGGAGCATTTGTTATATAAGAGGCGTTTATTTGGAAGTGGGTATCTATGAGGTCATTTACGGTAGCCAACTTAACAATTAACATTCTGCCGCGTTGTGCGATCCACGCGCGATGCGAATGTAGACAATTTTTTAACCTTCGCTGCGCGAGGAATGAGTAATGATATTCTCAACAATAAAATTTTATTGTTACTGAATGTCAACGTTTAGAATTCCGTTATTTGCAACATTCATTTAAGGCCCCGTTAACACAAATCGGAATATATTTGAAACCGCATATTCATTATTATCATAGTTTTTTTACGTTAATGGGGTTTCCGTTCACATGAAACATGAAACCAATGAATCCGCTGACCGCGAAACCGCATCTTTTTGAAACTGCTCTCCCCAATGTTTCTTTGCAGTGCATCATGGAAGCCTGCGTGGTAGGCGTTAATAGGGAGTTTAAGATACGGAGACTACGGACTACGAACTACTGCTGGACGAGCGTTGTCCTTTGTTCGTAGCACTGGGTTGAGTTGTGCAAATATAGAACGTTAAGATTGCACTACAGACAGTAGACTACGACAGAAGAGGCCGAGAGGGAAACAACACGCAAAGATTTTCTTGTTTTCATCACAGTTCACAAAAATGCAAGTCAGTTTTGCATGTGATCTTATCTTTAGAACAATGAACAACTTCTTCCATACTTGAAGGAAGCAATTACGTCGGGTGAAATTGGTAAACAAAGTTTTGGTTACACAGGTTTTATTTTTTCGCCCATGAATACTTATGTCAAATACTCAGATATAGACAGAAATAGTAATAGCTCATTTATTAGATTTAGAAGATGAACTTCTCCGGATCTGATGTAGTTTGAAGTACTGAAATGCCGAGTTTCGATTGTCTCGAGCATGTTTACATCATTTTCATTCAGCAAATGGCGCGATACAAAAACTCGCATAAATAAAGGTTGCACAAGTGCAAAGACTCACTAATCAGTTCGAACAAACATTGAAACTTTTCAAGTGCGAAGAGAAAGTAAATTACCTGCACGATTTCTCTTCTCCTAGGCCGTCAATCTGAATTCTGCGTAAACAGCTAAGCTTAAATGTAGTCACAACAGTGGATTAAAAGCGTAAATCTGAGCAGAAATTAGACACAACTTACATATTTCGCTTCCCTCTCACTTAAAGCAGGTGAATTGAAAACTTTTTTACGAAAAGACGAGATTCTTGAATTACCGAGATGGCAAAATACGAGCAAAATGTTCTCCGTAGTCCCGACTACGCGAAACAGCTCAACAACTCACCGTAGCCGCAAGACTACGCGAGAAAAATGAACAGTCACGTGGTTGTGATCATGCGCAGTAGCATATTTATCCGTAGCCGTAGTCCGTAGTCGCCGTATCTTAAACTCCCTATTAGGGGAAGGGGAAGGGGGAATTTGGAGGTTTCTATCGAACAAACAATGAAGCAAGACATTTTTTAGATTTTGTATGCAAAATGTTTGTCCACACCAAGCAACAAACAGGTATGTGCAGGTTTGAATCTGTTCGGTTGATGCCCATCTCCCCAATGATAATGTCTTGATGTTTGAGTTGATCCATCTGTTTTTTTGGAATAATAGTACAGTAAACACCCGCATATAAGAACAAATGGATCGAGAACATCAGGCTGAAATTTGGTTCATAAAGCACCATGTAAGTAAGAACCAGTCAGCCTGATAAATAAAACATGTGTTTATATTATAAGGGGAGGATGTCAGAGTAAGAAAGCAATGTAACCGTATGGTCGCTGCTAGTCAATTACAAAACTATAACAAATTTCTTGGCTGAACAGTCAATGGTGGCCCCGGTTGAGTTAATACAGCATGACTGTCAGAAATATTTAAAAAATGTTGAAACTGTTACATTTCTACTCGTAAATGTTAACTAGTTTACTACCTAACAGATTTATTGTTTTATTTTTATTTTATTTTTTATTGTTTTATTTATTAATCTACTGATTTGTTTACTTACTTATTTATTTATTGGTAATAAAAATTAAAATATGCTAACTAAATCTCTGGTAACATGTTAAGTGTAGTATTTCTGAAACACTGTTTAAGAACATATTAAGAACATTATCATATACATTCCCCAAAAGTAATGATAGCTATATTTCAGGTTAAAACACCGCAGTTTTCAATTGCATTTTTGTCCTCAGTATTGTCAGGCCGTTTTTTACATGAGGAAACTTTCAAAGTTTGATTTTAAGTGACGCGACACGAGGAAACATCTCTTTTTCAAAAACGTAGTGTTCCGCGCGTTTTTGCTTTTTGTTCCTTTAATTGCTTTAGGAACAACCTAGGAACGCACAATAAAGGAACCTTATTTGCACAACAGGAACAATGGTCGGCAAATTTCGGAACAATCTGGTCCGTTAGCAGCAAATTGGAACACAAAGTTCCTTTTCGTTTTAGTCAAAAGGAACAACTGGTTCCTCTTTTATCCTTTCAGGAACAAAAGGTCCTCTTTCAACAGTTCCGATTTCCCTTCATGTTCCTTTCGAAGTGATTGGGGAACAAATGTTCCCAATCTAATTTCTCGCTCTACACAGTAAGGAACAAATTGTTCCAATTTACTGGCATATCCACTGCTGTTCGGAACGCCTTGTTCCCTTTCGGTTCAAATTGTTCCTATTCATGCCCAACAGGAACGGAATTGTTCCTAATCGAGGTGGCTTTTTGTTCCTCAAGATGAGTGTTATGTTCCGCTTATAAATGGGAACAGGTTCCGAATTTGTGATAAAGGAACTAGCGTTCCATTTTGCGCAAAGTGTAAAAAGGAATATAGAACAATAGTTCCTATTTATCGTAGGCTGTCTGAAACTACTGTACATCACCTCCGCTATACAAATTTATCAAAACATATATCCTTCAACAATTAATTTAAGTTCGAGACTTTCCCGCTACTTCTTTAATCTCGTTCGGGCTTGCCCTCGCAAGTTCAGGCTTCTGTCATTGTTCCTTTTGATTAATTGTGTACCAAATACGGACAAGAAAACAATGGGGCAAGGGCAAGAATGACCAAGTGTGGGCAGAGATGGGCTAACAATTATCTCATTGGCGAATAGGATGATCTCTTGGGGACCCTTTTGCTAGTATAAGTACATGCATACTTTAGAAAGATATCGATTTCAAGCTAATGCTTAAGATGAACAAACGAGGCAAGGATGTGAACTGGTCAAAGTTTGCAAATGCATCGCCTAAACCAAAGAGACTTCACTTAGAAGAGGATGACTGTGATGGTCTTTTTCACTGCCCAGTGCAAATTTGTAACCACGAGGGATTCGCTACGCAAAGAGGCTGTAGAAAACACGTAAAGAACAAACACAGTTGGTACTATTACTTCGACGAGAAGCCAGACAGTGCTCAAATCGAAAAGCTTAATGTCGATGAAACCAGCAAATGTGAAGCCAGTGATCAGAAGATTACACCGCGTAAAAGCAGGACAATTGCCTCTTTTGATCCTAAGAACAAAATTACCAAGAACTTTTTTTTTCGTGGCTCACTGGCAGTGGTGGGGGCTGTAAAGTGATCGACAAGCACAACAGATCGTTAGCAAGTGCTTGAAGTTTCTCAAATTTTGTTGCGAGGACGAAGAGGAGGTCACATTTGACATTGTGGACTTTAGTTTATGTTCACCTAATCTCCTTTTTAAGTTTGTTGATACGATGCAGGATGATTGGAACCTCGACACGCCGGACGCATAGGCTACTTGGATGCCATTGCAGAATTGGTGGATTATCGAAAAGTGAATGGAGCATCGGAATCGGTATTGAGGGGCTGACTTCAACAGAAATTTACTTGAAAAAAGTGCGCAAAACCGTTTCCAAAATGATGCGGTTGCAGTGGACCAGTGAGCTCGACATCGATGCCTTAGAAGCCAAAGGGCACTGGGCCACACTAGAAGAACTGTTGGAAGTCGTGGGTCGCTACCTGCCGCGCTACGAGAGCGTGCTGAAATCATGCAAAGAGAAACCTGGTGCTGTTTTGCCAATAGATTTATCTTTTGCTACCAAATTTGTGGCCGTCTATTTATTTATCAAGGTCAAGGGCTCGCGCGCCCCATGACATATCAGTACTTAACAGTGGAAATGGTGAACAAAGCCAAGACTAACGGTGGATTTGTAGACCAGAAAATGTTCAAAACGGCTGGCAAATATGGCTTCGATTCTCTTTACCTGACTGAGACGAGCATGCAAGTGTTGGATGGCTACATCAACCACATTCGCCCCCTACTCAGACCGACCTGCGACTTTGTATTGGTCACAAGAAATGGAGGGCAGCACCAAAAACTGGGAGGGCTAATGAGTAAACTGGTCTTTGATGCAACGGGAAAGTACGTTCACCCGACTCGCTATCGACAGATAGTGGAGACCGCGAGTTCTAGACAGCTGAGCAGCAGCGCGCAGAGCACAATCTCCGAGGACCAGAAATATAGCTCTGTTGTTGCAAGGGTTCACTATCAGAAGCAGCGATCGCGCGAGGTGGCAAGTAAAGCACATGAATATTTGGAAAGATTGCATGGAGACAAAGGGTCAGAGCTTGAAATACACGTGCGCTCGAGGCTTTCAGGCGATTCTGCGTCTTCTGAAGATTGAAATGGAAGCAAAACCGATACTTCCTCAAACGACGAGGGAGAAACGATCGCAGAAACACCACCCGAGTGTCTTTCAGGTGTCCCGAGACTAAAGCGGGAAAATGCGTTTATAGTGTCGCGTTTCCCGGCGAGAAAAAAGAGTCTGATGTTCACCCCCGAAGAAGACAATTATCTTAAAGCAGGCATTGAGCGATACGGCTACGGTCAATGGAAAGCGATTCTCAGAGACAGCGAATTTCGTTTTCAAAAGGGAAGGACAGCCAACTCACTGCTGAGCCGTGCAGCGCGAAGATTCGGATCACTTTCTTAGTTACCCTAGCACTTTCTAACTTACCCTAGAACTTTACATTTACGCCACAGTAAAAAGACATCCTTGAAATATAACTACAAAGGCAAGCAACAATATGACTCAGACCATCACAAGCATCGTTTTATTGTTGTATTACACAAAATAACCTAATTTTGACTTGAGAAATAGTTATCTATTTTGTTTGTTTGACGAAATGTTTTGATTCTCTTGCTTCGCTGGCTCGAGGAGGCACCCCTTCGCTTCCTGGAGTCAGTGGTAGTGGCTCGTCGGTGACACCTGGGAGGGGCTGTACTGGACGTTTGCGAGCGCGGCAATGGCGTTATGAAGACGTCTTCGTCACTGCTAATCTCGTTCTCTGAGGTGGTGCCTTGCACTGAGGTGACTGCAAGTGTGCCTGTAATTGAAGGTGCCGCATCCAAGGATTCTTTGTGGGTGGTGCTTCCATCTCTGTGACCATCCGATCTGAAAGATTCGCCCGACTCGTCTTCGGTCGGCAGGACTTGGAAGAGGCTGGTGACAAGAAACCTTTGCTCTTTCTTCAGGAGACCCAGGGTGACGCATGATCGCTTTCGTTGCTCCAGGGCGAAATGGCAACCGGCCGTACCATAGTTCTCGTGAAACTGCCTCAGCTTATCTTGCAAGACCTCGCGATAGGCCTCCATAGACGTCCTTCTCTCCTGATTCATGTCTGACATCTCTAGGGTCCTGGTCAGCTTGTGTAGTTCTTGCTCCATTTCTAGTAGCCAGGGTGTTTGGAAGGCGGCAAGTGCTCTTTCTCGCTTTCTCTTCAAGTCTTCTTGAGAGTCTGCTGCCTGAAGGCTGTCAGATCATTTTCAATTTGTGTGGGCATGGGTTCCGATGTATCCCTTGGAAGTAGGGCCACATGTTCGCGTGCGACTCCTTTCGACAAGAGATTTTCCTGTCTGCGTCGGTACACCGCTTCCTCTGCCTGCCTCTGTCTGTCTCGCTCGCTGAGTCGCGCTTGCAACATGGCTGAAACTTGGCGGTGTCGGAGGGACGTCTGAGAGCACTGCTCCATAACTCGTCTCAATGCACTGATGGTCTGGTCATTCTGACTACTCGCGTCCGAATCATCCTCAGTCTCGTCCGTTGCACCCTGCACACTCACTTCGACAGGTGAACCATCACGTTCGTCCAGTACCTCGTCCATGCACAACGCGCGAATCTGTTCCTTGTCTGTCGCTGCCAATACTCCGTCATCTGCGCTTTCCTCATCACTTAGCTCGTCCTCTGAATCTGATGTCATGCATGCCCTGGCTTGCGCTGCAGCCCACACGATGCACTCCATCGGATGTCTTCGCAGCCATGCCGTGGCGCTTTTCTTGGGAGCCGGGAGACTTTTGAAGCTGTAGTTTCGAAGTCTACGATCCATCGCGGGCTGGTCTTCAGGTTTGAACTGCAATTTGGTTTGTGCTGTCAAGAGCATGGGGCAGCGATTGATGAAGGACTTTGCTGTTTGATACTTCACATCGCATGCGGTGTAGCCTCCCTGGGTCAAGATCTTCCAATCGTCAATGTCCATAGTTGACGTGGAAGCCTCGTCAATAAAGATCACTTCGGTGGATTTCGAGATCATGGCCTTGTTGAATACCCTCTGCTTGGTGATTGTTGCAATATTTGTGTGGTGCACGATCCCGAGAATGGGATGGAAAAGGCTCGTTTTGCCACTGTTTGCATCACCAATGAGACAGGGAACTTTATCCTTGTGGCATTTCTTGTTGAAGTTGAGCAGCTTGAGGAAATCCTCGCAAAATTCACGTATTTGCGCTTGTGAGAGGCTGTTCTCCAAAATCTCCTTGAAGTATTTTGGGTCGGGCTCTTTGTCTGGATCGTACCTGGTAAACGCCCGCGGTGAAATGACGCCCATCTTCTCATCTGCAATAGGGTTATTAACGAAGCGCCTTTCTTTGATGGACCAGCAGTGTCCACCATCTACCTCGATGAGATTGTAGTCGATGGAGATCGGACGTATCACCTCGCAGTCTGGGTCGGAAAGGATGTCGATTATCTTTCTCATGTCCTTTAGCAGTCGTGCTTTAAAGAACTCGTTCGCTGCAAGGCTATTGATGAAAACGCGAACTTCGCATTTGTAAGCGAAAGTGTACTTGGCCGATGGAACTTTCTTGTACATTTTTCCGCGAAAGAGGGCGTACTCCATCTTTTTCATTGCCAGTCCTATGTCGTTCACGAGCACAGTCAGTTTATCCGAAAGTCGTGTCTCTTCATCTCCACTCTGTGGATTGTCCGCGTGAAAGCCAAACATATCGATCTGCAACTTTGCATCTTGAAGTTTGGTGATTGAACGTTTCAAAGTAGACCCGAAGCACGAATTTGTGAGCCAAACTCTAGCCACCTTCTCTGTCCCACAGTCTTGTGTGTCCATAAAATCGTCTTCGCTCAGCAAGCTGTCCATTTCATTCCGGAAGCAATTTCCGTACGAAGCGTTCACTAGTTCCTGGATCATTTGGTTTTTATGATCTTTCAATACCCTGAACAGTTCTTTCATAGCCGCCGATTCTTTTCCTTCATAACAGGGCACCTGAGAACAGAACAGAACAGTGGCACTGTTAAAAAACTTGAGTCTGCTTATTTTGTATTTTTGAATGTGTGTAAATATTGAATAATGACTACGAATTTTCCAACTTTATCATGAGATGGATATCCCTTTTCTCAAGATGTTTTCTCCGTGTATGTTGTTACGTTGGTTTTCAAATGGTTTTTAGTGATAAGTTATTAAAAACGGACAGAAAAAAAGCTCAAGTCTCAAATATGATGGTATAAATTGGTTCATGAAATACACTGAAGAAAAGATGTGTAATTGAACATTTACGATTAATACCTGTTGTGCCACAGTCTCCACGTCGCATTCCAAGAGCGCTCGGTGGATTACAAGGGGGTTGGCCGGGGCACCATTTGGCGTCGTTAAGGCTATCCAGTAATTGATGCATGGGCATAACTTTTCATTGACGATGGTCGGATAATCAGTAATCCAGTTTTGACTGGCCGTACTTGCAACTTGACTTGATGTCAATGTTTCATCGTTGCTTTCCTCGCTTTCGTACCCTTCCAAAGTTGCTGCTTTTTTTGCTCGGCTTTTTTTGGGGCCTTGCGCACTGATTGCTCCAAAGAAAAATACTACGTTTCTCACCCCTGTGAAAGAGATATAAACATCGTTCTTAAGCAAAAAGAACTTCTATAATCGCGAAAAGCAACATAGTACATTGAAAAGAGAAGATTCTTACCACAAATGGCCTTATCACAAGCGTCTCTAGTTCTACAGACGTCATTCCAGGCTTTCTGTAGTCCTCCTTCGTCGATTTTGCATACGCATTGCGCTTTTACAATACTACACTTTCCAACGATTATCGGGCTCACAAAGCATAATGCTGCACTTTGTATGGCCTTGCTGTTTAACTGACGACAAGGATACTTCGTCTTGTTCATGTTGGGAATGATTTCTGTCCAGAACAGGCTCCGGTCTTATACGAAATCAATTTGTGATAGTCACGAGGAATAAATTTCAAAGTCAATGGAAACATACAGAAGTGTTTAATTGGGGGTTCGCAGTTGTAACCTTCTTAATCAAGTTCCAGTGTTGCCACTACCCCAAGGGATATACAAGTAGAGTATGAAAGGATTTGATAACAAATTGACATGTCCATGCTACATTAGTGCGGAGCATTTTCCGGTGTCGCTTTCTGATCGCAACAAAAGAAGCCTAATTACTGCAGAAAAGGGTTTGAAGTATCCAAGGTCAAGTTTAAGCTTGTTTTTCATAGCTGTGAAGTATATCACAATGGGAAACACAAACTATTGAACCAAGTGGTGATGATGTTGTTTAGTAGCCTCCATGAGACATTGGTTCCATTATTTTCCCGTGATAATGGGTAGCAATTAGCAGCCGATGACTTTTGAAGCGGGCCAAGTTGAATTTCATATTTATTTCAACTTGTTTATTGATGTCATTGAGCATCAATTCAAGAAACAAATGCATTGATTGCTTTGTGCGAAATTTGTTAATTGGGCTATTTCATGAGAAAAAGGTTGACAATGACAATTTGTTCACTTATGTAAATCGCTAAATGGAGGGTTGTTTTGTCCGCAAATGCCATTAAATCTGCCTTATGTACCTGTTTTGGGGTGCAGCAAGAACGTCTACTCTCTGACAATGCGCTAGTTCACCAACTGAATTTTAACTTTGAAGTGATAGATAAATGTTGTTTACATTTTTATACATCTGCTCTGTAAAAGAACCGTTTTAACCCTGCCTTTCCTAAGGGGGACCAGCATTGATTTGAATTCTCTTCATCATTTTAACACAATCTCAAGGAGACAGGTTATGAGAATTAAGAAAACAATCGACGAGGATATGTGGTCTTCATATAACATCTTAATTACACTTCCAAACTGTCAAAAAAGAAATGAGCTTTTCAATCTTAAGAGTGATAGGGTTAAGTCAAGTTGTTATAGAACATTTATACGCAAAATCCGTGAAATCCACTCGTAGCACAGATTTTTTGGCTGATCTTTGAACTTCCAGTTCTAAGTTGCAGTTGACTAGTTAATATCTTTTTTCTAAAATACGGCGGATTCGACGGATCTCGCGGATATCGATGAAGAATAGACATGATGTTAAAATACTTCCTTTTTAAACTGTAAGTTTCTAATACATGATATATTAACATATTCTTCTGTTCAATAGTTAAAGTTTGAAAAAATGAGTATTAAATGACACAAGGTTTTGTAAAATCCGGGAAATCCACCCTAACCAAAAAATTTCTTGCAATCTTTTTTATCTGCTTTGAACTTCCAGTTTAAAGTTGCAGCTGACCGGCTGATATCTTTTTCTAAAATACGGCGGATTCGACGGATTTCACAGATATTGATTAAGAATAGACATGATTTTAAAATACTTCTTTTTTTAACTGTAAGTATCTAATACATAATATATTGACATATTCTTCTCTTCAATAGTTAATATTTTAAAAAAGGAGTATGAAACGACACAAGTTTCCGTCAAATCCGTGTAATCCACCCTCACACAATTATTCTTGCTGGCCTTGAACTGATCTGGCAACAATTTCCGCACAATCCGTGATATCCACCGCAACCACAATTTTCTTAGTCGCTTTAAACTTCCAGTTTTAAGTTGTGGCTAGCATCTTTTTCTAACGTTCGGCGGATTTTACAAATTTCAGGGATGTTTAGAATATAAATGACTTAACACTTCCTTTCTTGATTCAAAGTATCTTATATGTATCATATCCATGTATTCTCTTTGTAGAGGTATGCTGCTCGGCAGAAATGCTTTTTCTCTAAATTGGGCGGCATTGACGGATTTGTCTGTTTTCTAAAAGTTCCCTTTAGAATAGGGGAGGTTTTGTCAAGAGAGAATGTTTTGGACCTTTTTTCTTCTTTTCCGAGTTTCAAGGATATCGATCACATTAATCACCTTATATTCAACAAGTACACTCTAAGAAAAGTAAATGCACTGTAAAGTATTTGGCCCATCATCTCTGTCCAAAAAGATCGCTCTCTAAACAGGTTGACAACGCTCAACGTGAGATTTAAAATTCAAAAATTCAGAGGGAACAGAAATTTGGGAAACGATCAGGCTGATTTCTCACTAAGCACCTGATAAGTAAGTTAAAAATCCTTTTCCTGTTATAGGTCCCCGATCCAAAAAAGGAAGGTGTCAGTGAAGTGATGTCATCAGAACCTGAACATGAGTTAATGATTGATACTACTTCACCTCCAGACGAGATCACAAAACGCGCTGTAGAGTGGATAAAGTATGTTCATGGTAAAAAACGAGTCACTGAAAAATCTGTTGGTAGTATTGAACTGTGGGATTTTGCTGGACAACAGCTGTACTATGCATCTCATCCTGTATTTTTAACATCACGTGCAATATATATCTTGGTGTGCAACCTCAGCAAATCATTGCATGACACTGCCCAACCCTGTGTGAGACAAGGAAATCATAATTTCACATTGGACAACCCAAATGGGGAAACAAATTTGGAGAATCTGCTATCTTGGCTGTCCACAGTGCATAGCATCACACAGATGAGAGGACAAACTCATGACGATGCAGAAGGAAAGCTGCCTCATTTGCGTCCCCCTGTGATCATTGTAGGCACCCATGCTGACAAACCGTTTGAAGACATTGCAACGATGAAGTCAAAAATACAGAAGGCAATTGCTGGTAAGGACTATGAAGGACATGTAGTGCGGCCTATCTTCAGCATTGACAACTCTGCAAAATTAATTCAAAGAAGGTTGGAAAAGGTTTTCAGAAAAGATAAAAACATTGATGACATCCAAGAGCTGAGAGACAAAATCATGGAAGTGTTAAGACAGGAGCCATACATGAAGGAAAGGATACCTGTGAGGTAAATAAAGTGAATATTAAAAATAATAGAACACAGATGTCTTTTGACGAGAATTTCCATGTTAATTAAGGGTTGAGGTTTGGCAGCATTAAAACTACAGTGGACTTATGTACATACACTGTGGGCCTTTGTCCAGTCCATATAGCATTTTGCTTGCATATCCAAAGAGGTTCATGTTTTACCAGTAAATAGTTGGCTACATGGGGATGCAAAATCCTCGTATAAGATAGCTAAAGGCTGCCGGCACATCGTAAGTCAGTCACTTAGGTGGAAGGGCAGTCTAAAGACTTTGTCAGTAATAGGAAAAAATAAACACGTGAACACTGAAACAAGCGAACGCAGAAATATTACATACGTCACTCAAAAACGTCTTTCTTTAAGCTTTCTAATATGTGATGCAGGCCCTCTCTTTCAACATGTAATTTATTCCAATGCATTAGTTTACCTAAGAACAAAGGCAAATGAAATTTAAACAAAGGATAAATATGAACCACACAGTCACCCTATATAACAACGTTGCTTTACCTTGAAGGAAATCGACAAAGGAAGGGTTTGATGGTAGGCGGCTTTCCAGAACATTTAATATGATCTATTTAAAAGAATCGTCATTCTGAATAATAATTTGGGTAATAAGCAGCCATGGGCGCTCATCATTTATAATAATCATAATAATAATTTATTATTTGTAAGCCGAAATATACCATTTAAATATGATCTTTCGGGGGTCGTTACTATAACGGAGCCAAAAGCGTGATATAAAAAACTGGTAGAGACAACAGTTTATTTCCAAACGAAAGGGCGAAAAGTCGCTAAAAAATATAAATTGTCAAGTTTCTCCCCGCTGTTATGTGGGTGGCTTCTTCTTGTGTAAACTGTGTTGTCAGTGATTTTTAAACTCTTAACCTTTTTTCAAGATGTAATGGAAAAAAAGGAATCACCTTTTGTCATCCTTGAGGCCATACATCCCCCCATACTTTCAGGCTCACTTCTACTTTGACCATTTGTACGGCATGTAATGTGTATTTTATTTTATAGCAATGGTTAGTGCTCGATCTTATCGTTTTATTTTATAGCATCTTCTTTGCCACCGTTTGTCTCTTTTTTCATATTAATCACAATTGTTTGCGGTGAATAATCGTTGAAAGGTTGGGAAATGCATTTGCATTTGACTGTTAGTAATGATCTTCCTTGACACATGAACAAACAGTTCTCTGTTTTTTTCGGGGGGAGGCTGGGGTAAAGTGGGCTTGCTGTTTTTGGGATTCCTTAGCATTAATTTTTTTTAGCGGTACCTTCGGGACTTGAAAGTGGCCACATTTTGTGACGTTACATTCGGGGTCCGTTACTTCCGGAATTTTACTTTAGGTGGCCACAATAAATTACGTGAGCCCAGGGGGGGCTGGCAACGGCCTTTGATCTTGCCGCTTTTCGGCTTTCCATGATCGCCCCAGTTAAGAAATCTGTCAATCATTCGAGAACTGTAGCGAGCATGCGCGAAACGGGCTGGGAACAACAACAACATCAAGAAGTTCGTCTCAATGTAAAGTGAATTCGTTTTTGGTCCTGTTGGTCATTGCTTTCTTTGCTGTAACCGATTTTTTCCGAAGTAATGTGGAGCTTACGTTTTCCTTTCTTTTGGTCTTGCGTTTATCATTACATGCGATTTACTACGCTAAGAATGAGACCAGTGAACAGTCATTGTACATGTTCCTCGATGCCCGACCTTTTGGCTCACTACAGGCTTTCAAGCTGTGTTTCTGTTTAGAAGACCCACAAGACTAGAAGAAGGGCCAACCCTCCAATACGTATGTAGAAGAGTTTGTATTTCAAGTAAAAGGCCGAAAATTAATCCTTCGTGATATTAAAAAAAGCGCGGTGGCCGTGGTCAAGTAGAAGAGTTGTCAGGGTTGTTTACGGTTTCATTACACCTGTAAGACGAAAAGAAATTATGATTGAGATTCTTAATTCTTCATCCTTGATTGTGAACTTATCCTGGCAGAGTTGCCTTGGATGATTGAGTGGAAGATGGTCAAATCTCGTAGTTCATGTATTTTGTTATGTACAAGAAGCTAAATAAATTTTGCCAAGAGATCATTGATTTCACTCTTGATATGCTTTTAAGAGTTCTTAACTTCGTGTGACTTAATGTAAACTTTACCGTAGTTTCCAAGAACTGAATATAGGCAAATGAAAGGGTAATTATTTTGTGTGTTTGGAATTCTCTTTTCATGACAGCGGTTACTACACTGCCTTCACTTTGAGCCCTCATTCAATTGTGTTTTGTTTTGTTGCAAACAAAGGGGGAAAAATTGTAAATATTTTATTCCAAAAACTACACTACCCACTGGAACAAGAGTATGGTTTAAAAAAGATTAGCTAAGGTCAGAAAATAAATGTTCAAGTTTGCATGTTTTGACAAGGACTACATCTGGCTAAATATGCTTCAAAGGGAATTTATAAAATTAAAAAAATGATGACATTTGTATTTTTGCCTTTCCTTTGGCCACTGTGATCAGTTTTTGCAATATAAATATTGCATGTAATGTTTTACACCTATGAACATCAACCTGCCTGGTTAGTTTGTGTCTGTGTAAAAATGTAGTTTACTGTTAATGAAATCAAAGTAAACCCTCTCAACTTAAAAATTGCCTTGTACTAGTGGATATTGAAAACACCATAGGATGCCTTGGAAAAAAAATGTAAAATGATTATTAAGATAGTATTATTTGCAGTCAACAATAACAGTTAGAAACTTGTGTTGAGGCTGGCAAAAATATTTTTCAGAGACCATAAACCTTCACTGACTTTGTTGTTACAACAAGTGGTAAAAGGGTATTAAAATGTGAGATCACGTCCCTGGGCTTACACTGAAAGAGAGTATGGGTAGTAGGACACATTGTGCATTTCCCTACCCTTTTTAAGCCAAGAGACCTTATTTATAATCCTGATTCATTTCCTTTAGCATACGGAATTAAGGTAGCTTTTAAACTTAGAAACATGGCAAAACTTGGGAGGAGGGGGGGAAATGGTGGTACCAATAGACTGTACTCTATAGACCGCTTCTTCTTCAACATTCACAACCCAAACAGACACCTTGTTCAAAACTCTAAAGGGTGAAATGGTCACCACCCTAAATCAGCAGCACATACCCATCTAGGCCAAATAAGCCAAGGGTAGTATCATAGAAAGAACTGCTGAGAGGATGGGGTTCAAGCCCGACAATAACTTCTTTTGATGGTTGATAAAAAAAATCAATTTTACCTTGTATAATTTAGTTATAAATCAGATTCATAACTTACACAAACAATAAACTTAAGTTGTGTATTTTTCAAGTCTCTTCTGATTCTCTTTATAAACTTTGCAAAACATTCAGTTTTCTTTTTTCTGTTTCCTGTACTTCAGTCCTTTGAGGGATTTTCTCAACGCATACTCTTTCCTGATGTACTCACTCTTATTAACAACTGAATTAGCCTCTTGTTCTTACACTAAACCACTATAATCATTTCAAGTATAATTCATAACTAAAGGGTAGTTTTTGTACCAACAATTTCAAGAAAATACTTGAAACCGAAGTCACTATCTAATACAAAACCACTAAATACGGTTTTACTGTTGGAAATTTATTGATTATCACTCCAATGACATTCCTGTGAAGGTTTTGAAGGTTCAGTAAACCCCTCCCAGCCTTCTGATATTAAAAATAGCTTATACTGACAGACCCAGTATATGTGAAGCAAAGTGATTGGAACATTTACCCTGGTTTTTACTAAATTGGCCCTGTATTCTGTATTTACTCCCATAAATACTTGTTGTACCTCCCGGTGTACACAAACAAACTTACGAACAGCGTAGCAGAAAATCAATGGTTTAATGAAAATTCACATATGACTGTTGCAAGACTCATACCAATACATTGTGCTCGTAGCATGTATTTAAGATAAGGAAGAGAGTCTTACAACCACTGTAAGGGGAAAAATATAAGAAATAGAGCAAGATGGTCGCTCGAAAATTCACGAAGCTTAAAAATAACTGAACTTGCCGAGATCCCGAATCACGCAGGGGCGGATCTAGGGGGAGGGTGCAGGGGGTGCGCACCCCCCTCCCCCCCCTGAGATGACCTGCGATTTTCTAATACAACTGGTATTCCGCAAAAAAAAAAACTATGTGGTTTATTGGTATTGAAGTAGAGCAATAGACGAGTGCACCCCCTCCTAAAAAAAATCCTGGATCCGCCCCTGTCACGATAAGTGAAGTCACCCATAAACTGTTCATACATCACGCCTCCTGATATCCAAAAAGTCCATTAAAAAAGTTCATAGAAACCTTTTCTTGATATTTGTACGCGGGAAAACTTAAAACTGAGCAAAAACTCCTCGTCCTTCCATGTCCGCATTCTCTGCCATATTTGTTTTCAAGGAAAATTTGTACTCAGTCTCACTCGGCCAAATTTCTTAACTGGGGCGATCATGTAAACTCGGTTCCAGACCTCGCTGCCAGCCCCCCCTGCGTGAGCCCTAATACTTAAATGGTTACCACTTAAAACGTCAGGACTGGTAGAATTTATTTTTGAACCTCTACACAACGGCCACCTTGGGGACAGAAGATAGTGGCCATTGAAGAGAGGTTTAAACAAGACTCAATGTATGGACTGCCGCCACAAGTAGTGGCCATTGTAGAGAGGTGGCTGTTAGTAGAGGTTCGACTGTAGTTAGCTTCTGTGGTTATGTTATTACCTACCTGTTTTAGATTGCGTGCAAACTTCTGCACATGAATCGCTTCAAGCCACAAAAACTGCCCGATGACACGAATACTGTCATTCATCTTTTTATAATCTAGGTGGTTGACCTTTGAGAAGGTCCTCAATGCTTTGCTGTCCAAGAGAGTTTACCATTTGCACTTGAGGAAACTTCAAACCTATGTAAGGGACAACTGCTTTATAAACGACGAGGAAGAGTTCACTACCATGGTGGATTTCTACCATGACCTGGGGATAATTATCAAGCATTGCAGCACAGTCATTGTGAGCGCTGAGTGGTTAATAGACCTATTCAAGCAGCTAATAACCATTCCACCATTTGATGAAACGGTGAGGTCCGAAATACGTTCGTTAAGTATTTTCAAACTATTGCAGCAGCTTTCTCCTCTAGCTCTTTTTATTTATTTATTTATTTGACAGACAACAGCGAAAAATTAATACAACAACAAACATGTAAGATAAGTAGCAAAAGAGACGTGGCGAGGAGACCTAAGAGAAACTATAAAAAGCCTCCTCGAATTACGGGCTTTTTGATAATTTCGTTGTCAAATGAACTAAAAAACTTTGGATCTTGAAAAAAGGAATTTCTTAGTGTTTGTTCGACAATAGGGTAGACGGTACGATTGACCTGCACCCATCCAAACCTCTTATTTCATTGGTCCCTATAACCTGCACTAGCTATTGTTTTCAGGGATAGGGGCATTGTTTTGTCACCATCCCTATTGTTTTCCCAGCCAATCACAAACCTTGTTTGGAATAGGTGCAGGTCGGCCTAAGAATTTCTAGTATTGTTACGAGACTGGTATTGATATTGTTTAGGAAACGTTGGTATGTAACATGAATACATTGGTATCGTCGGCAAACTAGATATAAAATTTAATAAGCTAGAAGCACTGTTAAGACACAACAAAAAACGTTTTAACGAACGATGGCCATTTAATTCAATATATTGCATTCTACTTGCAAAACAACTTCTTATTCAGTCCAGTGCTAAACCACGAATACCGCAGATGTTCGAGTTTATCAAAAATAATGGCATGATCTACGGCGTCAACTGCTTTTGAGAGGTCAAGAAAAATACAGACATCACCTGAAAAACCTTTTAATCTCTCTACATTTTATTACTCAGGAACCCAAGGTTTCCAAACTCTGGCAGGAAGTTAAAGAAAGTGGAGTCCTCAGCATGGAACTGCTTCATCATGTGTTTTCTAAGTTTCTTCTGAAGGGCGCTGCAAAGGATGACATTCTTGACCTGATGGAACAATTTGGTTTGGTTGCAAAGTTTTCACCTTCTAAAACTGATGTAAAGTATTTTGTGCCATGCCAGCTCAAAATGCCACCTGATTCCATTTGTGCCATGGTACCCTCAAGCTCAGATCCTTGTCCTCTTTATGTTTACTTTGTTACTGGTTCTGTTCCTCATGGCCTGTTCACACGGCTTGTTTCTCGACTGGTCAGGTGGTGTTCTGAGGCTGGTCCAGCTCAGCCCCCTACCCTATATCAAAATGGAGCATGGTTCGTCATTGGGAGGAAAATTATCCATGATTTAGTTCTTATTTGTAAGAAGCAGTTCATAAAGTTTTTCGTCAAGCAAAAATCCCAGCGTCAGAAGATTTCAGTGGAGGACACAAGTGAGGCAGCGGTGCAGGTGCGAGAGTTTGTGGAGGCAACTTTACAAATCTTGTCACGTGATCTTCTGTATTTGCGTGGCGTGCAGTACGAGATTCGGGTGGCCTGCCCATACTGTCAGCTGGAAAGGTGCTCGGGCCATAATCAGGTGGGTTGTACTCATGACGACTGTCTTCACCTCCTGGGGTTACGACAAGGTGACCCACTGATTTGCAAAACGAAACCTTCAGAGGAAATACTCACAGTTAGGGGACAAGAAAAATGGTTCTCACAGATAACAAGTGAGGTAGGTAGTAATAAAATTCAGTCTCTGGCAATGCTTTTAGATTAGCGCTTTATGTATGTAAACTAAAAAGAATCATGCTACATGGGAAGTTAGATACTCTAAAGTATTATGTTATTAAATGACTAGTTGTCTATCGATACTTAAAAAACTGCAACATGAACTCTCTGTAAGCGTATATACGTTATTAGATTGCAGAATAATGCATAGTGAGCCATAGTGTATGCCTTAATGTGGCCTATCACATATCTCTCTGTAGAAAAAAGAGGACAGTGGAAATGATTAGAAGAAATAAAGTAAATTTTTGTGAGTTGGTAAGGTCAATTTGTAACATATGAGGACTCAAATGCTAATACTTGAGGCTCTTAACTCTTAGCTGTGAAGAAGGGTGAGTCTTGAGACTTCAGCTTTTGAATCTTGCTACAGACGTCGATTGACCTTATCAACTCTGTTCAATAAATGTGTGTATCGTACGGTGCCTGCAGTATTCTTAATCTTGTGCATGCGTTGCTTTGCGTTCAAAACCTTGCATCATCATTGCCATATGGAACAAAAGGTAAGGGTTCTGGCCTGCTGGCACAAGAGTTGGTTTTTATGACCTCATTTTAAGTCTAGACCGGGTTTTTCCTCACAAGGTTTTGCTTAGAAGTTAATTTTTTGTGATCAGGTTGTACAAACGTTTGTTCAAAAGGTTAATGTTTGGCGCCCCGATGGAATTGTTATTCTTAAAAGGCGTTTTTTCCCCGTACAGGAAGTGTATACTCCATCACTTGATACTGCACAAAGTCATCCAGGGCGTTCAATCTTGAAAGTTGCTCTTCTGGCCAATGAATGGGGGTCATCCAAGGGTGGCTTGTCAACAATAAACAGAACACTTGCCATACATTTGGCAAAACACGCACACGTCGAAGTCACCATTCTTGTACCTGAATTTGAGTGTGACGAAGAAGACAAGAGAACTGCCAGAAGTTACAACATTGCCATTAAGGAAGTACAGCGTCGCCCTGCCGTCAGTGATCCTCTTGACTGGTTGAGCTTTCCACCAAAAGACCTTGACATTCAAGTTGTGATTGGTCATGGTGCAAAGGTCGGTAGACAAGCGCAATTTATCCGAGAGTCTCATTGTTGCAAGTGGATGCAGGTTGTGCACACTGAACCTGAAGAGCTTGCAATGCATAAGAACTATGCTAACGCCATTGCCAAAGGGGAAGGAAAGAACAGAGCTGAAGTTGAGTTGTGCCAAATTGCAGATCTCGTTGTGGCAGTTGGACCCAAGCTGAAGGAAGCGTTCTCGTCCAAACTGCGTTCATCTCATCGAGATGTCTTTCAATTAATACCAGGTTCCTTTGCAGAGTTTTCAGATACTAAACCTGCTACACAAGATAGTGTGAATTTCAAAGTGTTAACCTTTGGCCGTGGGGATTATGAGGACTTCAGTCTCAAAGGATATGACATTGCTGCTAAAGCCATTGTTGAGCTTCAGGATAGTTCTTACCGTCTGCTGTTTGTTGGTGCTCCTAATGGAAAGCAGGATGAAGTCGCAGAAATCTTACTTCAGACTGGCATTTCAAAAAACCAGCTAACTGTCAGATCATTTGTACAAAGCAAGGAAAGATTGAAAGAGTTGTTTTGCGAAGTCGATGTGGCCATCATGCCTTCAAGAACTGAAGGATTTGGGTTAACAGCACTGGAAGCGATGTCAGCTGGTCTTCCCATTCTGGTTAGTGGGAACTCCGGATTTGGAGAAACACTGCGTGGTCTTACTGAGGGCAAGTCAGTTGTGATCGATTCTGCTGACCCCAAGGAATGGGCAAAGGCAATTGGTGCTATCCGTCAAAAACCTAGGATACAACGGCCTCAGGAAATCCGAAGAGTGCGAGAAGTTTATGAAGAGAAGTTCAGTTGGAAACGACAGTGCCTGCTGCTTGTTGAAAAGATGTGGAAGATGGTTTATGGTAAGTAATCAAACTTATCTTAAATTAACTAATAAATTTTAATTAATAATTAAACTGTGTAGTGTGCAAATTCATACTGTTATGTTTGGACTGACTGGCCGGCACCAAATGGCAACACACCAGCTCACTCGAAATGTCATCTCAAGGTACATGGTGGTCGGCTGCTAGGCCAGTCACTTATTTGACGTTCTACGGCGTTACCATCGTTATATTACTCCTGTGTGGGTGTACTACTTGAGAGGTCTCCTGCTGTTACATAAAAAAGAAACAAGAAATATCTCGATTCACCTTAGGCAACCGATAGCAAGACAAAGTCACCATTGAGCTTGCGTTCCTCATGGGTTAGGCAACTTACAGTTACACTTTCATCAAGGCATCATCAAACTGAAGTGGTCTAATATACAAATACTTATTGTTCCGTGGATTTTGCCTATGAGAACATTAAAATATAAAGATTGCATTATACATCTATTCATAACTCGGGAGAACTCATTTGTTGCTAAAACAGGTTGTATTAAATCGACGTCAAGACTTTGTGTTGCCTCGTCTATGTAGTGCCGTGAACATTGGCATGGTGTTAACTTAAGGTACGTTTCCTATTGCACCACACATTTGGTACAATAGGTTCGTGTTAGTGAAATTAAGTTCGGCTGTAAAAATCCGTTGGTTAAACAAGTAAAAAGTGTCCGTTATTATCGAATTAAATTAAGAGACACTGTCCGGGCTTTTCCTAGGGACAAAGGATACCGCCCATAATAATGAGGTGTGTGTAAAGTGGGTTTCGACTGTAATTCGTTACCTGTTTGAACAGTACATGCGTTACTCCAATGTCAAGTTTATTTTTATGGAAGAGTGACTTCATTTTTACTGTCTATTTTTGTAGAAGAGTGACATCATTTTTACCCTGATTTTTACTTTACACCAAAGTAATTGAAAGGAAATGATCCTTCCATGATATTGTTGTTGGATCGGAACGTGATAAGGTGGCTTGAAACCTGAGTGACAGCCTCTGGTATTTGTAAGCACCACACCTCTTCACAGCGAATATTTTTGTACTTTTTCTATTTACAGGTGACTTGACATTCCATGCACTTCAGCAAAGCCAGTTAGACGCACGTAGAGAGACCAGCAAGTCTGAGCTGTCGCAGAACTTAAAGAGGACTGCTCAAGAGAAAGGCTTTGTGATTTCTGACAATCAAGGAGAGGGCAACTGCATGTTTTTTGCTCTTTCAGAGCAGCTTGCTGTCGTAAAAGCAATGAGGATGTCTCATGAAGAGATACGGCAAACTGTGGTCCATTACCTTATGGACCACCCTACGCTGGTAAGTTAAATCGTAGCACCAACTTAGCTTTCTTAACGGTATTTCACAACTTACATGAACACGATGACATTGTGAGCCGATGTTGTCACTATTTTAACTGCCCCCTGCCCCTTACAACATTAATATGAGATACTGTGATCAAATTGAAGTGTTTAAGTTTTGTCACAACATCGTCAGCAACACTTCTTTTGTTCTGGAGAAGTATACGCTTTTTGAACAACTCTCACAGCAAATATTGTACTCGTGCATCCTGAGTGAGAATTTTTTGTTTGTTTGATCCGCATAGCTAATTGAGAGAATTTTGTGGCTTTTAGAACGATACTAATGTGTATGACGCAAGAGTAGCACAAAAACAATTTGACCCCAGACAGGATTCGAACACAATATTGAATGATTTCTTATGCATCCTGTTTTATGAGAATGGAAAATGAATCTTCTCTCAGCCTCACCAATTTTCCACCAATTTGGACAGTTATTTGTAAAAATAAGCATTTGAAGGTTCCTGTTTAGAATTGGTCTTGCTGTTCATCTGAGTACAGCAGGATTCCATTCCAGATTGGGCTTCCGTGCTCTATGACCTCCAATAGAGGTCATACTCCGGTGAATTAAGGAATGGGTCCTCGTTACATGCGGGGTTTTATGAGTTGATCTTGTTTTTTCCAGTATCTTCCTTTATTTTAATCGTAGACCGCTGTGTTTAAGACCAGAACCACTTTGGACCTTAAACACTCCTTTTTTAGATCACATGACCAGCCACGCCCATTATTATGCAAAATTTGGACTTTGCAGATTACACCAGTTTACTGAAAGTGACCACAATAGTTTTTCCTTCCATAATATTTCATTTACAGTCAAATAAACTAAATTAATCGGGGATTTGTGAAATGATCCATTCCTTCGTGATTATTAGATCTTTTTCTCTCGTCCCAGTCTCCCTCTTAACAAAAAACGTTATAGTTTACAAAACGTAGATAATTTAACAAAACCCCGATTAATTGCATAAACTTTGTGTCAATAGTCATTGACAAAAAGTGAATTAAATTACAAGTGTTATTTATAAAGTGGTGTAAATTTGGATTGAAATAAAAAGTCAAAAATGGGTGTGACAAGTCACGTGACACAGATAATACATTAGTAATAATGAAAAATGAATGCTGACGGGGAGTAGATATTGAATTTAAAATATTAATGCCAAAGGTAAAATCCCCACTAAAACAGACCACCCCCCTACAAATTTGCAGTGCCCCATTCCTTATGTATTATATGTATAATTTGGTGAAGAACACAAAATATTCCTCCCGGAAACAAAATAGAAATAGACTCAGAGTCGACGTTTTACTGACATCATGTTCCCCGGGACGAAATCGTGGAAAACATCGAGACTCGAGGGAGATCAAAACTAAGACCTCGTTTACACGGGTGGGGACGAATTCTGCTACAGGTTGCAGTACTTTTTGCACGAGTCCATAGAAATTTTTGCACAGTTTCAGCATTGGAATGGCTTTTTTGAATCTTCTCAGCATTGCAATGAACCAATCATGTTACACTGAGTCCAGATTGCGATATTAGTGAACTTACGCAACAGGGCGGAAGAGGAAAGACGACGGCAAACTATGTGTGACAAGCGTGACAATAATTTTGCTTTTGCTTTGCTTCCGCCAAACTTCACATTCCTTTGAACAGATCTTTTTGTGGAAGAGCAAGAAACATTAATGTTAAGCGAATTCCCAACAAAACACGCAAGTAATAGCCCCGTCACGTTTGTCACACTCAGGCGTTTTGTCGTCCTCTTCTTTCTGCCGTCCTGTTGCGTAAACTCGTAATCGTAATCTTAAATCGTAAACTCGTTGTCGTAATCTTCACTAAATGTCAATGTTTTTAGGTCTTTCACAAAAAGATCTCTTTAAAGGAAGATGAAGTTTGAGGCAATTTTTTTTCAAACAAAATTATTGTCACGCATGTCACTCAAGGTTTGCCGTCTTCCTTGCTCTCCCGTCCTGTTGCGTAAGTTCACTAATACTAAAATGGCTGCAGCAGTAAAAAATTTAACTTTTACAGACGAAGAGTTGTTACTCCACGTCCTTGTGGGCTTTAAAACAGAAAAGGAAGGCGAAGGCTTTGATTGGGAGACTGTAAAAGCAAAGTGGGATGAGCTCAACAAAAAGTTTATCGAGAAATATCACAAAAACTTTCAGGAAAATTTTCGGCGAGGAGTCTGCAAACAACAGGAACAACAACATTTCTGACTTATATTGAGCTCTTTCTGTAATCAAAGGCGCAAATCGGCAGATCGACTTACGTCACTTACCAAAGGCGCATAACTAGGTTCCAGGTTTTTACCCCGCAAACTGTGCAAAAACTTGCACGGTTAACAAGAGCCCGCGTAAAAGTGGAACCGTTCGGTCATCAATTTTGACTTTCTTCTGATCAGGTCAAAAACTTGCACACGTTGCCGTTCAAAAACTTTCACGGTTCCTCGGTTCCCGTGTAAACAAAAGACGATCCGTGTAAAGTTTTTTTTTTTTCAAAAGTTAGTCCAGCCCCGTCAGTAAACGGAGCCTAACCGTTGAGGCACCTGAAAAAAAATGTGCTTTGTTTTAGTGACAAGAACATAAGGAAACAAGCAACTACTTTGACACATTTATCCAGCGTGGTAAATGAATTGCATGATACTACTATACATGCGACTTTAGAGT
>CALNXK010000179.1:17500-47500 GCA_942486035.1 Porites lobata | reverse complement strand
GTCACTGAACTGTTGCCTGATTAAATTTTTTGTAATACTAAATTTACTGCGTGTGTTATTTTGAAAGAACATTAAATATTCACCCACCATTTGTTGTGTTAGTTGCTGTGCTGATAATTAATATTGATAGGTCACGTGCAATGAAAAAAATGTCATCCTTATTAGTATTTTTTATATAATGAATACTAATGACGATGAAATTTTTTTTAAAGGATATCAATGAAGCAAAATACAATCAGCCCCGGACTCCCCTGAGACTGAAATCAAATGCCGCCCCCAGGCTTTTTAGTTTGAAGGTGTTTTACCGCTGTTTCAACACGAGCACGTGACGGATTTTAGCGGACGTGATAGGTTGTTGAGCTCATGAATTATTAATGAGTTTTTGAAGCTCAATTCAACAGTTTTCACTTAATGCCCGGCAAAGAAATGGAAACCAAAGGTTAAAGCCTTGTTTTGTTTTGTTTTGTTTTTTTTTTTTTCACTTTAGCTATAGTTCGTACAGTTCACTAATACTTATCAAATGCCCAGAACTGATCATTTCCGAAGATAGAGTAACAAAAAAAGTAAAATAAGATAAAATCTGAAGTATAGGCGTTGATGATCCTAAATTCGCGTACGTATTTGAATAGTTGTCATCGTCGGTTACAGAGAAACTACATTAAAAAGAGGTTGAGGAAAAAAAATTGAAAAAGAAAAACGAGATCTGGGGCCTTTTCCAAGGAACACATCGCAATTTTAAATGGTGGTAGGAGGACAGTTTCTAATGGTCCGTCCCTTAACGCCAGACCAACCATACAAAGTACGTAACAACTTAACGAAACGGGAAAGACGAACCCTCAAACGTTCGTTAGCACCCAACGGGAGGATATAATCATTAAACCCGCGAATAAAGGCTCGGATACAGTCGTCATGGACATGGATCGGTAGGAAAATGAATGTCTTCGTCAACTCAACAACTCGCAATAAAGACCTGACCCCACAAACTCATGAATGTGTCAAAACAGGAGCCTGGTCAAAAGGTACATTTCCAGTCTACAATTTGACAAAAAGGTTATTATAAATAGCCATGTCACGTAATCTTAGGCTTTATACTGTAATAAGTTTTTGGATTTCCCTTTCTTTCTCTACTATTTTATTTATTTCTTTTGTTTTCTCTGGTTTTTTTTCCCTCGGCTTATTAGCATATTTTTTGATAGAGGTCTAACCAACCTCACCAAACCCGAGGTTAAATAAAGCTTCATTCATTCATTCGACGGAGAGACATCCACATACCTTACCAAAAACTCTCCCAAGCCAGGACGTTTTTACACTATCCTAAAAATACAGAAACCTGGTAACCCGGGTCACCCCACAGAACGAATTTCACAGTTCGTCGACTTCCGTACGTCTTCTCAAACTCATTAATTATTCATACGGTTATAAGCCAATCGGAGTGCCCCATTTTGGTCAGCTGGATGTATCTTGATACCCAATGAAAATCTAGATCAAGATTACTCCCGTTAGTTCAAAAACTGATGAAAACACTGATCAAGACACTTGAATTTTAATCAGTCTTAATACTAAATACAGTATATTTGCCGCTTCAGTCATTACTTACAACAACAATAGGGCAACATATTATTCTTTGTTAGACACCGTTACATTAATTGTACAGTTTTGAAATTTTCCTTTCTGGAAAACAACACACCAAATTCAATTCCCAAAACAGTGCATTTTAAAATTCTGAACAATGCGGTCTAAAAGTTGTCAATTACCTTTTGTCACTAGCGTCCAGAGGATTCACAGCTTCGGATCTATTTTTCTCCTCCAAATAACGCTTGAGCGCACAAATGATACCATAAACAGTCTTGGGAGGGTATTTTCCATCAGACTATTTAGCTACCTCCATCACGAATTTTGACAACCAATAGTTCAGCGACAGAGCATCCATTCCGGCAATATCCGCGCTCAGAGCGATAACCTTGTGTAAATCGTAGTCCTTGAAGAGACCACCACAATCTAATACCGGAACTTCGATCTCTGCCATTCGGCAAAAATGCTCACAGCCCACTTATTTTTATACTTAGTTAAAGCTGGAACGGCGTCATTCACCAGAACATTTTCTTGAAAAGAAGTTTTAGGAACGCGAAATCGTTCTGATCCGGACTCGACCCCCATCACGCGCCGTAATGTTAATCTACTAAAAAACCCGCCAGCATGGCATTCATTTAATTTACCGCGAATAAGAAACAAACAATCGCAATTCCTCTCAATTCTCACACTAGTTTGAGAAGCCATGTCAAAAACTCGTGCTTCGTGTTTCATCAGGGATTCCAGTCACCTCGAAACAATAAAAGTACTCGGTTTGCGGCCTAGTGCTTTCATCTGTTTCTCGGTGTCTGGAACCCCTGATGAAACACTCGCACCCGTTTTTGACACATTACTTCAACCACTAGTTACCAAACTCCCCTCCTACATTAAAAACACCACCCATGGCCAATGCAACCCATGGCCACTTTCTCAACAAACTCAATAATATAGGCCAATTACCAGACGGTGTACTACTCGTTATCCTTGATGTATCTTCACTTTATACGAACATACCTCACAAGGACGGAATCCAAACCTGCAGCGAATTCCGTGACAGTCATTTAAATTCCTCTACTCAGACAACCAGACTCTGTGATCTCATCCATATGATCCTCACAAATAACACTTTCGCTTTCAACGGACAACGCTACCGACAAGTTACTGGGACAGCGATCGGCACGAACATGGCTCCCTCTCACGCCAATCTCTTCATGGGGAAGTTGAAGAACGCGCCCTAGCCGGTGCAACCTGTAATGGCGTGACCGCATGCGTGACACGCCTAGTGATTAGTATGCATATTAGGTGTTATTAGTTTAGAACGTGCAGCTTGTATCATAACGTACGTAGTAAAGGATTGTGAAAGACCTACGATGTAAGCTCGACATTAAATTGGCGACGAGGTAAAAGTGGAATGGCGGTAAACATTGGATACAAACAATTTCCCGAATTCGACGTTCGGAATGACCCCGAAACGGTATACGCGCGCTTCTCAAAATATGCTAAGCGGTTCAAGAACAACCACTTGAAAGCCTACAACATCACAGACAAGCACCAACAAAGATCATTGTTCCTAGATTCGATAGGCGAAGCCACACTAGATATATTCGAACAGCTTGACGATACGGGAACGGATTTGGACGGAGCTATCACCGCACTTCTGAACAAGTTCAAAGAATCGCAAAACCGGCTGTTCAATATACACAAATTTCGTTGCACTATACAGGGAAAAGATGAAACCTGGGACTCGTTCATCGCTAGGCTAAAAGCAGAGGGCGAACACTGTGATTTTCCGGCAGAATGGTTGGATACAGAGATATTAATGGCCATGATAACGAACGGCAAATCAAAGAGAGTGAGAAGAAAGCTTTTGCAAGACCAACTAACGCTAGCTGAAGCTCTCAAATACGCTCGTGGCCTTGAGAGTGCGGATCAACACGCTACAAGAGTAGAAAACCAAACGACGACCGAAGTGACTGTCAAGCAAGAAATCAATAAAACCACTGTCGACAAAGGTAGAGAAAAACTGTGTTTTAATTGCGGGAAACGTTGGCCACACCAGGGGGGGCAAAGAAAATGCCCGGCTTTTGGAAAACAGTGTACGCGATGTGGCAAAAGAAACCATTTTGCAAAGTGTTGCAAAAACAAGCAAGAAATTAAATTAGCACAAGGAGGCGAGCAAATATCTGACACATCGTCGGACAGCAGTGATGAAGAGTCCACGTGCACGCTGCAAGAGGTGAACCCCGTGGGACAGTCACACAATAGGCCCCTAAAAACAGTGCTAATTAGCGGAGTTGACATTACGGTACTACCGGACAGCGGTGCTACGGTCAACGCTATGGATGAGGCAACGTTCAAGAAATACGGCCTAGACAAAAGAGTAAAGGTTAGAAAGTCAAGATGCCAAATAAAACCATACGGGGCAGCATCGAAAGCAAACACGCTGCCTGTTCTGGGTTGTTTTGAAGCACTTACGGAATCTAAGACAAAGATGAAAGTGATCACGTGGCAGCTAATAAAAGGAGACACCCGCACCGAACCTTTGCTCGGGTACAATGATGCGAGAGACCTCGGAATGATTCTTGTGACCAATTCAATTGCAACAGAAAGCAATCAGCCAGAAGGGACAGACAACCTGAATGAAGTGTTAGAGGAATACAAGGACCGGTTTCAAGGAATTGGAAAGCTAAAAGGAATCCAGGTCGATTTGAATGTAGACCCTGATTTTAAGCCGGTTGCACAGCCACCACGCCGGCAACCGTTCAGCGTACGTCAGAAGATGGAAGAAGAAATAAAGCATCTTATTGATCAAGACATCATTGAAAAAGTCAACGAACCTACGGGATGGGTGTCACCGCCTGTGGTTACGCCCAAGAAAGATCAGAGCCAGATACGTCTGAACGTGGACATGCGCGTGGCAAATCAGGCAATACCCCGCAGACACACACAGCACCCCACAATAGACGACGTGGTCAACGAGCTGAGCGGGTCAACGGTGTTCTCCCACCTGGATATGAGCAAGGGATACCACCAACTTGAACTCAAAGAAAGTTCGCGGAACGTAACGACCTTTTCAACTCACATTGGCTTGTACAGGTATAAGAGGCTCAACTATGGTACAAGGTCAGCGGCAGAGATATTTCAAGAGACGATCAGAGAGGAATTGACGCACGACCTGAAGGGAGTTTTCAACATAAGTGATGACATCATTGTGCATGGGCGTGACAAAAAGAACACGATGCAAACCTGGTAGCATTACTCGAGAGAAGCCGCGAAAAGAATGTCACATTCAACAGAGCAAAATGTGAATTCAGAAAAGATCGCGTGGTCTACTATGGCTTGATGTTCTCTAAAGATGGAGTATCTCCAGACCCATGCAAAGTGAAAGCCATTAAATCTGCAGGACGCCCTAGAAATGCAGCCGAACTTAACTCATTCCTCTGTACGGTCAGATATAGTTCACGATTCATGGAAGCCAGACAGTATCAGAAAGCGGCGTGCAAACTGGGTGAGCTAGTGACCGGAAAATTCGAATGGAAACCGGAACACTCAGAAGCATTCGAGGAACTTAAGAACATGCTCAGTAGCGACACAGTCCAAGCATACTTTGATCCCCAGGCGGTGCACGAGCTTCATATTGATGGGTGCCCTGTGGGTTTGGCCGCGACACTTACGCAGAGAAAGCCTGGAGAACAATGTTGGAGAGTGGTGCAATATGCCAGTCGGAGCCTCACCGACCCGGAAAAACGATATAGCCAGATTGAATTAGAAGCTCTAGCAGGTGATTTTGGGTGCAAGAAATTCCACCTGTTCCTGTATGGGAGACCCTTTAAGATCGTGACTGACCACAAGCCTCTTGAAAGTGTGTTCAACAAACCCACCCACACGTCTTCGATCCGGGTCCAAAGGATCGTCAATCGTATGATGGACTATGATTTCATAGTAGAGTACCGTCCTGGGAAAGAGAACATATCAGATTACACATCACGTCACCCTATGCCACTTCACGAGTGCTCCAAGTCCGAATTGAGAACGACTAAGGAGGTACGGCATTATGTAAACTATGTGGTAACGTGCAGCACGCCCAAAGCTGTCACCAGAGACCAGGTAAAGGACGCCACTGAGGAAGATCCAGCACTTCAAGCACTAAAGAAGTACATCAACCAAGGCTGGATAGACACAAATGATACAAGGACACACGAATTTCGGCAAGTTTTCCATGAACTAACCATAGTAGACGGGATTGTCTTGAGAGGGGATCGGATCGTTGTGCCCGCAAAACTCAGACATAGAATGGTGGAAATTGCGCACGAGGGTCATCAGGGCCAGGTGCGAACAAAACAGCTTTTGAGAGCACATGTATGGTTTCCCGGAATGGACTCACAATGTGACAAGTTCGTGTCCACTTGCATCGCCTGCCAATCTAACACGCCGCAAACGCATCGCGAGCCACTCCGGATGACAGACCTACCGGAAGGACCGTGGGAGAAGGTCAGCGTGGATTTTTGCGGACCAATGGCGAGTGGTGACCTCGCCCTCGTATTTTACTGTCAATATGCCAGATACCCAGTGGTTGAATTCGTGGGGTCCACGAGCGAGAAAGCAACAATACCGACTTTCAAGAGGGTGTTCGACACATATGGAGTGCCAAAAGAAATCAAATCAGATAACGGACCGCCCTTCAACAGCCATAAATTCGAAGAATACGCAAAAGAGGAGGGGTTTAAGCACCGGAAAGTGACACCCGGGTGGGCAGAAGCCAACGGCGATGTGGAAAGGTTCATGCAGAGAGTAAAGAAGACCGCTCGGATCGCCTCTTTGGAAGGCAAACCCGTGAGGGATGAAGTGAACCGGGGAATCAGGGCATACAGAGCAACTGAGCATGCGACAACTGGAGTCAGCCTGAACAAGCTCATGTTCGGAAGGGAATTACGTGGAAAGTTCCCTGAAGTCAAGGGACAGCCTAAATACAGGGATGACACGATGATCCGCTGTCGGGACCGAGAACAAAAACAGAAGATGAAACAATATGCTGATAAAAGAAGACACACAGCCGTGATGAAAATTAAAGTCAGGGGACACTGTGTCGTGCAAGCAGGAACGTAAAACAGCCTGACCCCTCTGTATGACCCGGAGCCTATGGTAGTCATTGGCGTCAAGGGAAGCTTGGTCACTGCCAAGAACAGTGTTAGGATTCGCACCAGGAATTACGCCGATTGGAAACTGCTCAAAAATGGTTGTAGGGAATCACCGCGGTGTGATGATTCTGACAGCGGTGAGGCATTTGAACCGGATGAAGTTATAATTGAATGTCCAGAGCAATCCTTAGCAGGGCCGAGTGGGGATGCATTGCCAGCGGACAGACCCTTAGCAGGGCCAAGTGGAGATGCAGTTCCAGCGGACAGATCCAGTGAATCAAGGCAAGGTCATGAGCAGCCAAGAGCAAACAGCGACACAGCTGAGTACGAGAGTAGGCAGAGATCTCGGCAGCCCGGATCAGACCGTGACACAGAGCGAAGACATGTGCCCTTGGACAGGCCCAGAAGGAAAACAAGATCCACAAAGGACACTAAATATAAGGACTTTATTTGCGAATAGCGAGAATTTGCGTGTCTACTAGCTTACATTAGAGCCTGTAAAGGACACAAGGGCTTACTCGTTATTAGCAACATTTAATTTATTTAGTTTATTTATTTATTTTTGTTTGCTTTTTTTCGTTCGCACCGTTGCGTCCCATCCACGTGATGGGGGGAGAGATGTAATGGCGTGACCGCATGCGTGACACGCCTAGTGATTAGTATGCATATTAGGTGTTATTAGTTTAGAACGGGCAGCTCGTATCATAACGTACGTAGTAAAGGATTGTGAAAGACCTACGATGTAAGCTCGACATTAAACAACCCACTCCCCCCTTATCTAACCTGTTCCCTGAGGCGTTCAGATAGTAGACCACGGCGGTCATTGGGAAGCGAGTTAAATTGTACAAGGAGAAAACGGGGGAGGCAGGGGGGGGCGAGAGCGAGGGAACGCCTGTAAACAATCTTCTCTCCTCCTTTCCCCCACTAGTCTCTCCTCTTTTTTCTTCGTGAATTTTTCTCCCGCGCTCCACCATCTGAACGCCTGGAATGGCGAGGATAAATTACATCAGGATGAATTCATCACGTACTTAAACAACCTACATCCCACAATCAAATTCACTGGTTCGTTTTCAAAATCTGAAATCCTTTTCCTTGATGTCAACGTCCTACAAATCAACGGCACATTACAAACTGACCTTTATGTCAAGCCAGACAAGCACCAATACCCCTTCAAATCACCCTGCCATCCATCCCATACTAAAAAGTCGATCCCTTACAGCATGGCATTAAGACTAAGAAAAATTTGCTCGACAGATGATTTCTTTCACAAACGTCCCAACGCACTCACCACACATCTCATTAAAAGAGAATATAAACACTGTTTCATCCAGCAAGAAATAAAGAAAGTACCGGCCTTATTCCACCCAGCCACGCCCTCGAAACATCCATAAGACAGGAATCTGACAGAGTTCCATTTGTAGTAACATTCAATCCAGCTCTTCCCAAAATAAACCATATTTTTTCTAGCAATCTTAACATTCTTCATTTTTCACAACGATTCAAAGAAGCACTTACTTCTCCTCCTCTTATATCCTACCGCCGTTGCAATAATCTACGTGACATCCTAGTCAGAGCCAAACAGCGCAGACCACCCTCCAAAACACCTGTTACTGACTGGACGGAAATTTTTGAACGCAAAGTCCAAACCAGGCTTCTTGAGAGATGGTAACTCAAGCGCCTCTTTCCAGGCCTCAGCGAATCGACCAGTGTCAAAAGAGAGGTTGATCAGCTTAGTGATGGCTGGCAATAGAACATCCAGCAACTTGAGAACAATCGGAGTGGGAATGGGGTCGAGTTGACAAGATTTACCCGCTGCTTTACTAATCAACATGCGCACTTGTTCTTGAGAGAGAGTCCTGAAACCGGTCAAGAACTGTTCTTTCAGGCATGTAATATCAGTAGCAGGTAGAGATGGTACGGACGATGTAGATAAATTAGCCAAAGATGCGTTTATATTTTCAATATTCTGTGCAAAGAAATTTCCAAAATCATTGGCAAGCCGAACAGTGTCAACACGAGGAAACGATGCAGTGTTGGTGTTAGTGTCACACAACAGGGACTTTGTAACATTAAACAGTTTTCTCTGATCAGAACTGTTTTGCTGGATATGATTGGTGTAATAATCACAGCGAGCTTGGTTCATCAAGTATATTGCATGGTTTTTCTTCTTTTTAAAAACACTTAGATCCTGTGCAGATTTAGAATAGCGCCATTTCCTCTCAGCTCTCCGCCTAGCCTTAATAGCATCCTTAATTTTGTGGTTAAACCAAGGCACGCTTCCTATTAGCAACAGATTTAGTTCTCAGAGGGGCATATTTATCAAGAAACAAAGACAGCGTCTTTCATATATGGCAGTACCCCTCCCTCCCCGGCACCTCCGGGGAGGAACTCCTCCTCTCCGCCTTTCCTGCTTTACAAAGAGTGAAATTTGTACCTGGCAGAAGATGACAGTTGAGCCTCGCAATCATGGTACAGCCTCGCCACCACGTCGGGAAAGATTTGTCGACATGGCGATCTATGGAGCAAGGGACAAGGAATTTTTCACCTCAGCCTTTTTTTTAATTTGCCACCGAACTGAATATCTTTTTTTAACAGGTGGCTCATTGCATTAATCGTTAGGTAGCGAAAACGGATTTTAGGATCAAAGAATGGCGGATACTAGGTTGAAAATATTTTTGCTTTGTACTATGTTCGTCGCTACAGCATCGCTGCTTGTCATGTTTTATTACTCCGAGGCGGCTTCAAGGTATACGAGAATAGGATTAAACTACATAGAAGTGTTCCGGAGTAAGCTTACCTATGTAGGTTCTAGGACGAGAGAACGCGGCTGGATGATTACGAACAATACATTCCAATGGGACGAATTAATTTTAAATTCTTCGACGCGCGATCCTTACACGTCTGAGAGCTTGATCTCGACGTCATCTTTCGCGCCGGAGGCGAATTGGACTACAGATAGGGATAAACTTACCGAGGAGTCAACGCAGCAAGTAATAACAAAACGAAATGTTCAAGAAGAAACTAAGCCATTATCAACAACGTCAAGTGAAATTCAACAAGCAAAAGAACTATGTCCCAGCGGGTCGAGGCAAGGTTTGTATAAGTTTGTAAGCTTACCGGTATACGAACCTGCCTTTTGTCTTCATAATGTTACTTGATATTTAAAAGCAGGCCAATTTGCTTTGAATTGCATTAATCTTACCTGCTATGCTCCCCATGGAAAATTCTAAACAAAAGCCAATGCGTAAATTGCGTGACTGCTAGAAAATTGTTGATCAAAAGATCTCATAGTCGTTTGCAACCCGAACGAATGTTTAATCGTGCCATTGAAGCGAGTATTGAAGTGGACATTGTAATAAGACATGCTAAATAAAAATAATTTCGTAAACTGCACTGTTTCCCCAAGGGTTTAACATTCGCTAAGTCAAAGGAAAAAATATTTAAGCTTATTTAGTGGCGGGTAAGTTTAATTGAAATGGACCTGTATTCAATGATCAGCGAAATGAAGGGGCTCATAAATTTACATTTCAATTTCCTGTTCGATTTTGAAGAAAATAGGGTGTTCTGCAGTTGCTTCAAAATAGAAACCCAAGTACTTTATAAACTTTCCAGGTTTTGCTAGTCTGAAACGAGGAAATTTCAAATTACATAATTTTTTGTATTTTCTGCGTTGTTTGTTTAGGGAAGTTGTATTTGTCTGCAAGCAAATAATTAATAAAAATTATTTTGCCTACAAAACAAAAGAATCCTTTATTTTGCAGCCAATAGGTCTTTTACCAAGGGACTGACAAAATTTGTTCGCTATAACGGGGTTTCGTATCGAGGTCCTTTTTCCATATTATTATTTTACTATTATTGGGGTAAAGAAATCATTCGTAATCTATTTTTATTATGATTTTTTTTGACGAAATTGGAGATAACAACTTATTCAACTTTTATTTAGTTCCTTTGGAATAAATTATTGTTGTAGATAGTTTTTTGAATTTTTTTTCTTATTGGTAGTCTTTACACTAGAGTCTAAATAAGCTAAGAAATATTTCAAGACAAGTAAATTTTAATTACTTCAAGTAAAATAAAGCTTCACACACAACCGATTCTTTCTTTACTTCAGGTTAACTTAAGGCCATTTTCCCTTAAAACATAATTAAGATTGATTGACATGTTTTGCCTCTCTCAAAGTTCAAGAAACTGCAAGTCAGTTTAATCGGTCATAAGGATGGTTTTCAAGTTGCTTGAAACTTTCTTGAATAATTGTTTCAACTTTCCGACTTTACTGAGGTGCAAAGTAAAGTTACTTGAGATTTTACTTCTAATGGCCTTCACACATGAAGTGTTACTTAACAGCCTAGTGTAAGGACAACCATTGTATGAGTTGCTAAAGTCCCTAAATTGCCAAAAAAAAAAAAGAATAAATAAATAAAATAATAGTAATAATGATAAAAATTAACATCACCTACATGGTAGCTAACTCTGAAAATGTACTTTGTTGATTTCTTTTTAGTGGGACCACTATATGTCGACCAAACAGTGCCTAAAGAGAAAGACCTTGAAAGAGAAATGTCTAGTGAGTTTGATGGCTGGGTCAATAAAGGCGGATGCTGGAGGCCAACTGAATGCCAGGCAAGGGTCAAGGTGGGGTTATTAGCAACTTTTAAATTTTCAATATCAAAACATTTCATAGTGCTTCCTTTTCAAATAGAGTTGGCAGGGGCGTTATTTTGAAACGTCTGGGGGTGTGCTTTTCCGTTAAGCCCCAATATCCACATACAAATTCTCCCGACTGATATTCATACATTCCCTAGAGATACAGTAAGTTGAGAGATTTTAATAAAAGGACAAAGCATTTTCTCTTTGGTGATCATTTGATTAATTCTCATAACCATTTCTCTTGACAGCATATGGATATTGTTAGGAGAAAATTCATGTTGGTCACTATTAGGACTAAAAGGTTTAAAAATATGTTGTCATTCAGATTTTATGATATATTTTGTTTTTTGGTCTTTTCTTTTCTTTCTGTGGGGGTTGTCAGAAAAGTGTGGTGTATCAAAACTTCCCCCGCCTTGGCAATAACAGATTTTAAAATGCGGGTAATATTTTGTTGCTGACAAGAACTGTCAAAGCGTATCTTTTGTCTATGTTTGAAGGAAACGTGGATTTGCTTCAATCATAATATAGTTTGACAACTTTTATACAGAAGGCCAGTCCTATGTCTTAATATTTTGACCCCCATCACATTTTGTGCATTTTGAAATTTACCCCTCTTAGAAAATTGTACCCCTCCCCCCAGGACGTGATAAACGATTATTCCCCTACTATTCTATGGTGAGAGCATGGATTAATCACTACCCAGTAGATAACACACTTAACATTCATTAAATCAGTTATTTGTTGTAGGCTATCTGCCAGCCTGAAATCAAGAACATGATGTTAAAACTGCAATACAATCTCTCTCCAGATGGCGCTTATAACTCCCTACCGTAATCGTTATGAGCAGCTCTTAATGTTTGTGCGTCACATGCACCCTATGCTTAAAAGGCAAAATTTAGACTACAGGATTTTTGTGATAGAGCAGGTATGTTTTTAAACTTAGCAGTACAACCCCCCAAGTTACAATTTTTTGGTCTCCATACATTTATGGCACGACTCTTTTGGTGTAGGGAGCCTTTTTTATAAATCAAGTTGCCATCTCCAAAATTTTAGATGCCATGGTGACCAATGGTCGCAACTTGGAGGGTTGCAGTGATATAGAAACACATGCACTAAGATCAATCTCAACTTTATACTCTAAAGGTAATGTATTCGTCCATAAGATCATCGAAAATCAGCGCTACAGGTGGCCATCTTGACTGAGTCTTGCTTGAAGATGACTAGCTCATCTACTTAGGGAGCAGGGCACAGATTGGGAGGAAGCAATTCCCATGCCTTCTTTCCGTACCATTACAAACCCCGACATCTTCCCTCTTGGTACATTTGAAACCAATAACTAATGGCTGTCAGTGCCAGTGACCACTCAATCTTGATGATCTTATGAAAAAAACAGGGTACTGTGAATAGTTATCCATATTCCAAGGCTGACCTTTCAAGTTCTAGAACCTTGTTGGAGCCAGGGGGGTGAGCCGGGGGGTCCACTGTCCTTAGTCTAGACTAGTTTTGAGCAATTCACACCAATAGCTACAAAATAGAATTTTTTTAATTGGATTGTGGTCCATAGCTTAATCTTTGTAAAGCAGGTTGGGCAAGTCATATCAATTTTTGTGATGTGCATACAGCTATTTCAATTATTTAGTCATTATTGTTGTTGGAAAATATAAAGCCCAAGCAATGAGACTGTGAAACAATATGGATAATTTCATCAAAATATTCCCAAAGTCAGTCACAGTTCATGATTCTACTGTCATAAAACAACAATGGTACACTCTAAAATTTAATGTTAGTGAGGTTTTTTTGGCACTGACAACCATGAAGCTAAGAACAAATTTTAAAGGACTTTTACAGTTTCTCACACAACTTTGCAGTCTTCTTGCGTAGGCTTGAGGCCTTAAAATCTGACAGCATGAATAATAATGTTGAAATACATGTACCTGGAGCTAAATACCATAATACTCTATTTACATGGAGTGATTTTACATGTTAATGGGAACACAAGTGCTACGTGTACAGCTGAAACTGCAGATGCCCAGTTCAGAATTACATACATTGCAATGCAGTTAGTTCCCTTTGAAACAGATACCTGTGGGACCAAAACAATTATTTGTCTGTCTTAGAAAGATCTGTATCTTATAGGGAGTCAACTAAATTAGGCCATCTGATATTACGCGGTGGTGCGATTTTGCACAATTGACCTCAAATTGCATCAGATTGCACAATTTGAGGAAAATCGCATAATTCGTAAAAAAATGCTAAATTCAAGTAAAGAAAACAATGAATTCTAACTTAAATTAAACATTTTCTCAATCTTAATGTTATTTAAGGTGATTTAACACTAAAGAAAGCCTTGCAAGACATCTGAAACCTTCAATCGTGTTATCTGGGCAGCCATTTTGATTTCAGAGACAAGCAGTGTGGTCAGCGGTGTAAGGGCATCATGTCATGACTATGTAGTGTGCTAACATGCAGTTCATACCAAATAATCGGACAAATTTAACTATTTTGTTTTAAATAGATGTTTTATTATTCTTTACATTCAAATTGCCTGTTAAACAACATTAAAATGGTTTTTCTCCTTTGAAACCTGGTAAAACAATGTAAATTAGCCCTGAAAAAATCACATAATTTATCGCATAATAGTCGTAACTTATCGCACAATCTTCCCTGAAAATATCGCACAATTTGTGATTTTTTATCGCTCCCTATCAGATGGCCTGCTAAATGGTGGGAAGAAAGGCAGGGACCAACTCTTGGTTTCCATTTTACAAGGTGCCCATTTTTTAGGGTATCTGTTTAGAGGGAGCTGACTGTGATCAAAATTACTGATTTGTCCGCAGGGTAAAAATCCTCAGCCACCTGAACCTCTTATGAAAAAAGCTTTTCATTACTCTCTGTAACCTTCTGTCCCAAATAAAGAGAGAGAATTGATAATTATAATATTGTTATGCTTGCATTTCTATAAACAGGCTGGAGAAACTCCATTCAACCGTGCCATGATGTTTAATATTGGTTACAAGGAATCACTAAAATTTGACCAGTATGAATGCTTCATTTTCCATGACATAGACTTGATACCAGAAGATGATCGTAATGAATACAGCTGTCCCTCCTCACCTAGACATCTGTCAGTGGCCATAGACAAATTTTCTTATCGGTATGTTTAACTGAACACTCTACAATCATGTATGTGTTCTGTTACTCACATTACAGCACCTGAGTCACAGAAGAAAATCAAGCATGAACATGCACAATGTTTTAGTTATTCATTTTTTATTTTATTTTTATGTGCTGTAAATTAACTTTCAGATGCACCTCCTTAGCTAAATAATTTGGACATGCCAAAAAAAATTGATTTGTTTAACCAATGTGCCCCTGGAGATTTTTCCTATAGACACATTTTGAAGGAGTTTTGGGAAAGCTTTTGGGATAATTATATTAGGATTAGATGGAAGAAATTGCAGGGGGTTAATGAACAAAGCAAGATTCTCACCGGATTTTTTGGGTCAATTTTACATCTCTGGCTTCCTTGACTGATTCGTGCTCATTTTGGTATGGTTTGAAAGATCTCTTTTCCCTGCACAAGTTAAATGACATTAAGATGCCACAAGCGATACAAAGGATGTTGATCTGTATAGGCTGTTATGAGTAGTTGAGGGGTGAATGGATTAAGTCAGAACTTTACAACTTCCTGGTTTCATCGAACAACTAGGTTCTTTAGTCAGTTTTTTCCTTGTTGAAAACAGCTAAGTTACCCATCTCAGATGTTTGGATAGTCAGCTGTGTGTTAGAATTCAACCCTTGGTGTTCAAAAACAAAAAATATATATGTTGTAGTTAATTTTTTATCTCAGGTAATTTTTATTTTTCTTTTGTTTTTGGGTATGGTAATCTATGCTAATGAAGTTGAAACAAAAGAAAAATAAAAATTACCTGAGATAAAAAATTAACTACAACATATACATTGTATATGAACCCATACTGTACTCCTACTCTTAATTTCTTATTCTGCTCAGCTACATGTTTGCATGTTTTTAATTCATTTGCATGCAGGTTACCATATTCCACAATCTTTGGAGGAGCAGGCTCCCTTACAAAGGAACACTTTAAACTTATCAATGGATTCTCCAACAAGTTTTGGGGATGGGGTGGAGAAGATGATGACCTCTACAACAGGTACATGTATATGTATTGATTTTGATTTCTTTGTAGCCCTACCTATTTCTCTGTGACTGATTTTTTTTGTAACATGAAGATGATCTGAACTGCGGAAATACAAATTTTTAAATGAAGATATGATCATCGCTGTGGTAATTGCAATTTAAACAATTGCAAATACCCCCCCCCCCCCCAAAAAAAAATGGGTGGGCTTCAACAGGATTTGAACCCATGGCCTCTGCATTACAGCTGCAGCACTCTAGCATTAATTTTGAGCTATGAAGACCCATACATAAAATGGGAGCGGACCAATTTGTTGAGTTCGTCTTAACCCCTGAAAGGAATGAAACATGAAGATGGTGTGAACTGTGGAAAGACAAATTTTTGAACAAGGATATGATCATCGCAGTGGTAATTGCAATTTTTAGGCAATTGCAAATACACCCCCCCCCCCCCAAAAAAAAACAAACAAACAAACAAACAAACAAATTTAGGACTTCAACAGGATTTGAACTCATGGCCTCTGCATTAGGGCTGCAGTGCTCTACCATTTGAGCTATGAAGACCCATACATTGGGAGCAGGCCAATTTGTTAATGGCAAATGGCTGCTTTGTCCAGGTGGAGTGAAGACTTGATGTTCCATGTCATCCATGTATCCAACAATTAAAAACCAACCTCTTCATGTTGGAAATGGCAAAGAATGAAAATGGTGCAAAAAAAAAAAGATCACCCTGATCATCACAGCCTTTTGCTCTGAACACAGTAATTTTTGTAAAGCAATGGTTATTATGCCATATTATGATATTTTTCTGAATGTAGAGGTATAGTCACTTTTTTCTTGTTCTGCACAGTTACCTGTCATTATGTTGTATAGCTTCAAAGAAAAACCCTTACCAATCTTACCATAAATACAATGTACAAGTGATAGCTGTTATTCTTGTGATAACCTCAGCCCACTAAGTCATCTCTTTCTCTAGAACTGTCTCTTCTCATGCCCTGTTTTAATTTTTTTAGAATAGCTGCTAAGGGGCTGAAGCTAACTCGACCATCCATGGAATTAGGAAGGTATAAAATGGTACAGAAGTATCATAAGTCTGCTCCTGCTGATGAAAAGAGGTGAGCAAAGCTATAAAGTAATAATTAAAAAAGGAATAATACTAAAGATCGTTGTTGAATCGTGTGTTAAAGCCTTCCAGTACAAAGTAATTAACTCAATTCTTTACACAAATACAAAGTTGTATAAAATAGGTTTTAGAAAAAATGATTTATCTGCTTTCTGTGACAATCAACCCGAATTATTAACCCATTTGTTCTATCACTGCTTACATTCTAAACTGTTTTGGATTGAATTTGAATTATATTGGTGCCTTACTTCGAATCAACGAATTAGTCTCTGCTTAGAAAAAAATGTGCTCTTTGGAATTTTGACAGAAAATTCTTGCCCTTTACTTAAAAATTGCTGAACTATTTTATAATTATTGAAAAATTCTATTTGTGGGACTGTAGGAGCAAACAAATCCTTCCAAACATTTATGGATCTACGGCGAAGATCATCGCTAAATATGAAAGAGAAGAAAAAATCAGCAACAAAGAATTCTTTAAAAGAAAGTGGATACTGATGCTAAGTTAACTGTCTTAACTTTGCCCTGTTGTACTTTTTTCTAATTTCTTTTAGCCCTTAATTAGTTTAACAATTAATTTTGCTTTACTCTGTTAATGTCTATTGTTAAAATGTTTTTTTGTAGTATTGTAAAATGTAATAATATTTAATGTGATTATCAATAAAATTAATATCCCACCCCTTCCACTTAAGGGGCTTTTTTAGGGATAATGAGTTGCAGTAATTCAAATGGACCCTAATAAGGTTAAGAACTCCTCCAAATTAGTTGGAAGCAAATCTTTTAGCTATTTTCAGGGTTGTCACTAAGATTTCAAGTTGCCGGGTAAATACAACAAGTAGGCGGGAAATCAAACGGCTAGGGATTTCTTTTGGTTCTATTTTTCTTCGATTTTCCGATAAAAGTAGCCGGGGGTCACTCTCTTAGTAGCCGGGGAAAAACCCCGGCCCCTGGCTCTTAATGACAACCCTGTATTTTACACGAGTGGCCTAGGATTTGAGCTTGTGACTACAGAGAACAAATCCAGTCAGCTAGCAGTCAGGGGAATACCCAAACCCTGGGGCATCCAGTCTACAAGTCTAGCAGTGCAAAAGGGAATACATATGTATGTACAATTTTGCCAGAAGTACATGCAGTGTATGTGAGCACTGCCAGAGTTGTTATAAAATTATTGCAGTCTGTGTTTCGGTCCAAGCTATTCTGCTCCTCCAGCCCTTTCCCTAAAATAATTTTACGCATTGTAAGTCTTTGTAGTTTAATTGTCATATCAATATCAACATTGCCAGGGCAGAAGAGGGAGTTGGGGTCCAGGGTTAAGACTTGCTCTTCTCAAACAACTGTATCCTTACACAATGTAATTTAATTTGTATTTTCTACTAAATAGATGCTTTGTCAGTTTGTAAAGCTCATAAAGCAGTTCTGACCCATAGTGGCCTGTCTAAAATTAATACTTCCTTCCTTATTCAGCCTTGATTTTTAACCAGGCCGCTGAAGTACAGTTAGAAAGGCTCTAATATATTTATTGCAATATCAGATAAAAACAAAACTGAAATGTAATTTGCTTTCGTGTTAGTTTTAAGAACCAGAATTGAGAAATGTACTGCTTGGTAACAGTATAGCTGACCCTGTCACGTTTTATGACCTGTAAAATGACAGTAATTTTTGGAATAGGCCATTTGCACTAGGAGGTCACGTGACATCATTTTTATGAAAATGAAAGTTATGATTTTGCCTTCAGAAAACGAATAGTGGGTCATATCTTAAACAAAATAATAGTGATTTTTGAAAATGAGTAATTTCGTAGCTAGTCAGTACTGACATGTGACCAAAATGTGATTTTTAAATGAATTACCTCTTCTGAACCCTGAGAAATTTTGCGCTTAAACTTCAAGGAAACTGTTGAAAAGATGATGTTGTAACGTTTTCAGCACATCTGAGTGTAACTATCTAACGTTTAACAAGATACAAGTAAAAAGTAGTTTCGGCCGCCATGTTGGAGGGCAAGAGTATGCCCTCCAACATGGCGGCCAATACAAATCATACTACTTTGTTGAAAAATCAAAGTGCCATAAACTATCTCCCTAAAATGGGTTTCCTCTGAAATTTCGGGTGTAAGATAATTTCTATGTGTTCCATCAATTTTTGGCATCAGCAAGATTCCAACTCATTGTTTAAAGGAAGTATTGGTCACGTGACCTCTTAGTGCAAGTGGCCTATTCCGGTTAGGTCAAATTAGTCTCATTATTCTGTCACACTATATTTTGGGGGGCTGAGGGATTGGGGGAGGGATGTGTTAAAATAATGCTAATAGTTTTCTACCTAGAATGGTTAACTTGCTTATTTTTATTCATAATGGTGGACTTTAAAAGTTACTATACAGCCCTGACTTAAAAATAGTACTCGTTTTTTCTGGTAAAGAAGGTCTTCCTCAAGGCTTCACATAGATTCTGCATCATGCAGTGGTCCTCAGAGACAAGTTTTTTTTGTAGCCTGAGTGTGTACAGCTGCCTCTTCCCCTCAGAAAAAATTACCTCATGGCAGCCCAGTTAAAATTACCTTTTGGCTATGTTTGTTTTTTGTAGGATGGAGAAGCTGCGGGACTCTGCAGCAAGGATGGCAACTGACGGTCTTAATTCTATGAAATATACTGTGAACAAGATAACAGAACACCTTCTCTACACTCAGGTGACAGCAGATGTCAAAGATGCTATGGAAAGTGAGAGATAGCATCATTTTACAAGCCATGTTACTAGTTTGTAATAATTCATTATGCCCCCTCTACTGCAGGTAGCCTTTTTCACAATACATCACTACTGTACCAGTACATACGGTCAAACCTCCTTCTTGTGGACTCCACCCTATTATTTAACAATTATTATTGCATGATTGCACGTTAGATATGAGATGGTAGAATGCGCCGAGTTGGCTATAATCATCTCATATTCAACAAGCGCAAGTGGAATAATAAATTGTTGTATTAAAAACGCCCACAAAATAATATCGAGAATTCTTTCCCGGTGACTCTATTTGTAAAAATAACCAATTTTTAGCTTGTCTTTAATTTTGAGCAGATGCTTACATTACCACTTTTGGAGAGCATGGCTCATATACCATGATGGCTTAGCCAATCAAAGCTCTAGAATAGCATTATCCAATTGTTCAGTTCTTAATAACTACAGTTCTCTTGGTCCTACCCTGCAAGCAGAGGCTCCTTTTGTCTTCCGTCTTGATCAAAGAAGAGAAAAGGAGGCTTTGTATAAATCGTGTCAAGCCTTTGAAGTCTCTGCAGCGTGAACTTCTGAACTAGTTACAGTCACGATAGGTCAAATGTACCCTGTAAGATTCTGTTAAATGAATTGATTATTTGAAAATTGAATCCATTAGTCGTTCCCATAACTAGTGTCAATTAAAATTCAAATCGGCATTCCTGTTTATTCCTGTATAATGAGCAATGAATATTTTACAAGAACTTCTCTGTATTTGGTCAGATTGAATATCTTTGAATGGATGAAATTTCTTAGAAGACATTTACAGCAAATGCAGTGTGGCCTGTGAATTCACGGCTCATTACGCATGCAAGAATGCAGAATTGAATCTAAAATCTACAACTACCACCAAATTTATCTTTCGAATAATAAATTCACTTATGGAATCTTGTGGGGGTACACTTGACCCGGCTTGACTGTAACCTCGTTTTTTCTCATCAAACTGGTTTTTTGAGTGCAGGCATTTGGTCATAACTTGGTCAACTGTACCAAGTGCACAGGTATTAGGCCTGGATTGGAGACCGTCTCCCAGCAACATCTAGGGCATTGTTTTCATTCATGCAGGGTCTTTCTAGAGTAGGCCAAAATAAAACCAGCGATTAGAAAAGCTTTTCTGGCAGGGTGTCTTTGTCCCAGGTGACACCTTTGTACAGAGGACATTTGGCTCTGTCCCTTTGGTTTCCAAATCAAGGGGGTTTGACTATATCAAGGACAGTAATGACAATGATGGAAACAAGTACTTTAAATAAGGTTAGTTTTCACACCTTCTAGTTTGTTTCGTCCTCTGCCAAAAATACAGCCTGAAGCAGCTAATACAACCTACCGTAAAATTGCGAAAATAAGCCCCAGGGCTTATATTTTGCAAAGGCCCTTTTTGAGGGGCTTATTTTTGAAGGGGCTTATGTACGGAGGGAAATTTGTGTTTCAAAATCGATTGGGCTAGCCGTGTATTGGGAAGGAAATTTACCATTTTTGCTTTGTTTTCTAGCTGATCTTCCGTCAGATTAAAATCCCGTTTTAAAGCTGAGGTATTTTTAGAAAGCTGTGCCTTTTTACTTATGAGCAATGAATAATAATCTTTTGATTTCTTCTTTAAAATATCAAAGTCGTTATTCTTAATTATCACGGAGGGTGGCATTGTTAAAAAGGTGTGATCAGATGTTCTAGGATTAGCTTTTAAGTGGGACGGTACAGCATATCTGAGACCTGCCCATACTAAGAAATTGGTTTTTTCAATCTTTCTTATAATGATACTATGTGACTCTGCAATACTTAAATCAAATCGAAGATCGGAAACCAGAAGAAAACCATTGTCGAAAAATGTTTTGTAAAAAATTGGCTTATTATTTATCCTAATGTCTTTATTATTCCAAATAATATTATACCGCATTTTATCTGTAGAAAAGTCATCACGAAAATCAGCCCACCATTGAAGCAGCTCGGAGTAAAAAGGTGATTTGATTAGAACGTCTTTTACATCGTAGTTACAATGAAATAGAAAGAGGCCCCCGAAACTTTTAAGCTAATACAACCTACCGTAAAATTGCGAAAATAAGCCCCAGGGCTTATATTTTGCAAAGGCCCTTTTTGAGGGGCTTATTTTTGAAGGGGCTTATGTACGGAGGGAAATTTGTGTTTCAAAATCGATTGGGCTAGCCGTGTATTGGGAAGGAAATTTACCATTTTTGCTTTGTTTTACTTTGTATTCGAGGGCAAATTCCAAGTACAAGCCCCCGGGGGGGCTTATATTTGGAGGGGTGATTTAACGGGGGGTTTTTTGCATTACGATTTTGGGGGCTTATAATGTATATTTGGAAGTGCTTATACATGGAGGGGCTTATTAATTTTCGGAATTTTACGGTATTTTAGATTACAAGTTTTCCCTTCTTTTTCTTCAACTTAGAAGCTGTCCCGTAATATTTCTTATACTCCAGACAGAGTAAGGAGAAAAATTTGCCATCAGTGAGCCATTTCTATTTGTACAGTTAGGTATTATCAAAATGTATTTATTATACATGTAATTTTATCAGATGTTTATCCAACAAGATTCTTAAGGGTACTGTAACAAAACACACTTTTCCACAGTTTTATTTGGTATTTTTTTCTAATTTACAATTAACTGAAAAATGTGTGTCTATCAATATATTTTGAAGCCTCTAGAACCTTTAAACACTTATTGGACAATGACTGGTTTGTTGTCGGCTAAAAGGATTCTCCTCCTTGTAGTACAGTATTTAATTTTGATGAAAACTGTGAAGGCCTCAAGCCTCTCCTCGCACGGCCAGCGACCCTTGCCTCTCCCATCCCAGCACCTAATTGCAGTCACACATTAATACGTTAGGGTAAATTTCGACAATCGACATGGCCTTGAAACAGGGCAGCAGAAATGGTGACAAACGACACAAAGATGGGTTGAAACTGTGACAGCGACAGAACGCAAATACAATAGTGAAATATCAACAGCGACATGGCTTCCTCCTCAATAACGTGAAACAACAGGTTTTGAATTTAAAAAAATGGAAAGGCAAGTAGGAATTATTAGCTTGGCTTAAACAATTCATGGCTTTCAAGACTTGGCTCCATAGTCTCATGTAAATCCCATCAGTTTCTTGTATTTGTAATTTTCAAAAATAGTAGTTGATATGCCTAATTAATTCCCATTAATTTTGGTCGCCTACATGACTTTTGCCTTCTTTATTGGACAATGTTACTGCAATAAGGTCAAATCCTAGAAACATGAAAGTAATGTTTTTAACCCAGTTTTAATGCAAAATGTTTGAAAAGAAAAACATAAAGACAACTTCAGTTAATAACTTTGATATAAAATTTCCTGATATTAGTTTTTCTCAAACTCAGAAAATTGAACACCTGAAATATGACTGTCAGGAATGTTTATTGTGTTGTGACTATAATTATTATTGTTAAATTTCGTGAAACACAAGCAAGCAGCAGAACCGAAAACTAATTACCATTGTTACTTGTACACACTGTACACTGATGGGCTTTTTCTTTACAACTCAGTAACATTTGACAAGTATTTCTGGTGTTGAGAGTTCACAGAAATGATATCATATTGTTGTACATGTAGTACAGAGATCTATATTGTTTACCTATTTATTTGATGAAGCAAGTAAATAAAATTATGGTACAGTGGAGCCTTGATATAACGAACCTTTATTTAACGAACTCCTCGGTATAACGAACAATTTTCTTTACCCCAGTAATAATCAAATATATGGAAAAGAACCTCGATAATTTATAACAAAACCTTGTTATAGCGGACACATTTTGCCAGTCCCTTGGCCCTTCGTTATATGGAGGCTCCACTGTAATATTAGAAATTATTTATGAACGTTTTTAGGCTCTCGTCCCTTTTTAAAATATTAGGGGTAGTGGTAAATGTTAAGCCAGGATGACTCTTAGATAATGTTTGAACTGAAGTGCCCACCTACATGTACCGGAAGAACCTGGGGGGTGGGCAAGGGATTTTTTGGTGGGGCGAAGTCATTAAACTTTTGGGTACTATGACCGGTTGTAAATTGAACTCACTCATGTTAAAATTACCTTAGGGACTATTCACTTACAGTGTGACTACTGCAACCAGGGGGAATAACACAAAGTTGACCAATCAGATTAAGAAAGATAACAATGTAAGAAAACAATATAAATTAACTCTGAGTACAAATTTCAAATATTGATGCAAATAAATAAATAAATAAAATTTAGGGGGTCATCTTACATGAGGATTCAGTTCCTCCCTGATGGCAGCCTTTTTGTATTGATTATTACAAATAAAGTTGTTATAAATAAATAAATAATATTATTTCCAAGAAAACCGAATTTGTTTTTTTTTGTTGTTGTTTGTCTGTCCAAGACTTCACAGGTAAATACGCACCCAGGAGACATTTGTTTGTTACAAGCTGTTTTTTGTAATCTACCAGCAATTTCCTTGAGAACATTGCTGCACTTTCCAATAACATGTGACCTCAAAACAAAAATGCGGAGGCGTGTCTGGCTGAGTGGTTAGTACCTTGAGCACCGGATCTGGATGTCTGGGGTTCAAGCCTCGCCCTTTTGTTTTCTCATTACAACTGTAATACCGAGGAGAAATTGGAAATGATGGTGATACACTTTAAAGCAAGGTGCATTATAGGTCTATGTGAAAATGGTGAATTAAGGGGTCTTCTTTGAAGTTATTGGCAAACGTTTTCCAAATTTGGTTCACAGTACATGACATGTAGCTGGTTATGAAGAATTTGCCAAGGAGAGGGAGGGGGGTTAAGCCAATCAGATTTTGGGATGTGCAACAAACCTCAAGTGGCTATGAAGGATGAAAGTTAGGCTTTTGTTAAGATGTTATTATTTTTTTCCTGATCACATCTTTTTTTTTTGTAGAGAAATGTTATCTTGTCTTAGTGCTTAGGATTAATACTCACTGATGCATCTACATTTGCACCACTTTCATTATTTGGTTCTGTGGAAAAAATATAGAACAGAAAAATAAAGGTTTTGGGAAGGCTGCACGGCGGGGCTAAAGTGCAGGTCACAGGCCAGGTTACAGGCCACAGGTCAGGTCACAGGTCACACAAAAAACAATCGGACACTGGACAAAACCGTTCTGGACTGACGTTTTACTATACAAAAATAAAATAAGCCAAGGAACCTTGATGATATTTTGGTCCTTTAAACACTATTAAATTCCACACATGGAATAATATTTTCATGCTGATCATACGGCATATCCAAACTTCGTAACGAAATCACAAAGGTGTGCAAAATCATGTGATTTGTGCGAAAAACATATCACATGTTTTTCACTGAAAACGAAGTGTTGTCGTGTTATTAGAATGTCATCTCCAAATAAACGGTGCAGCCAAGATAACTTGGAGCGAGTCATTGAAATGCAGCACTGTAATCCTTTGATAAATCAGCAGTTTACACAGTCAAAGATTCAAGTTGTAATGGCGGAATGCTCCCACCTAAGGCCCACGAGGCAAATACAACAGAGGTTTTTCAAGCTGTTGTGCAACAGAACGTGAGAAAATGGCGAGCTCTTGGGAGAAGAGCCGAGAAATATATGGTCCAGCAACTATTCGAGAGGCCCAATAAATAGCAGTGTCTGAAGTCCTTAGCCGACTACAATTTAACACAGCAGTATTTTGTGACTGGTACGAAGTGCGAGCAGCAGGCCGCCATCTTCAAAAGAGATGGAAGACCGATCTAGTGGCAAGAAGAGTTTAGGACGAGGAAAGTCTGAAGAAAGTTGCCGTATTTCAGTGGTCGAATAAGTTTTAGACTGTCGTTAAGTTTTTCTTCCGTTTCCCTGTCCAATGCTCTTCAAAACATCCACAAATACGTCATGATATTCTTAACGCAACAACCCTTCGTTTTGAGATTCGTTTTTTCTAACAAATCAAGTGACTTTGCGTACCTTTGTGATTTCGTTACCAACTTTGGTTACGCTGTAACGCAAGTCCTCCTTGCGTGATCAACATGAATATATGTTCTCATGTGTGAGATTTGGTAAAGTTCAGAACAGAAAAAATATAATTGAGGTTCCTTGGCTTGTTTTATTTTTGTATAATAAAATATCAATCGAGAACAGTTTTGTCCAGTGTCCTATTGTTTTTGTGTGTGACCTGTGATCTGACCTGTGACCTGACCTGTGACCTGGCCTGTGGCCTGTGACCTGCACTTTAGCCCCGCCGCAGATGAAAACATGGTGTTTTTTGGGCTGTTTCATTAGGTATTGAGATTCGTCCACCTGACCCAAATGGTTGTCATTTATTGGCTTTTGTTTGCATAAATAATTAATGAGTTCGAGAATTACAGTTAAGGTTTTCATGGCCCAGTTTTTCGATATTTTTTCCCTCAAATAATGTACCACAGCATCTATTTTCTCAAATTTTAGCCAGCATCTTCAATGTGGTGCTCATTCAAGAGCAGTGTTTATTTCAAAATCATATTATTTTCTTAGATCACTGACAACAATAATAATAATTATATAGATTTAGCCAGGGTGAAAAGCAAAAAGCTCTTGACAATATTTATAGTTGGCTCAAATAAAATATAAAATCATATAATGCTAAGCAGCAAAGGCAACGAGAATGGTGAAAAAACAACAATAGGTCTAATTAGCAAAAAAGCAACTTTGCAGGTGCAGCACACTTTTTTGTACATTTCTTTGCCACTGTTTTGCACGACTACAACGTAAAACTTCCAGAAACTTCCTAGTTACACATTTTATGACATATGTGTTCTTGTTCACTTTTTTTTCACTGCTGCTCATTTTCACCTTTGGCCACTAGTATTTCTCATTTTCTCAACGCCGCTACAAATTTTTCATGTTGTCCTTCCAAAAAAGAATGTCTCCTCTGTTTTTCATCTCTCGCTCTAGCTCTCTTTCACTCTTTTTCTCATTGAGCTTCGCTGGCCTGTCGCCAGCATGTACTTTCTCTTTTTCCCTGTCTTTCTATTTCTCTGTATTCCAAATTGCGGACATCACAATTAATCTAAGCTTAATACTTTTAGACAACACAGATACAGTTGTCTCTGCTTCATGCGACACGGATGGCTATGTGATTTCCCGCCAAAATAACCTTGAGTTGCAATCGGATTGCCATATATGTACCTGTTGACTGAGTTATTTCACATTGGTATGCCTGTGGTGCAGACGGAAGGACATGCGGTCACGTGATTATCAGAATTTCTCGGAGGGGAAAATTACCACATTTTCTTAGGTAACGGGCTACACTCGTGGAGGTCCGCTATCAGCCTAAGTCATTAAAGGAATTCTATCACTTGAAAGCATTGATTACTTTGGAACAAGTGAATGCTTCATGATCAGCGGTCGAGAAGAATCTTAATGAGCCAAACCTTCATGGTGAGGCTAACTGGTCGAATGTTGTAAACTTTCATTGTATGCAAATTAAATGAGTCTTGTGATGAGCATGCGGCGGATATTTTTGGCAATGATTGAAATGATACGCCATGTTTTTGCTCTTTGACAATGATGTCATTTCTCTCAAATCGAGGCCCGTGATTTTATACAACAAATTCAGAAACAAACAGTTAAATACAATATAAAAAGTAAATATCTTGAGGAATAATATCCAAGCAAGCTAGACTTCATCCTCTTAAGAGTGTTTTTCTTTTCACTTACCATTGGGGTGAAACATTTCACAGGTAAATCTCATCTTGGGTGGGCTAAAAGGGTAGTCAGGCGGAAATACAAGTCTTGTGGTGAATACAACCCCTTCAAATGGTTCCCTTCAGGGCCACAGTAATATAGAGTTGTTGCATCAGTGACATATACGGTGTGATGAATATACAGCTATTTCGAGAATCGGAAAAATTGTGCTCGCGACAATCCGGAAAGGCAATATGGGATATAATCAATACGCTGTTCCTGACACTGTGGCTGTGGAACCTACTTTTGTTGCTTTCCTTTAGCATTCGCAAACATAATTATGTCAATGGTCTCTCGTGCTATTCTTTCAAATTTCTTTGAAGAACAGTGAACTCAAAACCACCCACAATACCTTTCGGGATTGTCGCATGCACTTCTTCCCACAACCCTTCTTGAAATAGCTGTACATTGTAGGAAAACCTCACATGAAGGGCCTTTTAAAACAAGCAGGGCTGTCATTAAAAGGCGGAAGCTGGGGATTTCCCCCAGCTACTCTAAACATGGCCCCTGGCTATACTTTCAAAGGAAAATACAATGTAGAAGAAAGGCATGGAAAATTAAGATCATTTTCATAATTTCAAAATGGTGGCGCCAAGTACTGTAATGACAGACAACTCTAATTTCATTGCACTCGACATACAACTGCAGCATTTGTGACTATTTGCTCACAAATTCTATTAGTGTCTCTAATGAGATATGACATTTCACCAGTTTCATGACTTGTACGAGTCGTACCATTCGACAGGGCCCCCCCTCATGTAGGCTCTTGCCGATTGTGCTAGCATAATTTTTGGCATAATCTGAGGAATTGAGCATAATTTTTGCCCTTTTTCCAAAAGTAGCACTGCTAGCATAATCCGTATATTTTCTTGTCTTAATAGCACAATTTTAGAATAATTCAAGAAAACGAAGATCTCAGCTACTAAAAACGATAGATTACTATTAACAGTTGCTTCCACTCCTATTTTTCGATTTTTTTTTACTTGTGTTGAGATACCGCGGGAGTTCGATGAAACGGAACCGGAAGTCTGTGTCTCGGTCCCAGACTCCTTAGTCTTTCTCCCAGTGCTCGTTTCAAAATGGCGGCCGCCACGCCAAACCAGTCAAGTGCAGTGAACTTACATCCAGATAGTTTACAAGGTTGCGAGAACAGAGAGGATAGACCAAAGCCTGCACAACTTGCCCGGATATGGCGCCCAGGAAGTGCTGTCAGGTACTTGTTCCTGGATAGCAGATTTATTTGCCGTATAGGCCCAACCACCGGATAAAGTTACCCAGGTTTTGAACAACCGGGCCCAGAACGTCTGGCCAGGGTTAATAAAATACATTTTCAAACTTGTCTTGTGAGTTGTGAAGTTTGTGCACAGAATAATTTTTTAAAAAAGTAGCATAATTTTGAAAAGCGAGCATAATTTGAACATAACTTGGGCAAAAAACGAGCACTGCCACTAGCATAATATGCCACTTTTACTAGCACAATCGGCAAATGCCTACCCTCATGACAACTTTGTTCACATATAGAAAAAATATATATTACATATGTAGAAGGCCTAAATGTAATAAACAGCCCGAAATGTAATAAAGTCCTAAATGTAATAACATTTTGTCCTAAATGTAATAAACTTTTAAGTTGCAAATTAGTAATTACTCAAATAAGCGCCGTATTTAAGGAAATTTAATAAGCGATGCCAGGAGCCCATAACTTCACGTAATGTAATGTAATGTAATGTAAAGGGACAAAGTCAAAAAAAACTTTAAGCCTTAAATAGTTTTTCATACTTCATTTTTGTTAAAGAAATTTACTGCAAAAACCGTGGACGAAGATCCTATTGCTTGTCAACGTTGGATCTCTAGAAAAGAGATCTAATCGTGCAGCTAAAATATTACTGTACAGCTGATAACAACGTTTATAAATATCTAAGATAGTACACGCGCGCTCCGATTGGCCGAGAGATGTGTTTGCATGAGAGTATGTAAACATGTGTGGAGTCAAGATGTTTTGCTCTTCGCGCGCTAATCACAGAAGCACGAATTTTAAAAAGTTACTTTATTTACCCATTCCCTCGTCGGATGAGACTTGGAAAATCTCTACAGATATGCTGTGCCAATTTTTTAATGCCTAGGCTGACATTTTAAGCGAGAAAAACCCTTTTTTGGAAAACATCTTTATTGCAAACACGTACATTAAGCTTCGTGTACAAGACTTCGCGACAGGTAAGAATTTCTCTTTTAATCAGTAACCTAAACAAAGAGTTTTTCTTTTATCTCGGGAAAGTTACTTCATAAAAGCAACAGAAAACTTTTTTCCTGTGTTTGCATAGCCTGATATAAGAACTCGAGGCGTTGGGAGAATTCTTGACAGTTATGCAAACCCGAGACGACGTCGAGGGTTTGCAGTACTGTCTCGAATTCTCCCAACCCGTCGAGTGTTTATATCAGGCTATGCAAAAAAAGGAAAAAAGCTTTCTGTTGTTTTAATATTGTTTTTTTAGAAAAATACTGTTACTTTACCGTTTAAAAGCAATTTATCTGTAAACGTTAAGTTTCAGAGTGCATAAGGAAATGTACCGAATTTACGCGAATTAGCGTTGCGGCGCTTACCAACTTTTTTCTCCAAAAATGCGGCGCTTATTTGAGAGCGGGGCTTAATTCCATAATAATACCGCTTTGTTTTGTATTTACACGAATAAGCACCGCGGCGTTAATTAACTCCCCCCCTCCCCATGCGGCGCTTATTTAAGGGCGGCGCTTATTCGAGTAATTACTGTAATTGACCACCTAAGAGTTTACTAAATTTAGGGCAAATTGTTATTACATTTAGGACTTTATTACATTTAGGGCCGTTTATTACATTCAGAAACTCATAAGGGGTTGAATCAACCCCTTATGAGTTTCTGTTACATTTTAATAGGCCTTCT
>CALNXK010000179.1:0-12500 GCA_942486035.1 Porites lobata | reverse complement strand
CAGTAGTAGTAGTAGCAGTAGCAGTAGCAGTAGCAGTAGCAGTAGCAGTAGCAGTAGTAGCAGCAGTAGCAGTAGCAGTAGCAGTAGCAGTAGCAGCAGTAGCAGTAGCAGTAGCAGTAGCAGTAGCAGTAGCAGTAGCAGTAGCAGTGGCAGTAGCAGTAGCAGTAGCAGTAGCAGTAGCAGTAGCAGTAGCAGTAGCAGTAGCAGTAGCAGCAGTAGCAGTAGCAGTAGCAGTAGCAGTGGCATTAGTAGCAGCAGTGGCAGTAGCAGTAGCAGTAGCAGTAGCAGTAGCAGTGGCATTAGTAAGCAGTGGCAGTAGCAGTAGCAGTAGCAGTAGCAGTAGCAGTAGCAGTAGCAGTGGCAGTAGCAGCAGTAGCAGCAGCAGCAGCTTTAATAACCAGTAGTAGTAGCAGCAGTAGCAGCAGTAGCATCTTCTGTTAGGCCGAGAAGGTGAAATCCTTAAAGGCCCATAAATGAATTAATACGTTTGTACTTAGTACGCAGCCACAAGAATCGAGAATTTCTTTCTACGTAACCCGGACTGGAAAGTAACCAAGGCAAACCCAGATTACAAAGCCAATGGCTGCGTGAAGCTTCTCGCCATCACCGAAGCTCGATACCTGTACGTTACCTTTGTACTGTTCATAAAGAGCGCTAAATCACTTACTGCATGTACTCAGGACAGCAATGGCAGGTACATACTCCCCACAGCCGTGTGCTTCCCTCGACCCTACGGCAGCGCTACTTGTACATCGGATTACGATGTGGGATTAATTGGACACACCTCTGGGATCCTGACGGCCGCGTTCAACGAATATTTTTTGCAAAAATTCAACAAGCCGTCAGAAGAGGTGTTTGATACCAACGTCTATGCTTACACTCTGGAATTCGCCATGCCGGAACTGTTTACTGGTATGACAGGATACTTTAAGAATATTGTGCCTTACTTGGATCTAAAGCCTTGGTATCAAATGCAAGAACTTGCCAGCGCATATTTTAAGGTAAAGAGTTGAAGGTAGAATAACTCAAGAATGAAAGTTTTTTAGGTATAATTCCGTACAAATAAAACCCAACATAGATTTTTCATGAAACTTGGTACAGTTATCAATGGAAACTCGTTAATTTCAAAACGAAATAAAAAAAGGAGGTTCAAGGTGTTGGTTTTTAAGCTATACGTTGGCAACATAGATTTACGTCATTCTGGTGGCGTACAAGAGCATTATGATGGCAGAGGGAGGACTAAGGAGACTTTTTAGCGTGATAACTGTTATAGTTCTTGCTGACTAAATAAAATGTAGATGTTTCAAAATAGTGGCTAAAAAGTGTTTAGTCGGACGTGCTTGACGATATATTGTTCGGCAACATTGCTTTTACTCCATTTCGAGTCATATCCGACGAAAAGAAAAGAAAAGTGAACTATCAATGTTATGCGCAGTAGAGGTGCGCGGTACGAAACTACGGAATTAACTTAAAAAGTTAATGTTGTTCTTTCGTGAGAACGTGATTAAAATAAGCAGATCAGGGATTACCCTGACTTAAATCGGCATTCTGGGGGACGCTACTAGAGGTGGGTCCCATTTGGGCTATTCAGTGACAATGCCTCGAGGTTCCCCCTTTAGACTTAACTTTTCTCACTAGAGAAGTTTTCGTGTGGCTCTAAAGAGCGACGTCACGCGGCACCGTCACTCTATAGAATTTAGAGTAGTCGTTCGTTGATTGTCGAGTCGCCTGAGATTCCTTCTTATTCAATGAATACACCATCGTTGCCATGGTACGGCACGTCTGTTCCGCAACTTTTCAACATAATTACCGTTTGTTGACAGATGGTCGTTAAAAGTATGAATATTTGCTTTTTTAACTCTTTCAATACAGATGTATAAATTCAGAGACTCGTTCTACAAAGAACTGAAAGACTACGCCCAAGCCAATCTTGGAGGGCTGGGGATAGTCAAGTCTGTACCGGATCGCAATCTGTATTTTACGACGCTCATCAAAAAGCTTGAGACTTGGGATAAAAACAAGAAGGGAATCAAGAACATCAACGACTTGAGGAAAGAACACAACAGGATATACGAAGAAAGAGTGAAAGGCGCTAAAGATCACTTTGACAAGAGGGAGAATTATCAAGAAATTGTTAAATATATGTCAGAGGTAAGATTAGTTATTGATTATTAATGATATGACATTGAATTTAAAGGTTACAAGCAATCTGTCGTTATTTAGCTGCATTATTGACCTTTTCTCAATTCAGCTCATGCAAGAGACTATAAAGGGGACAGAGAGGGCATCCCCCATATACATCCTATTCCATAAGTAATTCGTCTTGAATTATTTTTAACACCACAGATCTCAAGGGGGATTAGACAACAACCAATCACATAGCGCGAATGTGTTCCGCGTGGATGACCCACGCTGAGAGCCACGCGTCCTTCACGAAATGACGCAGAACAAAATGGGGGAAGACGCGGAGAGCGATTTTGCTATTCCTTTTGTCGACGAAAACGACTACAGCGAGATTTCTGCGAAAGCTGTGTCAGCGAAACCGAAATTAAAAAAGAATCGCCCTTCCTCTCTTGTATAGAGCTAACAGTAGAGCAGGGAAATCCTTAACACACTGAATATTCTCTCAAGATCATTTATAATTTACAGTTTGAAGAGAGCAATTTCTGGTTTGATGTTTATTTTTTTCAGTCTTTATAGCGATTATTCCTACCCACTTACTTCGTCAATTGTAGGCGAACCCTCCTAAAACTGAATTTCAAGGGACCATATTCAAGCTCAGAAAGGAAAATAAAATATCGTCGTTGCTTATTTACGTCCCCCATAAAACGCCGTAGTCGTGCAAAAACGGGAAAGAAATGAACAAAAAAGTGTGTTGCACGTGCGAAGTTGTTGTTTTGCTAATTAAACCTATTGTTTTTTTGACGTTCTAGTTGTCGTCCGCGTCGTTGGATCTTAAACTCCCTAAATTGTACAAACGACCGGTTTCAATAGACCGGCGAAATTTCTCATTTTATTAAAGTACTGAGGTTACGACAACTTCGAGTTAAACTGATTTCACGGGTTGTCAAAGAGTCCAGCGACTCCTTTTTCCCAGGTGAGCGCCGACTCATTTCGCTTCAATATTCAGGAATGCTCTCGATCTTTTTACGCTTTCATTGCCTCTCGCCCGACATGTTTTGCACGGCGTTTGGTCATGCGAAACCTCCACGAAACATCCACGCCTCGCGCGAGGTAACTTTATCCCGATTCTAAAAATAACTCGAGACGAATTACCTATGGAATAGGGTGTATATGGGGGATGCCCTCTCTGTCCCCTTTATAGTCTCTTGGCTCATGGCGATGAAGCTTGGGATAGCTTCCATACAGGTGTTCATACTAGCTAGACCACAATGCAACATGCTTGTTATCTCAAAAATGCCCGTGCTCATTTTCTCCCGTATTATTCAACCTCGTCCCCAGGGCTTTTCCCTTAAAAAATGGGTGGGGCGGGAAAAGGCCCTGGCATCGGCTGGTCACGTGTCCCCTCGTACACACTAAAATCCTGGGTGTAATAAATTAGCGCTATGTGAAAAGCTAAAATTATGCGTAACCTCACAGCGCGCGATCTTGGGCGGCCTTTTATATCTCTTGACGATTAACGAAAAGTTTTACAAGATTTCTTTTTTGTCACAGATACTGGCTATGGTAATTTTTTGCTTTCCTCCGATTTCTATGAAGGGGACAGCGAGCGGTAACATTTGTAAAACTTCCTTTATAGAGCGATATAAATGACAAACAAGCTATCGTACATGCATAAAGTTTGTACTGCAAAAGTCCGTTTTCTCGACTCTTCTGATATTTTATTTTATTTCTTGCGAAGTGGACCGCCGTACACAACCTAGTTCTATTTAACTTAACTCTCAGCCATATCATAGCGTCACGCGTTGGTTTAGACTTATCTTGTATGACCTGTCTTTTTAAAAATTCATTGACCTCTGCGAGACTTGACCGAAACCGGAAACCGCGCATGAAAAGTTTCTGGCACCCAGGGTATCAAACGACTGGTAACAAAGAAAGACTTGGGTCCATTTAAAATTGACAGAGCTGTAGTTGATTCCAATCGATCGGTCAATCTTCCCTTTGATATAAGGAAAATCCTTTGTACTTATCCCCGGAAGAGAAAAGATATAAGAGATCTTAAAATGTTTCAGATCGGCGACCTGTCATCGTTCCTGGCTGGAGGGCTGACTTGCATCCGGCGCGAAGATTTGTTTGTTTCATGGTCGGGTTGTAGAGAAGACCAGACTCCATCATAAAGTATTTTGATGAACAATTCTATTTCAATTAAGTCCAATTTGTTTAAATTCACTGCAGATCCTAGAGGCAAAGGCCCGCATTTTTGTTTGACATTGGACAAAATCACTTTCTGCTTGATCGTACAGTAATTCCACAGTCACGATGAATTTCAGTCGAAGTACTACTCGATAACAGCTTGTCTCAACTCTGAAGCATTTGACATATTTTGTACGTGACAACGTAGAGCCGGTTCTTGTAGCATTTGAATAATACGCAATTAAATGGATCTTAAGCTTTTGAATCGCACAGACGCGAAAATATTGACATACAGTTCGCGATATCATTATTTTCCATTGTTGCTCCCTTCGACTTCTGTCAGCGCAAAACCAGCGGGTTGCATATAAATTAGCTTCTCAGGAATATTTAGGCTGTGCACGTGACCAGCCGATGCCAGGGCCTTTTCCCGCCCCACCCATTTAAGGGAAAAGCCCTGGGGACGAGGTTGCGTATTATTCACTGTTTCTACTCACAACGCCTTCATATTTTACCTTCTTACCTTTATTTATTTTACCTGCATAAATTACGAGTTTATTTCTTTGTGTAAGAGACCATTTTTTGTGGGCATAGAGGAGGGGCTGGCGGGTTTCCAGATTATGTTTATACAGGAGCCCATAACTATATGGATATTCACACCAACCCCTCTCCGTTTACATATTTTTTACCTAACTCCCAATCTACATAAAAGATTTTTTGGCATGCGTCCGATCCCCAATATGACCAAAATTTTCGCTGACCCTCCCCCTTTGGACCCAATTTCTACCCTCCAAACCCAAGAGTCGCCCCGCCCGCCCCCACCCCCCACCTCCCGATAAAAATAGAAATATAATGCACCTATCAATGTAAATCCTGTGGGGGGGTGGGGGCGAGTGCGGGCAAGGGACATGGATTTGATGCCTGAGGCTATCCCCCTGTCGGGCTTTTGATCGTGCGAAGCGACCCCGGGGTCGGGACATTTGACTTTGACCGACAGAAGCCTGGTATCAATTCAGAAGCGGTTGCCAGGTCCGTCCCTCAAGGCTTTCTGAAAGTCACGCCGTTGCAGAAAGGTGTGAAGTTTTCATTTGTTTTAATCGCCATAATCCGATACTTTAAAGGGACAGTGTCCCGATTATGCGCACGCGCGAGCGTCATCTGTTTTTTCTTCAAAAGACAATAGAACTGTCATATTGACTTGACAAGATTTCCTTCCGGACCGCACCGCCGGTAGAGATATGTCGTTTATATTCTCCAGTAATGTTTTAGACTTTCAAAGAAGTCTTTCGTCTTATATAAAAATTTGGCTCGCGGTTCGAAGACTTTAGCGATTTTATCGTTAGCTGGGCCGCCACGCGACCCGAAAATCTCGTTCCGCTCGCTTTAAAAACATATTTTCTAATTTGAAACTCGTGTCAGAGGTCAGTTGTTACAAGTCTAGTAATATCTGCCTGATTTGCTCGCGTTCTAGCCTCAAACGTTTGAAAGACATAAATAAAAATGCGATCTCAACGCTATGAATCATGAGAAAGGTTAGTCAAAAATTGTATTATGATTTCATGGCACTAGTTTTTCTAAACATGTAGCGCCTGTTTGTTTGATTTTGTCGGCCGTTAGGGAGATTCATTTAAAAAAGTTTACAAACGCGTCGTTGCAAAACATTCTGCTTCACGAAGCTCCCCTCCACAAGATCTCCTCAGTCACATCAATGTCTCAATGGTTTCTTTCTTACAGTCTTTATTGTTGCCGTTTCATTTCTGCGTATTCCTTTCACAATTATCTGAGCTTGTATGGAAGCTATCAGAAGAAATAAGCCTTCAATCGGCATCAAAGTGCTTCCAATCTTTTGGTCCTCCGGCCAACGGCAATAAAAGTAACGCCAAAAATCCAGATTTTGCCCAAATCGAAACTTAACAGGAACAATATATCATTGATCTGTAATCCTGAGAAGTTTTAGTGTCGTATTGAGCCCGGTCAAGCGCGATACAAACGGATTTTTCACGGTTCTCTTACTCTCCTCGCATCTTTTGATTTCGCGACATCCTGTCCAAAAATCAAAGTTTGGTGCATGCGCAGTAACGGGATACTGTTCCTTTAAACTGTCATCTAAACAGATAATGTCTATTTTGAGAAAGCTTTTATCTTCAAGTTCCCATCTGATTGTAAATCTCGATTGAAATCGAATTCCACCATGAAGTCAGAGGATTTTTTACAGGTCACTGATCCGAACTGTTCCGACATGTTGGGCAGATGTTCTAAAGCCTTTTACGTTTCATTAATATTACAATAGCACGGTCAATCTTCCTAGAGTGATTTTGTTGTTCAAAATAAGAGATGCTAGTAGAGAGAGAAAATACTTAATTACAGCGAGTAATTTAACGGAGCTTACTTAATCTTAAATAAAAGTATTATTTAGGCATCTAAGATTAATTTTGTTTAGAGATAAATGACATATGAAACTGGTTAATGTAAACCAGACACAACAGATTTTTCAACAAGATGTGTTGAAGGGATGAGGGGGGGTTCAATTATTGTTCATGTATTTGTGAGTAGTCCAACTTTCGGTAAATATGCACCTATAATGAAAAGTACCTGCGCCGTACTTTCCACGCCATGAAAAGCATCTACAATATATTATCTAGGATTCTAAAGTAATTTCATAGACCTTATTTAAGACAGTGACATTTTACCTATGACAGAAAAGGTCTATGGTTGATATGTGAATTCCCCAGCCCACCCCATACTCTGACTAATTTATCCATAAAAACTTCTGTCTCAAATTGCACTGTCATCAATCAACCCTTTGTGTCGTGTGTTTCAGATGTCTGTAGCCCTAGTGTATGCAGCCGAGGCCTATCACACGCGAGGCGCTATGAGACACGTGGTCGGCGATCTTCAAATGCATTCAACAGTTGTCAAGGAAGGCACCACGGTGATGGATTACTGGGCGTCCATGATCGAGAACTGGGCCGATTCCAACAAGGAATATGAACACTGCACTGAACTCAAAGTCGAAGCCTCCCTCCTAAAAATGAGCAAGTACCTGCGCCGTACTTTCCACGCCATGAAAAGCATCTACAATATATTATCTAGGGTTCCTAACCCCGCAAATGCACTAAAGGCAGCCGGCCTTCTCCCAGTTTATCATTTACAGCCTGGAAAAGACCCAGAAACAATATCCCTGGAATGGGTTTCCAAGTATCGTGGTGTAAAAGATGAAATTCCCGACTTCGCAAAAAACATCAAGCCGTTCCTGGACACCGTTGGCTACAGAGGCCAGACTCCAAACAAAGCACTGGATTTTGAATGCATGAAGAGAATCCAAGCTCAGGTGATGTCTTATAACAACATCCTGGTGTCTGCAACAGCTAAAGATTCACCGGCTATTCAAGCTATCTTTACTTTAATGCCCAATGGAAAACAGAAGAGTCGGCCTGTCCCGTAGATCCGCGAGAGAGTCGAAGAAATCAAACAAGCAATACATTGTATCACATGCTATAACGATGTATTAGAGATCCATTTAACGCATGATTGTTTGTACCGTTATATTTTGTTTTAACGAATACAAAGTCAGCTGGAAGGCATAAATATTATGGCATTCTCTGATATGTGTTAAAAAATTGAAGAAATAAAATATACGTCAGGATGATGGACCCTTGATGCGAATGTTTCATGAAAATTCAAGGTGCTGTTACATATTAGGCAATTTCTCTGGTATAATTTGTTTCGCAGATTTGTTGCACGAGACATTGCCTAGTGTAACATACCAAAACTTTCTCGCAATTTTGTTGGGATAAGTAATACTAAGAGAGACACTTTAGGTATGTTACACAAGGCAATGTCTCGTGCAACTTGTGCAACAAATGTGGGAGACAAGTTGCTAGGAAAATTGCCTTGTGTATTAACGGCAACTCTAAGCTCAATGCATATATGCAGCACCAGGCATTTTCACAAATATGCCATATGGTAGCAAAGGCCACAGTCTCTCAAAACGTTTGCCGCTGAGACCTACAATCTTGGACAGATGGGCAGAGGATAATGTGAAAACTCTGACCGTATTTTCGACTTTTAAATATTGTGAACAACAAACTCCCCTTCCCCTCCAAGCAATGTTGGTCCAGCATAGAAGTCATCCTCGATTGTTTTCTGAGCAACATTGCTTTAAGGGGGAAGGGGATACGGATTTTTTTCGAGAACAAAACAAAACAAAACAAATATATGGAATATTTGTTTGTAAATAGGAATTTTATGTTTTCTCTTTGGGCTATCTTTAAAACAAGGAACGGGGAATCGGGGAATAGGAATGGGGAACGGGGAATCTTTAAAAGCGGGAATCGTTAAAATGGGGAATCTTTAAAATCGTGAATCTTTAAAATAGGGAATCTTTAAAAGCGGGAATCTTTAAAGGGGGAAATCTTTAAAACGGGAAATCTTTACGATGACAGTATCCCAAACGCTCAAAGACAGGAACGTAAGAGGGATACAACGAACGAGCCAAAGAGCAGGAAGAGGCCAAGTGAGCAGAAAACCAAAGAGCCTACAGGCTCTGAGAAAACGAGCAACGACAGAGGCAGGAAGCGCCGAAGAGAAGAACCACCAAAGTCCCCCAAAACTAACGGCAGCTCCTATAAAAAGAGATCACGGCATAAAGAAGAGCTAAACTCCATCCAGGAGAAGATTGAAAGCTCCACAAACTCTATCAGTCTGTTGAACAATCACCTAAAGAGAGGCTCATACCCTAAGACTTTAAGATACAATGCGCGGGCGAATATCACGCCCGACGAGGACTTTAAGAAAGACATAAACTCCATAAGAAAGAAAGCCGAACAGGCCCTTGTAGGCGCCCGCGTGAAATTCCACTAAAGGCGCGTAGATAGACTTAAGAATAAGTACAGATATAGAAAGCTGGAACACGCTCAGTCTCGCAGAAGTTATCAAGAAACCAGCCAGTCTTCTCGCAAAGCGCCGGCTAGAAATAGAAATACGAGCGAAGATAAGAACGAGAACAAGCTAGCTGAAGTGTTGAAAGCTAAGATTAGAGAGGTGGATACATTGCTGGAACAAGTACGTCAGAGCACAGGCAAACAATAAAAAAAAAGTGAATCTTATCCTGTTGCGGGCTTCAAGTGGTTAAATAGACGGAATGGGCTCTGACCTTTTAGGAATGTAGATAAATCAATTTGGGACAATAACTCCAGAGATAATGCCGAAGCATAGTTTTGCAGGACGAAACCACTGCTCCGACATCGCTATCCATAACGACTAATCAAGGAGCTCGGCCGAAGCGTATAGAGGTTAGTGGGCCCCTAGATCATGCAAGATTAACCCCTTGCTGTGACTTTATTATCAGTAACACCCGCTGTGTCTGCTTTGGGAACTATTTTCTCCTTTGTCACTTTGGTCCATGTAGAAGGCGTGCGAACTTTTTCTTACTCGGCACTGTACGCCGATCTTGCGAGCCCTCAGTCTCTTGGTTTGCAGTCTATAGGATGTGTAACGAAACTGTAACGCGATCAAAATAACCCATTTTTTCAGAGGTTGTCGACGGGTCTTGATGTTCTAACGACAAACACATCTCCTCCGGACTCTGTGTACCTTGTAACTTAGTTTCTTCTTTTCTTCGCTTACATGCAGGAGTCCTGAATCTATTCCGGTGATTCCTTGCATTGATTCTTCACTTCGGAATTGGCGGTGAGAAAGGTGCGTCAGTGTAGGGTACAGTACGCTGATTGGCTTTTTCTTTACAACTCAGTAACATTTGACAAGTATTTCTGGTGTTGAGAGTTCACAGAAATGATATCATATTGTTGTACATGTAGTACAGAGATCTATATTGTTTACCTATTTATTTGATGAAGCAAGTAAATAAAATTATGGTACAGTGGAGCCTTGATATAACGAACCTCTATTTAACGAAATCCTCGGTATAACGAACAATTTCCTTTACCCCAGTAATAGTCAAATATATGGAAAAGAACCTCGATAATTTATAACAAAACCTCGTTATAGCGAACACATTTTGCCAGTCCCTTGGCCCTTCGTTATATGGAAGCTCCACTGTAATAATTATTACAAATATTATTATTTATGCACGTTTTTAGGCTCTCGTCCCCTCTTTGAAATATTAGGGGTAGTGGTGAATGTTAAGCCAGGATGACTCTTAGATAATGTTTGAAATCTTGCTTACTTTGTGACATGAAATCAAGAGATCCAAAAAGTGGTTGATTTAAATTAATAAAAATATCCCCGCTTGGACGTTGTCATTTTGGAAAGATTTACAATGTTGTTATTTGATGTATAAATATTATTTTCTAAATTACTAGTGTTGATTCGGAAGAGTTGATTGTTATAAGATATGTTTTAAAGATAATTAAAGACCTAGGGATTTTTTGGAAATCTCTTTGGCTATTTCATTGAACTTGTTGCGATTTTCCCTCCACATTTTCTGAAGAAAGAGAACAAAAACAGTCAGTTAGTTTTGATGCATTTGTGATGAATCAGCTGTTTCTCTTTGATAACAAGAAGCAACAACGTGAACTGGGGTGAGATTGGGTTGGGGGGGTCCACTGAGGTGCCCACCTACTGTAAGAACCTAAGGGGTGGGCAAGACATTTTCAAGTCCAAATACTATTTGGGGGGTACGAAGAAAAATAATGGGATTTTTTGGTGGGGTGAAGTCAAACTTTTGGGTATTATGACCAGTTGTTTACGCCCTCACTAATTTTAAAATTACCTTAGGGACTATTCACTTACAGTGTGACTACTGCAACCAGGGCCAATAACACAAGGTTGAACAATCAGATTACAGGAAAATAACCATGTAAGAAAACAATGTATTCCTCTAGGCACAAATTTCAAATATTGAGAACAAATATTTCCAAAAAACCCGAATTTATTTATTTTTTGGTTAGTCTGTCCAAGACCTCACAGGTAAATACGCACCCAGGAGACATTTGTTTGTTACAAGCTGTTATTTTGTAATCTACCAGCAATTTCCTTACGAACATTTCCGCACTTTCCAATAACATGTGACCTTAAAATAAAAATGTGGAGGCATGTCTGGCTGAGTGGTTAGTACCTTGAGCACCGGATGTGGATGTCTGGGGTTCAAGCCTCACCCTTTCAATTTCTCTTGGGACAACTGTAATACCCAGGAGACATTTGAAACGATAGTGGTGATGCACTTTAAAGCAAGGTGCATTATACGTCTTTGTGAAAATGGTGAATTAAGGGTTCATCTTTGCAGTTATTGGCAAACGTTTTCTACATTTGGTTCTCAGTACATAACATGTAGCTGGTTATGAAGAATTTGCCAAGGAGGGGGAGGATGGTTAAGCCAATCAGTTTTTGGGATGTGCAATAAACCTCAAGTGGCTATAAAGGATGAAAATTAGACTTTTGTTTAGATGTTATTATTTTTTTCCTGATCACATCTTTTTTTTTTTGTAGAGAAATGTTATCTTGTCTTAGTGCTTAGGGTTAATACTCACTGATGCATCTACATTTGCACCACTTTCATCATTTGGTTCTGTGGAAAAAATATAGAAGAACAAAAAATAAAGGTTTAGGAAGCTTGCTTGTAAAAATGAGTCTCACAGGGTCCTAAAATCTGCTTGGAGCTGAGAAGATTGTCATTTAACCAATAAAGAAGCCTTGATTTGCCCTATTTGAAGGCCAGGATTCGGATTTTAAGGCATACTGGGAGTAAGATTCAGGATTGAGAGTATGCACGGGATGCGAGATGCTGAAAATAACCATTGGGATTACGGGTTGCGCAAACATGTGGTTCGGGATGACAGGATTAAAGTACCCTGAATTCCCTGTTGTTCTTAAAAAGCGGCTAGAGCTATGAGTTATAGGTGTTTTATCTGAATTTTATTACACTTACATTTTTATTACCAGATAAGTCAAGATTTTAGAGCAAGTTAGAGGTAATAAGTGTGCTGGATTAAATTTTGTACCTGCGAGCATACTGACAACGGACAAAAGAATTTTTTCAACTGACTGCACAGGACTCCATCTCTCAGCACTGCTCTCATATCCCATAGGATCATCTCCAGGTGCATGAAGTATGGAGATACAAACTCTGCCATCTGGGTACACTAAGGAGTAAAGAGCACGATAACGTACTAAACATAGTTTTCATTAAGTATTGTTATATGAGTTTTGTTAATCAATGAAATGTCTCA